>BDSL01000114.1:2500-308103 GCA_003116995.1 Yamagishiella unicocca | reverse complement strand
GACACGAACCGGATGCAAAGATTGCAACAGTAACAGCCACCTTTATCGTGTGCGCGCTCCGAAATTCTGAAATAGTGCTGCGGGACATCCGTGCAGGCATTCACCATCCCAATAACGTAGCCTGCAGGCAATCAGCAATGGACACATGGACGGATTCAGCTTATCGCTTACACACATGCACTATGCGGGTGTGGCCTGGTCTCGTACATGCTAGCTAGAATATTCCTCACTGTCCATCCGCTTGAGAGGTTGAAAAATACAGCTTAGGGCCCAATGCTCTTGGCTGAACCCCTTCGCTTCCCACGGTGCACGCCCGATTATCACACCACAAACCCCCCAAACTGCATCATGTGCGGTCACCCGCCGACCACCGGCAAACCGTACCGCATACACCTCGTGTAACTGTTTCGACAAACCTACCGAAACCGATAAACGGACCACTCTGCGCTCTTTCCGCAGGTATGTGTATCGCTGGATAAGAGCAACTTTCCGCACATCTCCACTCTTCCGCAGCAACGCCATGTAAGCAGTGAAGGTACTACGCATTTCCCTATACCGACTCACAGGGGTTACGTAAATATTTACCAACGCTTCCCGCAGGATCTTCTTCACTACTAGGTTCAACTCTGCACGCAGCGGCACAAGCCTCGGATGAGTCCTGATAACATGCTTCACACCCAGGGGAATATCTGGACTTCCGACATCCAAAATACGTTCAGTGGGTTCCCAATCCCGCCCTATAAACGCTGCATACCTCGCTTCCCACTCATCATCGTTGGTATACCCAGACCCAAACTAGCACACGCATCCATTACTGCTGAGGCGTACACTTTCATAATTGTCTGTATCCCTGTACCTAACTGCCAACCACCCCCAATTGCATTCACTGTGTCTTCCTGCAATTTTTGCCCCTGACTTTTGATAACATCCCGGATGCATGCTCGGGTAACACACCCACGGCGGTGCGCTGAATACGTACGTGCCGGACACCCCATACGCAACAAGACCTGACGTGTCCATTCCCCAAGCATGTTGACAGACACTGGCATGGTATCAATCCAATCCTCGGACCCCGAATCACATATCAAAAAGTAATCTAACGCTTCATCTTTCAGTCGCAATACGTCCCCATCTTTTACGATTTTGTGGCTCAGCGGGTCCCCACCCTCAAACAATCCGCGCATCACCATCAGACGGTATACCCAGTACGAAGGCCTTGTCTTCAGAAATCGCCATCCAGTCTCACGTGTGAAGTCGTACCGGTCACTGCTCATGCGAGGCCCAGAATAGAAGTCCACCTTCTCATCTCTCCACTTTAGCTCATGTATGCCTGGCACTAAATGCCGTTCTCCATTTACCATAACTGCGTACGCGCGCATGACGATGTCCTTCACCTTTAAACTCGTCACACTCCGCGGCCTTCGTCCCCCCATTACTGTTCCAATAGTCCACGCTACCCCCATACTGATGCCTAGCACAGACCCAGAGTCTACGTAAAAAGGCCCATTTCGAGCCTCCTCCATAGTAATGCCCATGACTTGCCTTACACCCACCCCGAACTCACGGCGAATCTGCATTTCATCTTTTGAGTTTGAATTTTGTACGCAATACGTGATCGGCTTCGAATTGCGTCATCTTCCTCGCACGAGTAAAGTGCATGAGTCCAGATTGGTGCGACATTCGCAACCAAGTTATTGAACCTTACGTACGACGAGACTCTCTCCCGACCGCGAGCAAGAAACTTCAGCCAGTCGTCGACGGTTGGCGGCCAAGTCATGTCCTCCAAACTTGGCTCACAACCCTCCCGTACACAATCTCCAGGAACATGTTCCAATCCCTACGGCGAGAAGCGCTATGCTTTTCTGTAGCTGCATGGAACATGTTTGCCAAGTTTCCTATCGGATCCCATTCCCTACCCTCCCTGCCATAAAATGCTCCACTTCATCCGTTTCAAGTTGCTCCAGTAACCGGTTTCCAACATCCCACTCCAACCGACGGTTTGCATCGTGCGCATATTCTGCAGGTAGCTCTTCGCACTCACTGTCTTTTTCCGCATCCCCGCCATCTATGTCCTCGTCGTCGTTGATATCTTCAGCATCACCGTATGCACCGCCCTTGCCCTTCGATGTGCCTGTGAAGACGCAAAGAACCATTGTTAGCATACGCATGCGACAACAACAGTCCTCTTGTAAACCATCGGAATCTTCGCGCATCAGATTGTTATTAAGCACGTCACATCACCAAGCCCCTCTTTTATGTGCTTGTACAACTCAAACGCCGGAAATCCCATACCAATTAGCACCTCTGTTTAGCACCTCCCTTACAACCGCCGTCACAGACTACCTCAACCCCTCAATACAACCACCCAGAACTTCCCATGCACGTTCTTGTACCTGGTGTGTCCCGGCGGGCTGGCAGCGCGGATCCAGGCGCTGGCACCTCACATGTAAACACCACGGAATCCTGACTGCCGATCAGGATTCCTTCAGAGGCTTCTTCATCGCCTGCGGTGTGCACATCACATGCACTCTCGTCAAACCTAGCACACATTACACAAATACCCCGCCGTCCTATGCCCCCTCAAGCGGCATGACATCTACCCACGTACACCAAAAGCATTTATCGTTCGATCCAACGGGTACAACCCGATCGTCTCATCCCACAAGCTCACCTGACCGAGCAACTTTGCGACGACGATGCCCACGAGCCTTCTTTGCTGCCTGCGTGCTGCGCGTTCCTTTTCCCGAATGTGAATCCCCGCCACAACGCCATCGTCGCTGCTGATGTCCGTCTCGGTTTCCGAGCTGACCTCTGCCGCGATACCTGAGCCGGTCACAGGCTTCTCGATACCTGTAGGGAACGTGGTGGCAAACACGCGTTATGCATCCTGTATATACCTCCCCCCATCCTCCCACGCTCGCACACATGTCAGCCAGCTTCCTGACCGTCGGCACATGTTCTGCCGCCTGCCTGGCAATCTCGGCACCTTACAACGCCCTCTACTTTGCCATATGCCCCTCCCCCCAACACAGCCCTGCCTGTATCGCAACTATATCCCAATGGGTTCACAAGACCGACCTTGCTTCCAAGCATTCTCCTTACTAATCCTGCATTTTATCACTACGGCTCTTAATCGCTTTCCGTGCACTCCGTGTGATTCCATCAAAACTCTTACGTGTGACCTTCCATTTATATCGACACTTACCGGTGCTCAAACGCTGGCCGCCCCGGTCAACAGCCTTGACGCCCGCACGTCCATCGCCTGGCCGACTCCTTCCAGTTGCGCCGCCAGTTGACAGATTCTGACGCAGCCTCTTAAACTGCCTCAGGGGTGGGTCCTCCCGGGTGTAGCCCTCCGCCATCTCCACGTCGCTGTCACCAGGGTCGTCCTCCGGAAGAGGCGAGTAGCGGTTCGACTGCATCACATCTGGACACATACAAAACACATTGCAGCATAAAAGTCGGAACATCTTTCCCCCAAAACGAAGCTGCGGCAAGGGTCCCAACCCCCAACGTGACCTCTGCGGCCCCAGTCTCAACCCCCTAACGAGACACTTTGTCTTCGGTCCCAACCCCCAACGCGACCTCTGCGGCCCCACTCCCAACCCCCAACGCGACCTCTGCGGCCCCACTCCCAACCCCCAACTCGACCTCTGCGGCCCAGGTCCCAACCTCCCAACGCGGCCTCTGCGGCTCCAGTCCCAACCCCCCAAAACGACGCTGCGGCCACGGTCCCAACCCCCCAACATGACGTCTGTGGCCCCAGTCCCAACCCCCCAACGCGAACTCTGCGGCCCCAGTCCCAACCCCCCAAAACGACGCTGCGGACCCCAACCCAAACTCCCAAATGCAACCCTGCAGACCCAATCCAACCCCCCAACGCAACTCCGCAGACCCGGTCTCTGCGGTTCCAGTCTCAACCTCCCTATGGACCTCTGGGGCCTACGTGACCCCCTGTATACTGATAACCACCTCACGCCCCACGCGCAACGCCTTCCCCAATTCATGTCGACCTACCGGCCATGGCGTCCTTCTGCCCCATGCCAGGATGGCGGCCGACAGCCACCACGTGATATCCGTCGGCCCCCTCGGTGATCTTGCAAGAACGTCGGTCACCTGCATGCACAATAACAACCCACCATAATACCCTGCCATCAACAAACACACACTTCAAGACAAATCATCCATGATGCAAGCCGCACAGCATGTTATCGGCTTGCAGCACGGCATTTCCCCTGAACAATGTCCCCTTCCCGACCACACATAATTAGGGCGATTGACACAACTATGCACTTACCTGCCGCCGGACGGACCGTGCCTCTCTCTGGTACGCCTACACCAGCCTGGCCCATGCATGACTCCAAGCATCGTCCACCTTCCTGGCTTGCTTGCGATGCATTGTTTGCCTTGGTGACGCGCTGTGCAATCGAAGGCACCTGCACGCTTGCGCCCCGCCGCTGCACGGTTGGGCCGGCTTTGCCTGAGCTAGGCCGCGTGTCGCCTCCCGTCGGCACAGCAGCGCGGGCAGCCATCTCCGCATAGCGCGCTCCGTTTGAACAAGTAGCAGCCACCACCTCCGAGCGGCCGATGTTGGACGGCACGCCGCCAATCTCGCGTGATGATCTCAGCGGCGGGTACTCAGGTCCGGACAAATCACCTGTGGGATGACATACAGGAGCACAGTTGGTCCGCACTGCAAAGCGTCTAAGAATTTTTTTATGCAGACCCATAAGCACAACCCATATTATGTTCCCGCAGTCCATGCCTCCAGCCCAGCCATCGCTCACCAGGGGTTTTAGCGGCATCTGCCGACTGAGAGCCATGCATGATGGGTCGGCCCGCGATGCCCGCAGTGGAAGCGCCCACCACGGGAACGACGCCTGTGCAATAACAAGCAGATCCTTCACTTACTATCTCAGAAAGTTATCCAACTGTCCGCAATCCAGGCTAGGAACGAACCAGCCATTGGTATTTGACCCAGCCATACGTTCGGTACGTACTGAAACGCATTCTGTGAACCATTGCAAACCCGCACACGTTTCAACACCCTTCAAACAAACCATCCCCGCTCCGCAACAAACCCCTACCACACAGTCCTCGCTTACCAGTTCCAGCAGCTGCAGCACCAGCACCCCCCATCTGCGAGCCGATCTTTTCCGTGCGGCGGCCCAGGCAAACCGGAGCCGAAATGTCCACAGCGGGCGCGCCACCTGTGAGGTAACACCAACAAGTGAGCAAGAAATGTGATAGACAACATCCCATAACACGGAGTCGCATGTACAAAGGTTCCAATGTTGTACATATTCAGCTTCCACTGTTGAGTCTATGCACGCAACCATGCCAACCACCCTGGCCTCACCCTAACCCACCTGCCTTAGCGTTCCTATCCAAAACCCTCCAGCGCAGCATCCAATCACCCTACCCGCCCAGCAACACGGAGTCGCATGTACAAAGGTTCCAATGTTGTACATATTCAGCTTCCACTGTTGAGTCTATGCACGCAACCATGCCAACCACCCTGGCCTCACCCTAACCCACCTGCCTTAGCGTTCCTATCCAAAACCCTCCAGCGCAGCATCCAATCACCCTACCCGCCCAGCATTCCCCTACCGAAGGCTCCAGCAATGTCCGCCGACTGCGAGCCGAACATGAACTCCCGGCCGGAAAACTCCGCAGCGAATACGTCCTCATCGCCGGTGACGCCTGCAAAATAACATAAAAGATCGCAGGCATCACTTGCATCCAATTCGCACTACGCTAGGTTACTTACAACGAGCAAGTACAGGAAAACAATGCTCCGGTCCAATCCCTCCAGCCATGCTTACCAGTTTCGGACGCCGCAACATCCACCGTCAACGCGCCCGTCTTCTCCGAGCGATGGCCGCCGCTGGCCGCTGCCGGAATCTCGGTCGCTGGCGCGCGACCTGTGCAGAACCAACCACAATCAAGAACATATGCTCAAGAGACAACCCTATCAACTAAATAGCCACGAAGTCACTAAAGGAAATGCACCTAATCTGCTTGTTCACGGGTGAAGATGAACCTGCTGAACCTGCCATTCCCTTTACCTAACAGGCATATTCTATACAAGAACAGTAAGCAGGCGCAACTACATGATATGAACATATACCAGTTCTTATCGGCCTGTACGAGTAAAGCATCTTCCCGTACTTTACACAACCGTCCCTATGGAAACCTCCATCCACATTTAAAGTAGTTACGCCTTGAATTTTCGACCACATTGTCGCCACATACATTACGTCTTCGAAGAGCGGACACAAGGCACAACATTCACATACCCCTCCACACTCACCAATGCAGACATAGGCTTCTTCCATCGCTGGTACAGCATCCACCTTCTCCGCATCGTAAACGAGGTTCAGCTCTGCACCATCCAGTGCAATGGTGTACCCATGCGCGCGGCTGATCAGGATGATAGTGACCTCGTCGCCAGGAATCACGCACTCCTGTCCAGCTTCAGTGGACAGCTGCAGGGTCGCACACCATTTCTCCGTGGGTATGAACGTTGCAAGCAGCCCCGCCGAATGGCCGTTGCCGACGTCATACTGGGCACCGTCCAGAGCGCCAAGGGGCGCCGACAGCACCAGCACGTTCACCTTGTTCTGCCCTACCACGGCATCCAAAAGGCACTTAGCTGTATCGCCGTCTACCATTGCGCCTTGTCCCGCTCCCTGGGACTCAAGCCGTCGGACCCAGCCACGGATCAGGGTTGAGAGCCCAATGTCCCAGGTAGACTCAGCAACGGAAAGCAGCTGCTTAACCGTGAACTCCTTTAGCGTGGCACCGTCGTCATAAGCCGCTGCCAGCAACGCCTTCTACAAAATTTTGAATAAACTCACAGTCAGTGTGAACACCATCGTTCAACAAAAGCATTCTCAGTCGTAATCCTTGTAGCAAGTCCCCTTACCTTCATGTCGGCCATAGCCCCAGGCTGGCTGGTGTCGAACTCCGACCCGTTCACCTGCACCCCCAAAGCCGCCGCTGCAGGGATGCATGCATTTACGTTGCCGGGCATGTTGTAGACCCTCATGCTGTCCATTGCAGACGCCAACACTCCAGCATATGACCCAGACGTCCTAGCCGCACGCGTGTGCAACGCAACGTTCCTGGCATCAATCTCCTGTGAGCAACCACAAGCACACATCATGTCAAACTTTCACGCCAGCGCTGCACTGGTCTACAACACACGACACACCTTTCGGATCCCCGGCATATACCGTACCGAGCCCGGCCTGCATTTGGGAGCATCCCTCACAATCTCGGCAAGGTTCTGTTTCCCGACTAGCAGGTAACGCGAACCACTGGCGCTGGCACTGGCGCTACCGCTGCCAGTAACCGCAACAGCGCGAGCTTGGTAAGCTGACTTTGGCGCCATCTTTGCTACGATACAATCTGCTTGTAAATTGCACCCACTACCACCAGCAGTGATTTCAAGGACTACTCCAAGCAAGGGAACCACCCGCATATATACGACTTCCGTACCGCCCGCTCAAACCCACCATTTGCACCGACGACATTCCTTCCCAAAATGTTCCCTCAGTGCATCTCACCATTACCATTAACCTGGCAAATGCGGACTAATTTCCATTCCACCTTCAGTGTGCAACACTCCTTGCCGACCACATTTCATCAACCGCCCACCACCTCCACGGGGATGAGCCGTTTGCTCGCACTAGCTCGTTGCACTGCATTTCGCATGCTGATTCCCAACATACATGAGCAAACTTAACATTTCCTACGTGCCCAAACCACCACCACTCAAATGCGTCCAATAATGACAATTTTATGTACTTGCAGCCAGTCTTCAACCACACATAATATAACAAAACTACAATAAAACTTCCTGGAAACGCATCCCATTCACCCGGTTTGTTCCAGCGCCAGCACAGTCTGGCAAGCTCAAATTACCTGTGATTCTATACGCTAAAGTTAAATATCAATATTCACCAAATCCACACCCGCACACATGGGCAACGTACTTCAACATGTCAGAGATAGACGTCGCGCCCGCCTGCACTTTTTGCATCACCCGCTTCCTTCAACCCTAACCAACACATTCTTCTTTCTTCTCATACTCGCATTCACATTTCGCTACCCATTACAATGCCAACTCTGGACCAGCACTTCCAAACGAGTGAGCCTCTTTCCACCCAACCACACCCTACATATGCGCTGTTCGACAACTCTTCTTGTATATGTTTCTACCATGCCTATCACCGTTACCAAAACGCTGGCAACAGCGAACTATTCTCCCTTCCACCTCGGGGAAACGGCCTCGGCTGGCAACGCTTCGTGCCGTGTACTCTTAATATACCACACATCGCCTACACGGTTATGCACACGTTGCACGGCTAATGCAAGCTGATATATATATGTATAAGACTTTATTTTATATATTACCTTCGCAACTACCTTGACCACACAATACATATCCTTGGTGCCCTAAACGCCGCCACCTACACCGTTCTAGCTTCATCACTTCTACTTCTACTACACATACAAATGTATTAACATTATAAACACCTGCCCCGAAGCATTTCATTCCTAACTTTGCTTTGGTTCCCAAGCCAGCAATGCATGACTGGCAAACAGACTAACATATTTCCGGTGCTCCGTTTCGCTGCACTTCCCTACTACTATTCATATCATCCACACCCGCACACACATGTATCGTACTTCACAACATCCTCATCCATTGACTTCCGATTCCCGTTTGTCCAATTCCGCTTCCCGTACAAACTGCTACTTCCCCTTTTCCTAACTTCTCCCTTTTTCCTACTTCCTATCTTTCCAACATTCTCCATTTTAGTACTTCATCATTACATTTCAAACTTTACTTATCGTCGCTCTTCGGGAGATCCGCAAGTACCAGAAGAGCACCGAGCTGCTTATTCGCAAGCTCCCGTTTCAGCGACTGGTCCGTGAGATTGCTCAGGACTTCAAGACCGACCTGCGCTTCCAGAGCCAGGCCGTGCTTGCTCTTCAGGAGGCTGCTGAGGCCTACCTAGTGGGCTTGTTTGAGGACACCAACCTGTGCGCTATCCACGCCAAGCGTGTGACTATCATGCCCAAGGACATCCAGCTGGCTCGCCGCATCCGTGGCGAGCGCGCCTAAGCTGTGGCGTGATTCATGTCTATCTATCAAAACCCGGTGTTTCTCAACACCACCACCGCGGCTCATCTGCAACGTGTCTGCTTCTGCGGGCAGCTGTGCCGAATTCGCCCTAAAGCTAAATTGGTACCGGCCGCACCGAACAGTGCGTGTTGCGAGCTGCCCACTACAACTCGACAGCGCGTGCCGACGTTGACCTTGAACACGGTGACCTTGGCCCTGACCCGCCGACCGAGACCACGGCGCGTGCTGACGTACCTTTCCAAGAACGGAGCTGGTTGCACTTTGGAAGTAGTTGCATACGTACGAATATGAACTGAAAGCACATGGGTGCGGCGCCTGACGGCGAAACCGCCCGCAAGCTGCGAAATCTAGTCATACCCCGCCATGCGCTCGCATGTACGAAGTACACATCAGGTACGACGAGTATGTAAACCGTGATGCACTTCCCACCCCAACAACAACAACTCCACCAAGCGACATGCACCTGCAAGTCTGTGGCAATGCCTTCGTCAACAATGCCTGGAGGCGCACTCCAGCGAACTCCATTTCCTCAACTTGCAAGTGCGCATTGGTAAAAAAGCTAAACAATGCAAAGAAGTCTCGATGTTGTCAAGAAGTAAGTGCCGCAACACATCTACCTCTACGCCTTGCCGCCGCTGAGGGTCGCCAGCGGGCCGTACAGCTCCGGCCGCCGGTCCCGGAACAATCCCCATGCCGCACGCTCGGCGGCGACTGCGTCCAGGTCCACTGTCGCCGTCACGAACCCCTCCACTCGCTCGGGTGCGGGGTGCGGGTTGCCGTGAAGCAGCTGTGAGGCCCCGACCTGGGGTGGTGGTGGCGAAAATGAATTGGAGGTGGGGGCGATAGGGTGCGGGGTCAGGTGAGGACGAGGGAGGGTGGGGGTGGGGCGGTGAGGGCGAGGTGCGAGGCGGACAGGGAACCGTGTTTTGCTTGCGGAGTTGGTCAGTTTGTTAGTCGGTTGTATGCTAGCTAGGTTACTAACGCGACCTTACTAACGCGACCTTACTAACGCGACCTTATTAACGCGACCTTATTAACGCGACCTTTTCACGGCGTCGCCCGGCCCTGTCACCAGCCACCAAAAACAGCCAGCCAGCCCACTACACCCCCGGCCTTCGGACCACCACCTTACGCCGCCCTCGGTTTGTCGGCCGTGGATTCGCGGATCCTCTTATAACCTCCCCCCCCCCGCTATTACACCCCCCCGCTATTCTGTCCCGTCCCGTAAACGGTTTTATGCCACCCCTGCTAGTAGCCATTCCTCCCCCGCCGCTCCTGCCCCACGCTCCCCGCCCTGCACCCAACCCTGCCCTCCCCCCCCGGCTACGGTCAACGGTTTTTATGCCATCCCCGGCTACCTGCGCCAGCACCTGCCCCTGATGCCCCGCAATGAAGCTGCCGCCGTAGAAGGTATTGGGTGCGCCCCCGGGCAGCTGCTCGGTGCCGATGCGGTTCGACACCACGATGGGAACCAGGTTGGCGGCTGCGTGTCCCTGAGGGTGCAGGGGGGGGAGGGGGGCGGGGGGATGGTTGCGGGGAAAACCCGTGTGAGAGGGAGGGCAGGGGAGGGCTCGCACCTCCTCCCAACTGCTCCCCCACCCCACCTGCTCCCCTAGCTGCCTACCCACCTGCTTCCCCCCCACCTGCTCCCCCACCCCACCTGCTCACCCACCCCACCTGCTCCCCACCCCCCACCTTCTCCCTCACCTGCTCCCTCCACCTCCTCCCAGCTGCTCCCCCACCCCACCTGCTGCACTCGCATCCAATGCGGGTAGGAGTTGATGTCGGGGTCGTGCGGCTCGCTGCCTATCGCCGTGGGGTACAGGATCACCTCCGCGCCCTGCAGCGCCAGGCAGCGAGCAGCCTCCGGGAACCACTGGTCCCAGCAGATGGCCACACCCACCCTGCCGTACGCCGTGTCAAACACACGGAACCCCGTGTCCCCCGGGCTGAAGTAAAACTTCTCCGAGTAGCTGCGCGGGAGTCGGGGTTGGGGTTGGGGTGAGTGGGGGCAGCGGGGGAAAAACCCGTGGGAACGACACAGAACTTGGTGGTGGTGGTGGGTGGGGAAGGTAGGACGGATGGGGGTCTGTCTTTGGGTGGGAGTGGTGGAGGTCGGTGGTGGCGGTTGGCGGCCGGTGGCGGGTGGCGACGACAGTGGTTGATATCGGTTTGGTTGGTAGATGAATCTGGTCACGTGCCGGCACATCGCAAGCCTGTCGTCCCCTCCCCTCCCATCTCCCTCCCATCTCCCTCCCATCTCCTGCCCTCCCCTATTCCTGGCCCCTCCCCTTTCCCTTCCCTTCCCCTCCCGCACCCACCCGGGGCCGTCCGGAATGTGCGACTTGCGGTACCGCCCTAGGACGCTGCCGTTCGCGTCCACCATCGCCACGCTGTTGAAAAACACGTTGTTGGCCCGCTCGGCGAAGGGCACTGCGCGGCCGGCAGGTCAATATTGGGGCGCAGGGGGCCTGGGCTCGGGACCGGGTTTAGCACGGCGTGCACGATGGGGCGATGCCAGATGAGGGGGGTGGAGTGAGGTTGGAGCCCAAGGGCATGTGTTGCTCACTCCCCTTCCGGCCCCCCCATCACACCCTACCGGGTAGCACGACCTGCAGCTCCGCCGCTAGCTTGGAGAACCTCTGGATAAGCGGATTGTCCTCGAAGGGGGCGAACCAGGAGAAGTACTCCTGTGCGGCAAGACGGGGAGAAGATCCATGGACGGGGCTGAAGGGGATGAGCGTGAGCGGCAGCAGGGGCGGCGGCAGCGGTGGCAGCAGCGGCAGCCCAGCAGCAGTGCCGCCGTGAGGAGGGCGCGGCCGAATGGGGCCTGCAGGCCGCGCCCAACTTGGGGGATTGCGGAAAGCCCATGGAATAGGAAGCCGATTGGTTAACCAGGGGACCAGCCAGGGGGAGAGGACCAGCATGGGGGAGAGGAGGACCAACGAGGGTGCACCGGAGGGGGAAAGCGCTGCTCGTTTGGAAAGCGCTGCGTCCTTCCCCGGCCCCGTTCCCATCAGTAAACGGGTTTCCCCTCTGCCGCCCCCGTCTTAGGCCTGGGGCTCCGCCCCTGGAGCCCCCAGCTGCAAACCGGGGGCTGCAGCACCTCCCTGGAGCCCGCACCTTTTCCCGCACTTGGCACCAGTACTGCCCTTGGAAGAGCTCCTGAGGAGCGTCACACAAGCAGTCGGGAGGAAGTAGCAGTCGGGGGGAGGTAGCAGTCGGGGGGAAGTAGCAGTCGGGGGGAGGTAGCAGTCGGGGGGAGTGTGAGCTGCTGCAGCAGCGGCTGCAGCAGCAGCGGCCGAGGCTGCTGCCGTGGCTGCGGCCACAGCAACCGCGGAAGGGGCAGTTGCCACAGGGCAGCGGAGGGGTAACCAGGGCACCGCACGTGACAGGAGTCCAGGGATGGTGCCGAAGCGTTGACCCGAGGTGGCTGGGCGGGTGGGGGGGCCGCCTACGGCGGCTGTCCTCACGAAGCAGATGGGTGAAATGACGCAACGAAAAGGGCGGATCATGCTGTCGTACACCTGATAGTTCGTACTTGGATCAAAATCAGCGCGCGACTGCTTGAGGGGTGCTTGGCTTGGTGGCTTGCCAGGTCGGAGGGGAGGAGGGCACCTTCCACCCTACGGGTCCCTGCCCCACCGACTGCCCACCGCCAGGTTCACAGCCGCTGTACTGCTCCGCTGGCTTAACTCAACGCGCGACGATGCTTAGGGCGAGCCATTGGTACCCCTACCGCCTTGCCTGCAGCAGGATAATCTGCGCGCCAGCTGCAGCAGCTAGGCGCACGAGCTGCTCTGCTTTTGCCTTCACATGGGTGCGTAATAGCATCAGTATGGGGTACATGACGTGTCGCTAAAACTCGTAACTTGCGATAGACTTACAACATTAGCCTCCTTGTCTTCGGAACAAGAGAATTGTGTTGCCGCGAGTACTACGGTACGCACCATTTCGTGACGCAACGTAGCCTATTCGATAGGTATTTTAGGGATTATATCTAATTGCAACAGTTGAGTCAGAAACGCTCGCCGTCGCCCTCGCGAATGTGTCACAAAAAGCCTGGGGCCTTGTGACGTCACAGCGACGCTTCACAACAAACTGGGGTTTACAATATCACACGAAGAAGCAGAACCACCATCGCATTAATAATATTCTACATCGAGCGCAGGGGTAACGGGGAAAGACTTTTACAACTGTGCAACAATTGCACAGGCCACAATTGCGCAACATCAGGTCAGAGAACAACATATATTACAGCAGAAACAATGATTACAGTTTTGCACAAACGCCTGCAAAGACAGTAGCCATAGAAGACGGTAGAAGACAGAAACTTTAAAAATTGCGGGTGGTACGGCACCGACTCTCGGGTGCACTGGGCCACTGGCTGCAATGTGTTTACGACTGGAACTAATTATGCCTGCAGCTACCTGCTTAACTGTGTTTGGCTTGTAATTGTCTGTTTAGGAGCATATTCTTAGTTGTCGGCTCGGCCGTCGTGCGGCCCGGGCTGTCGACACAGGCGGCATGCAACGCCAGGCCGGAAGCCTGCATAGACAGGAATTTAAACCTCCACAGCATATACGCAGGGGGCGGGCGCGCGCAGGTACTGGCAGACGTCAGTTCGTCGTGCAAGCCAAGCTGCGCGACTTCCAGCGTGAGATAGTCGTGGGGATAGACCTCGGAACCACCAATTCAGCCGTGGCATACATCGAGGGCGGCAAACCCAAATGCATCCCGAACGCGGACGGCGAGACTATCACGCCATCTGTCGTGAGCGTCTTGAAGGATGGTAAGCTCAGGCTCCAGGCAGCGGAGCCTCAGCCGGCTCGAGGCATTCAACTGCTACACGGGGTCGCTGGGGCACTAGGAGTACCCGTCCAGAGGCGTTCACCGCTACGAGGGTAGCAGCGGGATGTAATCGGCTACTTGCTCGCTCAAGCCCCCGGCGCAAACACCACCCCGACCGTGCCACCTCAGCCTCTCAAAATGGGTGACACCGACAAGCTGCGGAAGGTGTAAAACTGTCTGACCATCACCATCTTCCCCAAACCCCGATGCCCTCCAGCCACTCGGGGCCGTCACAGCTGCCGTCTGTTTACGGTTGTCGTCTGTTGCTCCAGGGATGCTGCTGCTGCTGCCCGCGGGTCCCCGCCCGACCCACACTCCACGGCCTCCGCCGCGCCCTCTCCCCACCTTCCACGCCTCCCTCCGCGCCCTGGTCGGGTCCTTGCAGGCGAGGTGATGGTGGGCCGGCGCGCGCAGCGGCAGGCGGTCCTGCACCCGCAGACCACCTACTACAGCGTCAAGCGACTCATCGGGCGAGCGCGGAACGACCCGGCCGTCAAGGATGAGGAAGCCAGGCTGCCGTACAAGGTACGGCAGGGCAGGCGCGCGCGGTCGGGCGCTGTGCCGGGAGGCGGGCAGTCCCCTTCCTGCGCCCCCCCCCCTCTGCGGCCGGCCCCGAACCTTGACTTAACCGTCACCGCCACAACCACCGCCACCATCCTCACTGCCACCGCTATCACCGCCACCGCCATCAACCCCACCGCCACCAACCCCACCGCCACCAACCCCACCGCCACCAACCCCACCGCCACAGCCACCACCGCCACCAACCCGACCGCCACCAAACCCACCGCCACAGCCACCACCGCCACCGTCACCAACCCCACCGCCACCAACCCCACCGACCCCATCCTCATCACCGCCACCATCCCCATCACCCCCCCCAGGTGTCCCAGGACGAGGACGGGTCGGTCATCCTGGAGTGCCCCAACGTGGGCCCCGGGTACCTGTACCCGGAGGAGGTGACACCCGGGGGGGGATTTCGAGGAAGACCCGTGGATGCCAGAAAAAACCGGGAGGGGGGGAAGGGGTATGGGGGTTGGGTGAGGGAAACGGAGGGGAAGGGAGGGGAGGCAGAGGAGCGAAGGGGAGGCGAGGGGAGGGGGCCCGAGGGGAAAACAGGGGTATGGGGGTTTGCGAAATAGACCCGGTTACTCGACGTGGGAAGTGCAGTTGGCGCATAGACTTCGGACACCTGGTTGCGTGCGCATGCTGGCGCACTTGGATTCACCACCGAGAAGCCTGCGAAGGTGGCCCGTCGGCGGCCTGTCAAAGGAAAAGAAACGAACTACCGGTAATGTGTGGTAGCGTGTGAGGCGCGAAACGGAATACCGATATGGTGGATTGGGACCCGGAGAGGCGGGATGAGGTGAAGCCCTGGGGGTGGATGATGGGTTTTAGGGTTAGGAATCTGAGGGAGAAACAGGGGTCTGGGGGAGGGAGCGGCGCACGCGGGAGCTCGCTGGAGGCGGTGTCAGGAGGGAGCCGGCACCAGTCTTTGCAGTGAGGACCGTGAGGCAGCTGGGGGCAGGCGGCGAGAATGCGTCGTTTGGGGCAGCAGCATGGAACCGATGGTGTGTGCCCCGTGTAGGTGGTCCAGGGGGGGAGGAACGGGGCGGGTCCAGGGGAGGTGAGGAAACCCCGTGGTCCAGGGGGGGCAGGAACGGAGCGGGGCGGCCTCGGCCCCCGCCCCGTGCTGCTGCGCCCAGCGCAGCCGGCATTGCAACCCGTCCGTCAACCAGACTAACCACCAACCAACCACCAACCGTTTGTGCCAACCGCCCGCCAGGTGAGCGCCCAGGTGGTTTCGCAGCTGGTCGCGGACGCCGCCGCCTACACGGGGGGCAAGGTGACTAAGGCGGTCATAACGGTGCCGGCGTACTTCGATGACCGGCAGCGGGACGCGACGGTTGCAGCGGGTACGGCACTAGCGGTTGACCGATTTGGTTGGTCACGACGCACTGGCTTTTGCTAGGGGACCCACGCCCCTCCTTGGCTTGGGATCCCACGAGTGGGCACCTACTGTGGACGAGCCATGTACAACGTGGTGCGGCGACGGAGTGCCGTGTGTATGGAGGAGGTGGCGAGGCGCAGGGGCAAACACATGAACCCCTCCGCTTATTTCCTTCCCATCGCTCCACACCAGGCTGTCGACTCCATGCACCCGTCATCAGCTCGCCATAACCCCCCTTCCCCTGCGGCCTATACGGGTTTTCCCTCCCTCCCCCTCCGGCCTACGGGTTTGCGCTCATATCACCCCCGCCGCGCTCCGGGTCTTCCCGCCAACCCCCCACCCCACTCCGGACCCGCACGTAAAATCCAGGCAAGCTGGCGGGGCTGGAAACCGTACGGCTACTTCGTGAGCCCGTGGCGGCCGCGCTGGCGTACGGCTTGGATCTCCGTACTGACGCGGTGGTGCTTGTGTTCGACCTGGGGGGCGGTACGTACGACGTAAGTCTGCTGGAGGTGGGCAACGGCACGGTGGAGGTGCTGTCAACGGGTGAGCGGGTCCGGAGGGGAAGGGGTGTATGTGTTTGCGGGTCTGGAGGGCTACCCGCACGTGCTGAACAATGATATCGGAATTTGAAGCGCTTTGTCGTGTAGAAGTAAGGGGTCTTTCTTCCTATCACGACAAAAGGGCGTTCTGAACATAAGCGGCGCCTTTTAAAGCAGCGGTGCCTGTATTAAGCGGTGCCCTGTCCCTTCCTAGTATGGGGGGGATGAGAGGAAAACCGTGGCTCGGCGCCAAAACCCGTGGCTCGGCATCCCGGGGGGCCGGGGTGGCCTGAGGTGGACGGGGTTCCTCAGATTGGGTGGAGTGGGTGCACTGGAGGTGGGCGGCGCCGCCTGACACTCAGATCCAGGGCGGGGTAAAACCCGTGTGCCCGGAACGTGGGGGCGCGGCTGGGTAAAACACAGCCAAGAAGCGAAGGGGTGGGGTTGACGGCACCGCGCCGTATAGTAGAAGAAGATATACTGGGCACCCTACCTACCTGCGGGTATCTTCTTGGACTTCCCAACCGCCAACTTCCAACCACCTCCCAGGCGGCGACGCCCACCTGGGCGGCGACGACTGGGACGCGGCGGTTGCCTCCTGGCTGGAGCGCACCTACCTGCGACCCGCGGGTCTGGACCCGTCCAGCGACCCCCGGCTCCGCGCCAACCTGCGGGCCCTGGCCCAGGCGGCCAAGCACTCACTGAGTGACAGCGAGGAGGTGGTGCTGCGGTGAGACGGGGGGGGGGGCGGGGGGGCAATAATTTCGGTTACACGACATGGGTATAATAGCTGGCGCATTGTGAGACGGGGGGAAGGGAGGGCGAGAAGAGGGAGGGGGGAGGGAGTGGAGCGGGGTGCGGGGTGGACAGGTGGGAGGGGGAGGGGAGGGGGAGGAGAGGGGGAAGGGCTTTGCCGTTGTAACCCGAAAACCCTAAACCCTCCCGCCGCCCCTGGTCCCTCCGCCCCTGCCCACCTCCCTCACCACTGCCAGCATGCCGGTGGGCGGGCCGGGCGGCGGGCCCCTGGAGGCGCCCCTCACCCGCCAGCAGCTGGACGAGCTGAGTGAGGACTTGTGGAGGAGGTGCAGGCTGCCACTGGATCAGGTGGGTTACATAAAAGAACCGGTTACTCGACATGGGAGGTGTAGCTGGTGCATAGCCTTCGGACACCTGGACGCGCGCTCAGGTGGCGGGTTGAGGAGAGCGGGTGGACTAGGAAGCCGAGTAGGAAACTTGTTTAGTACACACTAAGGGCGGGGAGGGAGGGGTTACAAGGGGGTCAGGCGGGAGGGTTAGGGGGGACGGGGGTGCTGGGGAGGGGTTCAGACTTTGGAGACCTGGGGCGGAGGCAGGGCAGGGCAGGGCATGAAGACATCAGCATATGCAGGAGCAGGGAGGGCTAACTTGGGCGTTGAGGGGTGGCGGTGGGATGTTTGGTTGGGTGGCAGCTGAGGCCGGAGGGCAGAGTTACACGACTGGCAGCGGGGGCTTCGTCTAGCCGGGTCCCCCACAACACCCGCGCCTTCCAAACCCGCCTCACCTCTTCCCCGCTCCGCCCTCAAACCTGCGTGTCCAAAACCCTAAAACCCCAGCTAGCACTTATTTGTCCCCTCCTCGCTTCAGGGGTTTCTTGTCAGCTCCCCAAAACCCCGCATCCCTCGCCTCCCTCCCCTCCCTGTCGAGTAACCGTTATTTATTGTAACACCCCTCCCCCGGGTTTTACTCCCCTCTCCCCCCCGGCCCCCCAGGCCTGCTGGCAGGCGGGTGTCGATCTTAACGAGGTGGTGGGAGGCCATGAGGCTCTCAAGGAGCAGCTCCGAAACCGGGGGGTGCCCACTTGGAAGCTCCAGGCGGTGAGGGGGGCTGGTGAGGGTCATGGAAGCGCTGCGGGTGGAGTGAAGCGGAGGATGGCGGTGGTGGTAGCGGGGTGTGGAAGCTGCATAGAAGACACTCCGGCTGCCTCTGGGCCACCCAGCGGTTGCTATATTCCCCGATGCAGCCAACCCCATGCCCCATGTCCCCCCGGGGCCACCCCCTATTCTCCTCCTGGCCCATGCCTCCATCCCCCCTCCGTCTCCAATGTCGTGTAACCGGGTCTTCTTCCCCCCGCGCCCCCACGCGCCAACTATCTTGTCCCGTCGCGTAACCGAGTTTTCTTCCCACCCCCACCCCAACCCCCGGGCCCCCAGATGCAACCCGAAATCCGGCCGCACAGGCGCGCCCCCCTGGGCTCCGTGCTGCTGGTGGGTGGGTCCACCCGCATGCCCTCCGTGTCTCGCTTCATCACTAACATGACGGGGCTCACACCGCTGGAGGCGGCACTGGACCCGGACGAGGCGGTGGCGCTGGGCGCGGCGGTGCAGGTGCGTGGGTCGGTGGGTCGGTGGGCTGCGGCACATGCGGTCAAGGGAGGGTCGGCGCGGGGCTGACCTGCCAACTAGCCGCACAGCCTGCTGCGGCGGCGGCGGCACCCAGGTGGTGGCGAGGTGCTGCCTGCTACTGCCAGTAAGGGAGCAGCAGCTGCTGCCTGCTACTGCCAGTAAGGGAGCAGCAGCTGCTGCCTGCTACTGCCAAAGTAAGGGAGCAGCAGCTGATGCCTGCTACTGCCAAAGTAAGGGAGCAGCAGCTGATGCCTGCTACTGCCAAGGTAAGGGAGCAGCAGCTGATGCCTGCTACTGCCAAGGTAAGGGAGCAGCAGCTGATGCCTGCTACTGCCAAAGTAAGGGAGCAGCAGCTGATGCCTGCTACTGCCAAAGTAAGGGAGCAGCAGCTGATGCCTGCTACTGCCAAGGTAAGGGAGCAGCAGCTGATGCCTGCTACTGCCAAGGTAAGGGAGCAGCAGCTGATGC
Organism: Yamagishiella unicocca; assembly: GCA_003116995.1. Classification (NCBI taxonomy): domain Eukaryota; kingdom Viridiplantae; phylum Chlorophyta; class Chlorophyceae; order Chlamydomonadales; family Volvocaceae; genus Yamagishiella; species Yamagishiella unicocca. Next base: position 288,753 of record BDSL01000114.1, on the reverse strand, counting down.
CTGCTACTGCCAAAGTAAGGGAGCAGCCCCCGCGAGGGCAGCCCCCGCGAGGGCTCCACAGCACTGGTAGCGCCACTTGGGTCGCCACCCTGCCCTGCGGCGGCTGGCAAGTTATCAGGTCTCTGGTCCTGGAGGCTGCCACATCCATCCAGCTACACCTCGTACTGCCTGGCGTTCACCACTGGGTGGCTGGGTCGCTGTCCCCCAGCTTCCCAGGCTTCTTCCCCCCCTGGAGCCACAAACACCGCCCTGACCAGGGCGACCTCCCAACCCTGCCTGGTGCCGCACCGCACCCCGCCCCCAAACCCCAGGCCGTTTAACGACCGAGGAATTCTTTCTTATTTCCCTCGTTTTGCTGCGTTGTTGTTCGTGTTTCCTCGCCGCCCAGCACTAACCCTCCTCGCCGTCTCTCTCCCCCCCTTCTACCCCCTGGTTTGTCAGCCGTGGGTTCGCAGATTATCTGTTACCCCCTCCCACCCGGTTTTTCCTTCGTAAACGGGTTTTCCTGGCAAACCCCTCCACCCTCCCCGCTGGCGCCCCGGCTCCCCCCCCCCTTAGGCCGGAATCCTCCAGGGCGAGATCAGCAACTTGATGGTGATGGACCAGTGGCAGGCGTCGCTAATGCGCGCTCTGGCAAAGTTGCAGCTGCAGGCCGACCCACGGGTCAGGCAGCGGCTGGAGCAGCAGTACTCGTTGGAGGACGAGGGGGAGAGCGCAGTGGGTGACGGGGAGGGGGAGGAGGAGGAGGAGGAGGGCGGGGGCGCGGGAGGGAGGCAGGGGGGCGCAGGTGGCGAGGAGGGGGGTGCGGGGCGGGGGAGCAAGCGGCCACTGTCTAAGCGGCAGCGGCAGCGGCGGCGGCGGACAGCCGCGCAGCAGGGACAGGGGCAAGGGGCGCACGGGACGCAGGGGGCCCAAGAGGGCGGCGAGGTGGATGGCAGCGGTGGGGCTGTGCGGGACGGGGGGGTGAACGCAACGGCTAGCTAGCTAGCTAGGGGATGTGTTGACTGTGCCAATGTACGGGTACCGGTAGCTGCAGTCGGTAGCTGCAGTCGTTGAGTTGCGGAGCGGATGGTAACCGGTCCCCATGCTCGCCCCTGCTCCATGGCGGGCTTCCGTCGCCCCGCCACCGCCGACGTAGCTGTTGTCGTACAGGGGAACACAGGGGCTTGCACTTCTTGAGGAGTGTACGTTGCTGTCGTGGCACAGTACGTGATTGACACAGAGCGGTTGCTGTCGTGGCACAGTACGTGATTGACACAGAGCGGTTGCTGTCGTGGCACAGTACGTGATTGACACAGGGCTGGCACGGCCGTTAGCAGCGGCGGCTCGACACAACTCGGTCGGCAGTACGACAGGGTGATCATGTAGGTCAGCCACGGTTGTAAGCCGCTCTGCGCTGCTATACCAGCCAGGGAAGACGATTCCCACCATCTCGAGCATTACCTTTTCAGTGCGATCAGCTGGCCGCTGGTCGGGGGAGTTACATACACTGAGTAAGAGCAGTGCAAGTGCCGGCACTGTTTTACGACATTGCGGTTGCTCTTCGGATGGCCAGCAGGGGTTTGAGCCCATGATCGGATGGCCAGAGGGTGGCCACAACCAAGGATGCTCCTGGCGGTGCGTGGTAGCGTGTGAACTTGCACATTGTGGGCGATTTAGGGACTCGTGTTTCGCGCGCCAGGCCCGGCGGAGCGAATGCCCCAAATGTTGCCCCAAATGTTGCCAGCACCGCAACTGCGCAGCGCGTGGCAGCCGCCTCAGGTCGCTGGCATACATCTTTGTAGGTGTCCTCTGTCCGTGTAGGATCCGCGGACGAGTGCGTCCCAAGCGGTCCTGGATGGGTACGATCGTTGGACATCTCAAACCGACGGCGACGGCAAATACAGACGCGCGCTGGTATCTTCGCTGTCAATCCGATCTTGAAGATCATAATTGCGGTCCCAGCAAGAACCAGATGCGATCATAGGCGTACAAAGGTTCTAGCCTGGGTCCCGTATGGTACCGCGCACCGGGCACTGCCTTCCTAAAAGGAGAAGGAAGCAAATTACTCCTTCTTGCGCTCGCGGACCGTTGCAGTGTGCGTTGCGCACTTGCCCGTTGCAACATCCATGAAGCTGCGCAACAGCAATAACCTATGTTTCGGCCATTTCAAGCAGTACAGAAGCGCATGAATCGCTTTATTGGAGTGTTTGGTCATTGATAACTGTTGGCAGCTTGCAAGGATGCTATCATAATGCTATCCTAAACCGCAACGCGACGTTGGTGGCTTCCTGGAAGCCAGATTACACGTCGCGTTGCATAACAATACAAACCGCATCTGATCAACCAGGCGATGCAAGAGGTGGATTCCATCCTGTTAGAGTCAATAGGATCTCTGCAAGGGGGCCGCTAGCGCTGAGTACCAAAGAACTTAGGCTCAACTAGCTATGGAAATTAAATTAAAGATCTTGTGTGTAAAAAAAGTTATTCCATGTCTATCGCTGAGGCGACTATTGCTGAGCAACGGTACGGAAGAAAGTGGCCCTATTTAATCATTGAGATGACACCAGGCTAGAAAACACAGTTATGCCTCAGTTAAAGTTCTGGGAGACGTCTTTTTCATACGGTAGGTGGGCGACATTGTTAGCTATCACTGTCGATTCGTCACGAACGTTAGCGAGGCGTCGCGTCAAGTGGCGGGCTCCGAGCGGTTCAACTGATGAACTAGGTTTCAACTAACGCCTACAATGAATTCTTGTGTATTATGCTTATGCTTGCTGGCACTCCCAGTCCGCCGCGTCCCGTTCCGTCTGGTGTGGCTGAAATTCAGACAGGGTTGGAGGTGTACAGTCTTGCTACCGGGAGACGACCATATAGATTTTTTATAAGGAAGTAAGGAAAAGTTATATGGAATGATTACAAGGCACACATATGAACATCAACGGTCTAACCTATCCAACAGACCTCCGGCGTCTCTGCCGCGCCTAATACGCAGGTTACGGGAGGAAACTCTTAGCGGTTTAGCTTTCATTGCTGTTGTTCGCCTGTCCCGTGGTGATGAAGGACCTGCCGGACCTGCCTTCCTGCCATTCCAAGCCTTACCTGCACCACTCTGGGGAAACAAAAACAAGATATCTCCAAAATTGCTTGTTGAGGAAGAGACGCTTGATGGTCACTCGACTATTGGATGTCATTCTCCCAGACATCTGAGAGGACCGAGCTCGCACTGCGCACGGTTTGCTCCCAATCCGCCATGAGTTGACGATAGATGAAAGAAGAAGAAAACACGAAAATGCCAAATCCTGCGAAGCTTTCTATAAGAAAACGGCCAACGAGTGGTTCGCGAGAAAGCGTGGAAAGCCAGGTGACCGACATGTGCTAAAACGCGCCTACTGAGGCGGCCCACGACCCTGCCGCTGGGGCTCTTCCTCCGTATTTCTTCGCCCACCTTTATTTTCGCTTACATCACATGTTATACAAATCACACGCCGCACATTACACGTTACACGTTCTCCGGGCCGCGGCTCACCCCCCGTTGCATTGCTACACATTCACAGCAGCTGTGAATTCCCCTTCCGCCCGCCAGCGGCGTCTACTTCCCTCACGAGCCCAATAGCCACTTCTGGGAGATGGCGCGCAAGTCACCACTCATCGCGCGGGCGCGTTGACCGTCACAACTCCAGGCACAATTCGTGAAGGCACCTGCTTGTGTCTGGGATTGTGGTCCGCAGACCGCCGGTTGCAGGTCCGAGCAGGGCGAGAAGTTCCCATACAGTTTTGCCTCCCCTGTTCGAACAAAGAAACCCAACACTTGCGCTCTAGGGTTTCCATCCGAGGAAAGACCCCGCCTTCGAAGCCCTACACGCTGCGCAAGAACCTTCAGGCTGTCACCCGAACCCCAAGAGACGTAGAAAACCCTAAAACCATCTTGGACACGACGGTAGCTTGACCTCTCTACCTACCTTACCGCTCTGGCCGAGCTGGATATGGCACTACGGTGCTGCTAAACGATGCAGGGCGTGATCACGTGCCATACAATCACCGTTAACGCGGCCACACCGGGGCCCGCACGGGCTGCTGCTGTTCCGTATGCGGCACCACGTCACACCACCACCACCACCACACGGAACCCAGCAGCACCGCGCTTTAGGCGGCCGACATGCCGTGTCAGGCAGGAACTATTTATTACGCCAGCAATGCAAACATGCAATTTAAGCGCGGAGCGCACGTCCTGGCTTGCAACCCACTTAGGTAGTGCTACGCGGGCTAACGACTGCCCTCAGAAACCAAGAAGCGGGCCCAACATGCCTTTGCCGGCTCTGCACGATACCCCAAACAGTCCAGGAAGCCATCGGAAGCCCCGCCCCGCGTTGCAGCGAGTCACACCACACCAGTCACCGCATTTCGCGTTACCAATCACTAAAACGCCTGTAGCACCGCGCCTGATGTGGTATGGCTCCCTAACTTCAAAGTTTTAAGAGCTCCCAGCCCTATCTGACGTCAAAAATAACTGGGCACGGGCGGCACGGGGTTGCACATGCCTTGCGCCCCAGCAGCGGACGACCTCCCAGCCCGGCAGCAGTCCAGGATGGCCTGCGAGTCGCTGCAGCAGCCGAGACGGAACCGATTGCGGGCGTCCACCACCTGCCCTGCACCAAGTCCCCTGCGCCTAAACGGAGCGGACAGCAGGACATGCGGTGGCAGTGCCGCTCTAGCCGTGCTTGTATTCGACGTGCGCAAGATGTGCTGCGATCCTCAGTGTGGGGCTGTGGGGCTGATTAGTGCATCTGGGCGCACCGTGTGGAGGCGTCCTAGGCGCCTAATCAAGCTCTGGAGGCCAACAGCCCGCCCTCGCATCTTCCGGCCCTCCACCCGCCGGCCTCGGTACCTTAGGTCCCCTGTTCAAGTCCGGGTTGGGTTCAGAGCCCCACCACCAAGAAGTCCACCACCCGCCGCTTGAGCTGCTGCGCGGCCGCCGGCTGCCGGAAGTTATGGTCCCCCCCGTCCACCACACAGAGCGTATGGTGCTTGATGTGTCTTGAGAACGAGTGCGCGTCCTCCACCGGGATCACCGTGTCGGCGCTGCCGTGTACAGTCAGCACCTCCGCGCCGATCTTCGCGGCCTCCGCAAACATGTCCATGTTTATGCGCTCGTCCACGCTCTGCAACGGCCGTCGTACAAGGGGTCCAGGGAGGAGTCCACGGGATAGGGGATAGGGCAGCTTCGAGCGTTGAACGTCGGGCGGCAGCGGGGAAGGGCGTATCGGCGCTGCGCTTGGGTCCGAGTTAGGCCGGAGCTGGCCGCGATGGATTCAGCGCCTCTGTGCTGCCGTTACCATCGCGCAGCTTAATCCTACTGCTCCCTAACGAGTATACGCATCTTGTAGTAAAGCTACGTGCCCGAAGGGATAAAGCTTTTATGTTCTGTTTCACTCCCCAGCAGGTTGACCTCCTGCCGCACCTCCTTCGTCAACATGTACTTGATGAGTCGCCCGCCGTCGCCCTTGACTTGCTGCTGCACAGCGCCATGCTGGGCCAGGCGCTGCAAGATGTCCTCGCCGAAGCGTTCCTGTGGCGTAAGGCCCAGCGGGGAGATCGGTATCTGCACGCCGGCCGGCTCGCCGCACGACAAGCCGCGGCGGTGTGCGGGCAGTGCGCTGCAGTGCGCGGCGGTGACGGCGGCGAGTGGAGGCCGCGAGCGGGGAGGGCGGTGTGTCCGGGACCCTCCCTGGACAACGCCTCTGTCCTCTGCGGCACCGAAACAAAACGCCCTCTGTTGGCCCATCCCCGCTGCACACTAGTTTGCCGCCGCAAGGCCAGAACCAACTCGTGGCGTCGCAAACCTCGCCATCCTTCCTCCCCACATCGCCCTCCCGCCTCCATCCATGGGGCTCCGCCAGCTTCGCGTACCTTCACTCCTCTGGACATAAGGCCCCTCCCCGCTATGTTGACCACGTGCGGTACGTCGTCGTAACGCGCTGCGTACAGCAACACAACGTTGCCGCCTTTGCTGTGGCCTGCGGCAGGCGGCGGGCGGTGCCGCCCACACAAATGAGTGTATGTAAGGCGAGCAGCGATAGTAGGTCTACGTCAACAAGTATTTGGGTCCCTAGCCTGAGTCCTGACCGCAGCTTGAATCCATGCATTGCCGCTCCCCCGCTGGCCCCACCCAGCCACCTGCATCTCGTCTCCCTCGCCACACTTTTACCCCCCTTTTCCTCCTTTCCATAGTCACCAATGTCCGATCTACCTGCACCACCACCACCGCCATCACCACCACCACCATCCACGCACCTAGCCTACACATTCCCAGATCGGGATGGGATTAACAATATGTCTATAGATTGGGGGTTGGGTGCCACGTACCCACGATTGCGTGCACCGTCTTGCCCAGCTCGCTGCGTACGAACGCAACCGCAGCCCTCAGGTCCTCCACCTCTCGGTAGTAGTTGCCGAAGCTGAAGGCGCCCTGGCGACCCGCGGGTCGGAGCGGGAGGGCCGCGGGTGGGAGCGGGTGGCGGCCAGTAGGAAGTAGGAAGAGGATATGATCGGCGGCCGTCAACGCCGCCACGGCAACGTTTCCCCGTACCACGGAACCCTAAAACCCTAATCCCACCTGCGACTCGCCATTGCCCGCGAAGTCGAATCGCAAGCTGCTCTTGCCCCTGGCCGCCAGCTCAGCGGCCAGCTGAGGGTACAGGAAGCCGTCCTGCGAGGGGAAACAGGGGAAACAGTACCAGCCCACGTGAGCCCACACGCGTCCTAGCACTGCTCCCACTGCTTCCACTGCTCCCACTACACCCACTGCTCCCACTGCTCCCACTGCTCCCACTGCTCCCACTGCTCCCACTGCCCCGATGGAAGTGACAATCTGTGTTGCTGGATGGCAGGGCGGCCGCAGTCGGGGAAGCTGCAGCCCGGTCTCCGAAGCCAAACCCAGGAGGGCTTGCGGTGGTGGTGCTGGTGAATTACAATCCCTCATTTAAATCGACTGACGGGGCCGTGACGGTTCGGCATACGCCGCCGCCTCCCCCCTTTTGATGTACCTGTTAGAAACGATGCAGCTACAGAGCACGAAACACTTGTCTTTCACGGCGCGGCTAGGGGAATGGATGACGCACGCTTGCGCTGCACGGCGCCGTCGAAGTCGCTGCCACATCCACCTGCACCCTCTGCGCACCTTGTTGCCCCCATAGCCGTGGCAGAGGATCACGATGTCATCCGAGCCCGCGTCCACCACCTTCGCCGCCAGGCGCTCGCCGTGTGCATTGTTAAAGGACAGTGCCTGCTCCTTCACCTCCGCCATGCCGCAGCTGCCGTTGTCGCCAACGCTGGACGACGCCAGACCAGCGCGAATGCACGGCAGTAGTGATCTCTGTGATTGGTGTTGCTGGAGCGACGGCGACGGCCTGCAGTGCCGTGGCCTGTCGCGTCGATTGTGCAAGGAGGCGCCGTTGGGCAGCTTCAGCATACTTCGTTCAGAGATGTATTGATTGTTTTCACAATGACTTTGTGCCGACGTAACTATTACATGGCCAGGAGTGGGCGGACATCGGATCGGCTGTCGCGCGCAGAATAGGGAGAGTGATCGTCATGCTCAACGGTTCGACGTACACATGCCTTCACTCATACTTATTTTTCAGGAACGATATACTTAGCTGCAAAACAGGGCATCCTTTGTTTGAACGACCAAGCTGGCGTTGGAGATGTTGCACGGCCACCCGCCAGCGTCCAGCCAAGCGCGAACGTGTAGCAGACTACCAAAAGTAGCAGCTATCTGTACGCTTAGACCGCTGCAGCAATACTTCGCGCCACGCGGCAAATGCCTGGCGAGGTGCGCAAGCTCGGCATCGTCTCAAACGTCCTACTTTGAGATTCTGGGCGTCAATGAGTCAGCCTCTCCTGAAGAAGTTAAGGCGGCATTCCGCGCAAAATCAAAGCTGCTCCACCCCGATGTGAACAAGGAGGTTGGTAACGCATGCGTCCCGGGGCCTGGGTCGGCGAAAGCAGCTTAGCGTCCCAGACCGGGCGTGGATTCCTGCGGGATTCGGCATTGGTGGAGGACATAACTGCGCGGACGCGAGGAGCAAGCCGTGACTGGCTGGCGGAAGGGATACGCGCGCAGGGGAACTGCTCTGGGTCCTACGGTCCTTATGTTCTACGGTGCACCCTTGCCGGCCATCGGGTCTGCTTGGGGCCCCAACTCTCAATCTTTAGCCACGGCGCTGTCGCACGCACGCAATGCTCAGACCAAAGTGCCTGGTTGGCCAACGCTGCTGGCCTTCCTCCTAACAACTCCCGTGCGCACCGCTTCCGGGCCCGCAGGCCACAGCGGCGCGCGACTTCATGTTGCTCCGCCGCGCATATACCACACTGTCCAGGGCTGAGCTGAGGGACGAGTACGAGGCTAAGCTCGGGATGGTGCGTGCGGCGAATCGGGGTGTCTGGGGCGATGATGCTTTGTGCTGGGGAGAGAGTCAATGTAGGGCGTGCGGTAGCCGTTTGTGGCTTCGAGCTGAATTGTAAGCTTAACGCGTCTGTCTGTCTTTGAAACAGCCCTCTGCAAGAGCGCGCGACCCACGGTTCGCGCGCTTCGAGCGCTGGCGGCGCGAAGTGATTCCCGGTGAGCGTCGCGGTGCGCGTCCAGTGAGCTGCAGCTTATTACATTATTGTTATCATTAGAATATTTTGATATTTTTATTACTATAAAGGTGCTGCCGTGCGCAAGGGCCTTCAAGGGCGTTGGCGCAAAGCATGGATTAGGAGTAGCACGGCGCCCCGCTGACAGTACCGTAACTGCCGTGCTCCTGCCCTCTTGGGCTTGCACAACCCCTAACCGACAACCGCCCAACCACGGCCCCACCGAAATACCGGTATCAATGACAACAATCACAACCCGGCGGTCGCTGGCTGCTGCAGATCTGCGCATCCAGCTGGATGTGTGGTCTCGGGGCATCGACGGCTTCATCGCCGCGTGGGGGGCGTCCCTGGACACGGTGAGTGCGCCCGACAGGGGTAGCGAGGGACCCCGTGGCCCAATCCGCAAATGAAAAAGAGCAACCGACGGTGTGGCGGGTGGCGAGGAGACACGGTTACACGACATAGGAGGCGGAGGACAGAAACTAGCCGGGGTGTGGGGATGGCACCAGCGCCAGCCGTCCCTCCCCTCCGGATAAGCAAACGTGTGTACCAAACGTGTGTACCAAGACGGTACCCTACTCAGCTTTCTAGCCAACGAGCTTTGCTCGACCCCTCAGACAGTCAGACAAGCAATGGCCGCGGCCATCACCGCGGCGCCCTTAACCCTCTGCTCGGGCCCCTCGGCAACGTCACCACCGCCCCACCCACCCCGCCTTTGACGCTGCAGCGCGAGCAAAACCTGGCGCGCCTCTACAGCGCCTGCGTGCAGTCTCTGCTGCAGCTTCAGGATGCTGTGATGGCGGAGAAGCTCGCCCAGCGGCAGCAGCAATGGCAGCAGCAGCAGCGATTCTCCGACACCGGATCAGAGGCGACGCGTCTGGCGGCGGTCGAGCCGCCCCCAGACTGGCGCCTCCCAGATGTAGACGTTGCGTCCATGACATCGGCTGCCTCCGCCGGCATGGTACCATCCTACGTTACCGAGCATATGGCTGCGGGGCCGGGGCCGGATGCGGCTGGGCCTCTAGCAGCCTGCGAGGAGGCACTGCGGGAGATGGAGGCGGAGGTGGCGGGTTTCATGTCCGATGCGGGCGACGGCACAGCGCGAGTGGATCGGGAGGTGGAGAAGCGCTACCAGCAGGTATCATGCCCAGGTTTAGGAGCCGACACCGGTATTCCCCCGGCCGCCACTCTCGGGCCGGTGCGACGCCATGTCTTCATGCGTTCACCTACCATACGGTATGCTTCCCACCTGATGCAACCCTCCAGTCCTCCGAATGAATGCTTGATCTGACCAGCAGCAGCACCCGTACGCCCCATCCCCTCGGAACTACAACCTCCGTAGTGATGCAGCTTACTGTTTTGTTGATTCACCGGTTTGGTGTGTTCACTGCACAACCCGGGGCCTTATGTCGCAGGTTTCGGTGCGCTACCCGGCCTACCCCGATATCGTGTGGATGGACGTCTGGGAGGAGACTTCCGGTGAGGCCGAGCGCGGCGGGGGGGGGGGGGTGCGGAACGACTATGTGATCGCCCAACCGGTGCGTCTGGAAAGGCTCCAGTAGCGAAACGGATGAAGGCGGCGCGTGGGCAGGGGAAGGGGGAGCTGGGCCTATCTGGACCTATGGACCAGAGCGCGGAGAGGGCGGGAGAGGAGGGCAGGGGAGGAGCAGGGGCAAAGGATAGCTCGGGGGTGTGGCAGCTGTAGGGAACGGGGACGGTTAATCGGAAGGCCTCGTGAGCTACTTGATGGATCGTGGGTTTTTATCGACCTGTTAGTACCCGCTCCCGCACCCACACCTGCCTCCATAGCTCAAGTGCCCCGGCGCAATCCCCTCGTACAGAGCAATGGCTGGCACAGAGCTCGGCAGAAACCCGGCGATGCGAAGAAGCGGCGTCCCGCTGGTCTGCCGAGTTGCACAAGTTGCGAGAGGAGGTCCAGGCTTCGACGCCGGAGAAGTTTCATGGGCAGGTGGCTGGGGCCGGCACCGGTCGCTTCAATGCGGGGTAGTATGGTCTCGTGGCAGAGGGTGGCTGAGGGGCAAGTCGCTGGGGTCCGTACCAGGGACCGTAAGGGACTGCGGTGTGATATCACGTTATATATTCTGTACGATGGGCTCTCAGAAGAGCAAGGAGGCAAGAACTGAGGCGCGTCGTGTACATGACAAGAAGGACAATCAAGCGGGACGGAACGCGGGCGGTCCCCATGCACCAGGCATTGATCTTTGCAAGCTGTGTACTTTAAAGAGTGTGTCGTATTGTTGGACAAAAAAGACCAGTCAAACACTGTACGAGACGGTACGGGTTAAAACGACCAAGCAGTGCCAGTCGTCGATCCAGGCATTGAAATTTTCTTTTAAATACATTGCGAGTTTGTGCCAACGCTGGCCAACAGACTTACCGACATTTTCCTGCTGTGCAATAGTGCGATTCGAATAATCATAAGCATTTTCCACAGTTTCCCATCAAATGGATTTGAGTGCAGTCGATCTGGAGTCCAGCAGAGAGCGGGCAGCAGTTGCCAAGGAGGCGGAGGCGCGGGCTGAGCAGGGAGCGGACGTCACGCTTCTTCTATCGCTTCCAGGCGGCGAGAAGGCAGTGCACAGGTCAGATCGATTTGATATAGCTTTGTCATGGGTTACTAGGGAATAACTTCGGGCACGGCGCGGGAGCGAAAATTGGCGGGGTTCGCGGTCGATGGGCAGCTGGCCAGCTGCAAAGATGCCTTGCCCCTGCTTAGTCACGGCACCTGCTTGGCAATAGCAAGGCGCTCGGGAGGCACCGGGGGCGGAGGTCTTGTGTTTACTGGAAGGGGCACGCTAGGGCTGTGCTTTCGCTCGAGTCAGCATAAAGACAATGGACGTCGCTCGGCGGGGGATTCGCCGCCAACGCAGAACTGGGATTGACCAAATGCAACAGCCGGTAGGCAGACGCTCTGGTGTAGCATGCAACCCTGATGGACCACGCGGGGGTTGGACTAACAACTGTGCATTAGCCCCTGGTAGGAGTGTAAGGGATCGCGAACAGTAAATCCGGAGTCCTGGTAAGCCGTGCCGCAAGTATGGCACCGTGCACGTGGCCGTTTGAGCGGCCCAGTGCAGCATTGTACGACAGGTCTCTTTCACCCAAGCCAGGACACCTGGGAGGCGGAATGCCGGCTGCGCTGCCGGGCCCTGAACCTCAACTCTTGATAGGGGGTGCCGTGGAACAGAAGGGCGTGGGACATCTTGGGTTTGGTTCATTTTGATGTGGGTCGGCATATGATGTGGCTACCTGACACGGTGGTGCTCAGGTGGAGAGGGTCTGTCGGGAAGTGGCTATGTTGCCCCAACTCCACAGTGGGTGCCAGCACATCTTCGCCTTTACCTTCTCAGCGTCGCACCGGTTCGTTTACATCCTTTCAGTTGTCGACAATAGGGTGCTCGTCTAGTTCAGCGGGGCCCTCCCTGGCTGGCACGAAGGCAACACCACCAACAGCATACCAACGCAAACAGCCCACCGCATCATCACCGCCTCGGACGCATCCCAGTGCTTGCACCCGATTAGACGCCTCCAAAATCAGACGCTTTGCGATGTTTTAATGGACCCCAGGTGCTGCTTACAAGACTGAATATCTTAAGATTACTGCTAATAATTTGGACTGCCGTTTCCGTTGCCTGGATAAGCACCGCGCCGCCGGAAACCCCTTAGCATCCTGGCATCCTACCACGCTCCGAACCATGGTTCATACCCCTTCCTGACCCCTGGCGTCGTATCTTCGGAGCACCGTTCTGCCCAGCGCTGTCCCCCACGCGCTCTTCCCCACAGTCCAAACACATGTGTGATGTTGTCTTAACACACGCCGTCTGCCGCTACCCTGCCGCCCCCCGGTTTCCCCCGACCTGCTTCCACTGGTCGTCCACCAGGTTCAAAACAGGCGTCACGGTCGCTTACGTGAAGGCGCTGGTGGCTGAGCAACACCACCTCGAGTTCGCAAAGATGAGGCTGCTGCTGGGAGGCAGGATGCTGATAGACCCGCTCTCCTTGTCGGACTGCCCCGGCATCGCGCCGGGTCAAGAGGTTGCTGTGGAGGTGTCTATCGGTTAAAAACTTGAGCGGCGTGCAGCGAGGATGCATGTGAGGCGTGCTTCTTTATATTCGGATTTTGATTGCCATAATTGGACCTTAAGTGTCATATTTCGATCTTGAGTGCCAGGGGGGGCAGTGGCGGTAGGTAGAGGGCAGGCATAGCGTTCCGAAACTGGTCAGCGTGCTGGTGGACCCTTGCTCACCAATGCGTAGGCCTTCCGTCATTAGACAACGCCCACGTGCTCGATGGCCCCCTGGCGCTGTTAGTTAAGGTGCACAGCGGACTTGTAAACAACGTGAACTCCTCGTTTGGCACGCCCCAACCAGCTGAGCCCTCTACGCAGGCCCGCAGGGTACCACTGGTGGTATGACGGCGTGCTATGCCCAGCTTATCGCCCCACACTGGCTGTGCAACGACGCAGCCCCAAGTGCTCCGCAACAACTCGTTCGCTTTATGTGGCCAGATGTGCCGGGTGTGCGCCAGGGAGCCACCTGCATACATAGATGCTTGGCCGTCAAGGGCGTATGGTGGAGATTCCAGCAGATGATGTAACGCATCCTTCTGAGGTCAGGCAAGCGCTGTGCATGCCGTGTGCCGTCACGCAGACAACAAGACTCTAGGTATGGACGTTAGATGCCGCCGCATCGGGTGTATTCCGCTTGGTCGCAAGTAGTCCCCACGAGACCCCCAGCGCCTTTGGCGAAAATGAATATTGTTAGATGCTAGGCAGGTAGGAGCCCGAGTGGCCTCCACCATCTGCCGATCTCGATCAGGTGTTCGTAGCCTGTTGTTTGGTTCAGGTCGACGAGCGAGCAGTAGCATACGGTATCGGTGCGCGACAGAATGACAACAGACGCGCAGAGTACCGGTTCGTCAGCAATCTGCTTGTGTGCATCTGCAAGACGAGGCAGTAGTAATTGTTACGGTGGGCCCTAGGCCACAAGGTAGGGTCATCGGGCGCATCGTCCGACACTGAAAGAGACGCAGGAAGAAAGAACAAACCAGTCGATTGAGATACGGCAAACCAACAGAAACCCCGAACAAGGGCCCAGAGAACAAACAATGGCACCAACCACCCAGGGCAAAGTAGCCCAAGTAGCCTCCCTACCAGCAGTTCACCAAGCTGCCGCCCACGCAGCCCCTCAGCCAGAGCAACCAGCAGAGCGCCTCAACAAGTCGAGCAGAAGGCCCCCACCTGAGACCCAAGGAGATCCCCCCCAGAACGGGCCAGCACCCGGCCCGAAAGAAGGAGGAGCAAAAAAGGGAGCTCCCGCAGGAGTACCGGACATCCGGGACCTAATCCAACCCCGCCGCGCCCAAGAGGGCAGGCCTCCGTCAAGAACACCAACCAGGCACACGAGGGCCCACCGGCGGAAAAATGGTCGGGAACAGCCAGCCGCCAAGACTGAGGGGCTGGGGACGGGCACCACCCACCCGCGTGCAGCAGCTGAGCGCCGAAACCGCCAGCCGCGAGGTGATCGACGAAGAGACGTGCAGGGACACCCGTCAGGCGGCGACCCAGATCAGCCGGGCCCTGGCCGCGGCCGATAACCCGGGCGGCATGGCTGACGAGGGTCCTACTGTCCAGGAAGGCGGTGGGGGAACGTCCAGAGTGCCCCATGTGCCAGGTCAGCCGGTGCAGACCATAAGCGGTCGAGGTTGTCGCCTGCCCGAAGGTGGAGAAGCCCAAGTGGGTTATCTTCTGCAGCCGGGCATGCACCACGCCAGCCTGATTGTCCCAGTCCATGGCTGGGGATGCAGTGCGATCACGCCCACACGCCCTGCGCGCCATCCATCTGATGTCTGCTGGTATGCAAGTGGTTGTCTGAGAAATCAAGCCCTATATATATGGAGGATCGACGGCTAGGAGGGGCTGCGTCTCGTCAAGTGCAAACGGACGCGGGCTAATTGCCGCCATACTCGTCGCGCCCCAGGCAGTGTGCGGGCGGCGGTGTACACGCGATGGTCAATCAGCTGAGGCGGGAATGCAATGTGATGTGGTAGGCCTACGTAACATGCAAAAATGATGCGCTACAGTGCGGCATATGCCGGCAGTCATCCATAAGGTTGTCGACGTGGCATGTGTCCGCGCGCAGAGGGCGTTAATGATTTCGGCAGGATTACCCGTAAGGGGATGGAAAGTACTAGCCAGCGGTAAAGCTAGCAGTAGAAATAATATATACAAATCTATACACCAGCAGGCTGTATGTTCTGGCAGCGCGTTTTCGTCAGCGCGAAGGCAAGTGAGGGGAAAAGGCGCGCATAAGCGGCCGGTTTTTAAAGTAGGCCTAGCTGAAAACTCTGGCTGTGACATCACGCTGTCCATGCTAGGACCAAGGTTGGTGGATGTATGTAAAGGCTTAAGAAAATATTGTGAGGACACTCTAGTCCCGGCCGGCCTTCGCTCAGATGGGGTTGCGACGTGCGCTCGACGTGCGCTTTACGAAGCGGACTCCCTGTGTGAGTCTGCTTGTACGCCCTGTACGCCTAATCCTACGATTGCATTACACATTACTTTGGTGTTAACAACCTAGCTAGCATTGCTCTCTTGTTCGGTCCTCTTGTCCCGGGCTCGCCCGGACTTGAGGACACCGTAACATCTAGTGTTTATTTTATGATTAACAATCGGCAATTATTAGCCTCGTTGAAGGCATCCGATTTACCCAGAAACGGTCAGATTGTGACGACATAGCACATAGGGGCAGTCCTGGCGGGCTGTACGATGCGCAGCAGGGTTCACGGTTGCATCCTGCTGCGACGAGGGCGACATTGTCCGTCCACCGAAATAACCTGGCGGAGTAATCTATGAAATGATCAAGCCGGATGGGCCAGGCGATACCGACCATTCGGGGTCCCCGGGTCCGCAACATTATTTCGCGCGCGAACGATGATTCGAGCGATTGAAGCGATTGAAGCAACCGATCGATCAAAAAGCGCGCCGGAATCTAGCATATTTCTTACAGCATATTATGTCGCGTCCTATCGATGATTAATATGTTTGTATCATGCTGGGAACAGCTATGCAAGACTGTAGACTCCCGAAAACTGCGGGCATTCCAGATCTTCATGCCGGTGCTTGTCCACGGGGTGAATTTACATAGTTTTCCGCCCTGCCTTTCAGCCAATTTGAACACAGCCAAGCATAACGGCTGGACTCGTCTGGCTGCATATTGACCCAACGAAGCCAACCTATAAGAACCTGGCAGAGAAGCTTTCGCACGCCGTTTCCCGTGGTATTGAGCATCAATATGCTTGATGGTGTTTGACAGTATTGAGCATCAATATGCTTGATGGTGTTTGACAGTACCATAGCCGATTGTTACCTTGCCTGAAACCAAAGCCGGGCAAGAATGACTCGATATTTGCGTCATTTGAAGCTCCTTTGCACCTGAGTCGTCCACAGTTGGGAACCACGTGATAGTTTTACTCGTGGTAATTAATTGAAATTATCGATCCAAATACAATGCGCGGCAATGGCCCCAAGTAGACGCAGACAGGTTAGACATCGTCGGACACGACCCTCTCAGGGCGATACAGGAAATAGCTAAATAAAATTACCGCGTAGTTAGCTTTTGCAAAAAATTGTACGATGTAATGTCATTCGCTGGTCACACTCTGACACGATTGTGTTTAGGCCGCGGGAAGCCGCGACGCGACGGCCGAGAACGCCGATAGAGTCTTAGGCTTGACTGCTGACGAGAAATCAGCATCCAATACATAACGCAGACCGCTACAAATGTCTTTATGCGGATTCTGTTGAGTGTACGAGGCCTAGAACGCATTATACAGGTAATTAATTTCACAGACAGGGGAACAGCGTGAGATGACATGGACGTGCAACAGCGAACGGTACACACAGAAGCAGCTAAAGCTTTGCAATCCGGTCGTGGGGCAGTACATATGCCGAAAAGGGCATCAAATACTAAGTTTCTTACATGCTCCTTTACATAGTCCAATGCTAAGCGTCCGCTATATGTTTTGTGGGAGCCCTTCGCATCTGTGGCGCGCGGAGTGAATGGGCCAGCCAAGCCATTTTCCTCAGACGACAAATAAACAGGTTTAGGAATCGAAGCACGAACTTAACGGAAGACATGCTAACGGAAGGCTTGCGCTTCGTGCTTGAAAACTCGTATTCATTGTGGTGTTCCACTGTTCCAACTGGTTCCAACGGTAGAAAGTGCAGCAACTGTCGCACGTCGTCCCTGATGTAATGGCTGGCCGGTCATTGACGTCCTCGGAGACGCCGTCAAGCTATCGCCTGATTTGCAGGGGCTTTGTAATGAAATGTAACAAGGTCTTCATCGCATGCTGACATGGGCTCATGGATACTGGCGAAAAGGTACATTATATGCGTCGGACATCCAGGCAAAGGCAACTTCTTTACATTTGTTGTCCTCCTGGTTTCCTGGTTTAAGCCAAGGAATAATTGTCCCTTGTGGCGCGATCACCCTCCCCCGAACTGCAGATTCGCTCGCGCGTCAGCAACACACAATCAAGCATATACCTCTGTTGCTTACAAGTTCTGCGATCATTATTTCCAGTCGTTTGCGTGGGCTCGGATTTGCTCTGTTGAGGAAGGCGATGTCAGTGCCAAAACGCATTTCAAGTAGTGGAACGGGAATTCCCATAAGAAAACTCACAACCAGGGCTAGTGTAATCTTTCAAACCAATCGCGAATTGAAGATATTGTATAAGGATCCAGGTCATGCTTTCTGAACAGGGTAGAACGTTTCGGCTGCCGCCAAATGACTTCATTTGCAGATAGCATGAAATGCATCACATGCCGTTATATGTGTGAATAACCTACATAAGGGGCCTGCGGGTAAAGCAATGCTTCACGCGTTGATGCAGTGCAATCGACCGACTTCCAGGACAAAACTTTCCGAATTGCTAAGGAGATGTTCAATAAATTTCAGATATGCTGATTTCAAAAATATTGAGACGTCCTGCTTGTTTGGTGCAGTAGCGGTTCTGACATGGCATGAGTGAACCTGTCCGTGGGGTTATAAAGCGCAAGCCGGGGCCGGTCTGCGATAGCAATAACATCATATGCTCAGGTGTGATGTCAAATATATTACCGGATGTCAAAATTTCAGGACGGTGAGACCTTTTGGCTCCAGGGGCACCGCGGGAGGCGGGCGGAGCTCAGTCGGGCAGGTGAGAGCAGCTCGACTGTGCTCGCCTAGCAACTTGGCCGGAACACCGCAGTGGTACTTCTTGTATACTCCTGTCTCACTGCATAACTACAGTTTCCGACTTCCTTCTGTTCTGCCGTCAGAGGTCAAGGCGCTTTCTTTTGCGTTACTTCCTACGAAGGTCTCTGTTGCTGGCCGGTGGCCTGCGCCTTACCTAGGACTGCCTTTATCCAGCTTATAATTACTTTAGAATCCAGCTAGCGCTGTGACCTCAGGCGGCGCGAGAACCCTGATGCTCGACTGTTGGGCAGGCTAGCATAATGGCCGCGGACCCTGGCTCCTCAAGCGACGCTGCGGCCTGTCACCATCTTTTCCTAACGCGCATCCCTCCAAAGCTTCCCAAGGAGGAGGTTGAGGCCGCTCTGGCCACGGAGCTGGCGTCGAGGCGCGTGCAGGTGCTTGCAATCAGCGTCGTGCCCCAATCAGCGTGGAAAAACAAGGGGTTCGGCTTCGTCGTCCTAGCCGGTTGTCCACCTGCTTCCAAGATTGCTGTTATTGCAGCAGAGCTTGACAATCAGGTCCGCGTGGGTGGCAAGACCATCAATGTTCGCATTTGCCAAGCTCCGATGTCGGGAGGCAAGCCGACCATCGCGCCAAGACCGTTCACAAGCTGGGACCAGCCTCCACAGAAGATTTCGCGCCTTTGCGCTCAAGTTTTCCACTGCTTCTTTGCGAGGCGTGCGCACCAGGAGGCGTACAAGGCTGAAAAGCTTCTCGCGTTGCTTAGCATGACGGTTGCTCCATCCTGTGGTCAGGAGCCCAAGCCGGTCTCCCTGTGGGGCCGTGATATTTTCGGCAGTCTTGAGGATATGCTTTTGGCCATCGGAGATAGCCACTTCGGGGGCGGTTGGACGCTGACAGGAGCCGTTGCCGAGCGGGATGCCGTTTTGTCAATTGGGAAAGCCAGGCATATGCAAGGTTGGGACTCGCTGCGGGACCCTTTGCCAATTGCGACGCTTCTACGGCTTGCAGCATGCAAGCAGCGCCTCGAGGACGTTCACACACCTGAAGCCAGCAGCGGCTTCTCGACGCCAACGGTGTGCCGGCGATGCAGCGACTGCGGCAGCCTTAGCGCTGTCCACAGCACAGAACAGCCTAGCTGCAGCCAGTCTGAGGCGTCTTGGTCGCTGCGCTCTTTGTATACGGCCGCCATCGCGGGCGGAGAGCAAACGAGCTCCGACTGTTCGCCGAGTTTGGGCACGCCCAGCAACGGTTCGGAGGGACCGATGCTATCTTCGGCCACGTCTACAACACCGGCATCGTGGGGTTCGTATAAATCGCTCGAGGCGTGCGGCGAAAGCGGAGCCGTGGACACGGGGCATCGGAGCAGCGACGACCCAAAGCCGCCCGACCCGAGCAGCAATGTTCCTACCCAAGCGGCGCCTTCTGCAGCACTGTGCGATCGGACCGACGAGGCTACCAGCAGCGGACGGCAAACTGGCAGAGACGCGAGCACTTCGGAGCAGCAGCAGGCGCGGCCGCGGAATCGCGCGCAGCGGATTCAACACCCCGGCTGCACACCACCCATACAGCCTTCGCAGCGCGGCCTGTCAGTACAAGCGGACTCCGGGAGCAAAGAGCCGGCGCGGCAAGGGCTCACCGCTGACACGGTTCCGCCATCAGCGCGAGGTACGGCTTTCTCTGCGATTGTGATGTTACGAAGTAGAAAACGTCGTTTGCGTTGTTGTTGTTGTTGTTGTTGTCGGAGAGTTTTTGCTTTTGATGCATACGTTCTGCTCCTCTCGCGCAATGTCAGCTGCGCTCTTTCAGACTTGGTTGCGTTGGCATTCCAGCGTTTCGCCTGTCGTGCGCCTGCGCCTGTATCCGTGTGGCCCCCGATGTTGGTCATGTTGGTCCCCTATGGCTAATTGCTCGGCTCGGCTCCTGACCTAAATGCTTGTCTCCCTGCAGGCCTCCTCGGGCGCTGCGCGCGCCACCTGAAGTCTCTTTTCTGCCGCCACCCGTCGCAACTCTCCTTCGCCGTGCTTGACCTCACGAAGTTCCTCTCTGAGGCGCAAGACGTGGTCGCGTGGGGCCACGATGCGACCTACTTCAGCCTCGAGGGCTACGCCTGCGCTGTGTACGGCAGTTTTGAGAGGTTTCTGATGGAGGTCTCGCGGCTGTACTTCGGCGGCAGCTGGTGCTTCGAGGGAGGGCGCCGGCCGGGCTCACCGAGGGTCATGTTTCTGACGCGGGGTTCCAAGGCCGCGGGCAGTGCTGCAGCCGCGGTCGCGGTCCCGCAGGCAGGCCCATCCGGTGCAGGCGCAGCGGTTGCAGCGGTTGCTGGCAGCTAGCAGCGCCGCCGCAGCAGTATGCAGCAGCGCAGGTTGTAGCTTATGCCTTGGGGTTAGGGGCGGGTTGGTTGTTTTCGCACTGCGGCCAATTCTTCCGCTCGAACGATGACTTGGAGCGCTAGCGGACATGTGCTGGCAGAGATGCAAGCGTGCGTGTGCGCGCGTAGGGGCCGTGTGTATACGTGTTATCACTTAGGGGCGTCCTCAGTCAGCCGCGACGGGGCGTCAGCCTGCTGGAATCACGGGGCTACTTAAAGCGGGAAGTGCGGGGTGATCGGTGCGCGCATTGCCCCCGTGGTTGCAGCTGTACTGCCGTAAGGCTGCCGTGAATCCACGGCTGGACGGGAGATGGCGTTGTGTTTGTTCGGCGAGCTGGCTACACCAAGGCTATGGCTACGGTTATGGCGGTCTGCTAGGGCTCCTTGTTACGAGTTTAGTCACCAAGTGACGAATTGGGAGGCGGCCATGCTGTTGCCTCGTGCGTGTGGGTGTTCGTGTCGGGGGGGGGGGCAGAGTCGTACCGCATACCGGGGTGGATAAAACCACCGTAACGCACCGCAACAGTCATACCGTCATCGGGCCGCGATCGTCACATATGGGCGCGGGCGTCAAGGCGCTACTAGGAAACAACTCGACCCGCAATCGCTGTACGCTTCGTGTGGTGCGTCCGTTTATCGCGAGGTTTTGGGATGCAACCTGGCAGGCGGCACTTCTAGAGCGTCCTTAGGTTGCTGTATCGTCTGTATTGCGTTCGGCTGGGACAGGGCATTTTGGGCCTTATGAAGTATATGGTTGGCTGTAGCTTTGTGCGACTGCATTGGCGGGCGGGGTGGTTTGTTGGGGAGCACTTGGATCTTTCGCATTCGTGATTTCCGGCTGGAGTATCTATTCTCTACAGATCTGGCAATCGTTCAGCCGGGCTGCGAGGTGTGTTTGTGTGTGTGTGCGCGTTTTGCCTGGTCACGATCCATCTCCGTCTTCGTCATCCGTAGGGGCCTAGAATGCGTTTCGTGTATCTCAATCGTTTCGTGTACCTCAGATTGTGAAAGTATAGTTAGATTTACGATCTTGGGGGAACTGTCATGGAAGTAAAGACCCTCATGCACCTGGTAACGCAGTTCAGTGTCTCGGAATAAAGCGGTGTTACCGATCTAACACGGGTATGTAGAACTCATGATTTGAAACCCGCATGGTACACCGGAACACGCTAGCGTGTAGGATGATGACGGCGCGCGGAAATTTAAACGCTAGGTATTATTTTCCGCAGGCTGAACTGGCACAGTTTTGAGGTATTCGTTACGCTTGCGTGGGCGGCTTCAACTGTAAAGACCTTTACACCGTGCTCCATGAATTCGACCCAACGTCCTGATCAATCCCTACAAGGCTTTGAGCAATGGAGACAGTTAGCTGATGGCCAAGGAGGCCTCCTTGCAAGCATGTGCACAAGATGGTAGCAAGCCTTAAAAATAGTCACGAAGCAATTTGTCGTACGACTTGCCCAATCCTACACATCGGACACGTACAGCATTCTGCGGTGTGGGCACGTCAGCGCCTGCACTCGGCACCAGCACCCCACCTCACAACCCATCCACAAAGCAACCACCGCGTCCGACACAGCACATGTAACGCAGCCGGGCACTCGTAATCCGCCGCTAGGGCTCATGAACTAACGCGCCGCCTGCTGGTATAACACATCCGCGTCGTCAGCCGCCTACCACGAGGCTGAGCCCCATGGATAGCGGTATCATAGGCATGTCCGGCCAGCAGCATGGAGGCGAGGCACCCGAGGCACCTGAGGCACCTGAGGCACCCTAAGGCACCTAAGGCAACACCGCGCCAAAGGCGCGCTCCGGGGCGCACAGCTCTCGCTGGCTTGGCACCCGTCCTTTCCTCGGCCCGCTGAAACCTGCCCGTGAACGCATCCCCGTCGATGCCTGCCTGCGAGGACCACGCTTCTCAAGCAGGGCTGCTGCCCTACAAGCACCTGCGCCAGCCAAACCACGAGCAGCAGCGAAGGCCTGCTAAGAGCCACAGTACCGGCACCGGCTGCGCGGCAGCACATGCGGAGGCGGTGAGTGCCATGAGTGCATGGCCGTTTCAAAGCCACACGCCGCCGCCAGCAGCAGTGTCGGCCGCCCCCGCCGCAACACCTTCCCCCTGCACTTGCCGCGCCGCCATCAAGGGGGGCACATCGTCCGTTGTAGTCGCCTCCATCCCATCCGCGCCGTCGCCGCCGGTGGTCCTATCATTAGGGTTGGTTCCTCCTCCAGTCTCTGCCGCTTGTATGTCAGGTCCCACCATGCTGGTGCCGGCATCCACGTCCATACTGTTCGGCCCAGCGGTGCTATGTTGCGCGCCGGGCTGGCGCTCAGCGGCCATGGCCGTCGCTGCGTCAACGGTACCTGCCGCCTCAGGGCTTCTTCCCATAGGCTCACGCCCCTCGCCTTGCGCGCCCGCCGTCTCCTCCTCCAACGAAACGGCCACTGCATCGAAGTCATGGTCCTGGCCCGTGACGCGCCGTAGCTCCTCCTCTAGCGCGGACATCCTAGCGCGCTTACGAGCGAGAGTAGGAATATTCTCACCAATCGCTAGCCGGTACTCAGGGTCAGGGTCGACTAGCAAAAGGTCTCTGAGCTCACGATTGCTCCGTTCAAGGTGCGATATCGCATTCCGGAGCTCGTCGATCTCAATTTTGAGGACAGACTCCGCCATTTTGAATAAGTGGCTCTGCGATTGCGTGATCAGTTTGGGTGCAGGTTAGTTGCCGCCAGGCCATATGAAGTACGGGTACGTCGCGCGCTCTGGCGGACAGTTCAATATCATGCGCGTCATGACTATGGAACTATACTTCATTTCATACAAATTGCCTTGCGTTACCCTACCTTTGCTTCACGGTATTCGGTGTTCGGTACACCGCCAAACGCACGTCACGCGCAGCAGGCGCTGCCCGCAACCCTCAGCTGGAACCGGACCGGGCGCAGATGGCGGTACCCAGCCTGCTGGACCTCTGTATTCAGGTTCGAAATCCTGCCTAATGGATCCTGCGATCTCCCGGTTCGCTCCGGCAGTCCTGAGCCTACCTTTGAGGCCCCGCCCCCTCGCGCGCCCCTTGCTGGCCCCCAGTCGGCATCGCGCGATCGCCACTGGACGGTTCAGCGGCGCAGCTTGGAGGCGAGTACGCGGGGTAGGGGGCACGCCCGCACGGGGCGGAGAGAGCCGGCAGGTGGTGGGAGGAGGGAAGCCTCTTGCGGGCCAGACCTGCTGCCCACCTGTAGCGACTGCCTGCAGCTGCGACCATAGGGCCCGCCTGACCTGACCATTCCATCAGGGCCACGTGCGCCTAGGGGCGCACGTCGCGCACCCCGCCAAGTTAGCACCTTGGAGCGTACGACACCCACACCCACACCCGCACCCGCACCCACCGCACACGATATCCCGCCGCACCCTACCTATCATTCGCCTCCTCTACCGCACTCTTCCTAAACTCCGCAACTCACCCCACCCGCCCGCCCACCCCGCCCCACAGCGCCTGCCCGAGCACGCCGCCAATGAGCTCCTGGCGCTGCTGCTGGCCCGCCAGCTGCAGCCGCACCCGCAGCCCCAGTCTCAGCCCCCGTCCCAGCCCAGGCCCAGGCTCCAGGAGGGGCCTCTGCGGCCAGCCACTCTGGAGCTGTTCCGCCACTCGGTCACGCGCGTAGCTCTATGGGGCCCGGCAGTCACCTCGGACTGGCTGGCTGCCCTGGCGGGTTTCCGGTGCGTCGGGTTTTAGGGTGTTAGGGTGTTAGGGTTGGGGAAGCATTCGCCTTGGTGCGGGGTCTTGGGGCAGGCAGGCCCCAGAGTAAGCTGCGGCGCGCACCCGCCGACCTTCCCCACTCCACCTCCCCGGGCTGATGCACCGCTCCCTGACCCCCGCCCCTGAACCCAACATCCCCACAACATCCCTCACCCTCCCTCAGCCCACATCGCGCTGCCGGCCCCCCCCCCCGCCGCTCTTGTCGTTTTTCGTGTCACCGGTTTCACACCGCCCCCGCCGCTCCTGTCGCTGTCGCCGCAGCCATCTTCATGAGCTGCAGCTGGCCGGCTGTAGCCGGTTGACCGCCGCCGCCCTGCGGCTACTACTGGTTGGCGCAACCCCCGCCGGCGCCTCGGCCTCTGCCTCTGGCGCCAGCCGCCCGAGCCCTCGGTCGTCACCGGTGCCGTCTCACTCGCCTGCGGCCGCTGCGATGCTCCACCTTGACCTCAGCGGCTGCTCCCGCCTGGGGGATGACTCCTTGGAGCTGGTCGCGCAGCTGGGGCGCCTGCGGTCACTCAACATCTCTGGCGAGTTAGCGCCAAAGCGCCCTGGCATGTGGGGTGGGAGGAAGACCTGGCACTGGGGTGGGAGGAAGACCTGGCACTGGGGCGGGAGGAAGACCTGGCACTGGGGTGAAAGGGCTTCAAATCCAGTCCAAAGTAAACCAGTGGACCAAAATTGAGGCAAGGGGGCGTTCGGGGGTTTGAGTACGGGGAATGGGGCAGGTGATGGTGCTATGAAGCCTGGTTACGGCGTGTGTGTGCAAGGGGAGAGGTGTGTTCGGGGGAGAGGTGTGTTCGGGGGAGAGGTGTGTTCGTGAGAGAGGTGTGTTAAGGGGAGAGGTGTATTAACAGGGGAGTGGTATGTAAGGGGATGCTGCTCTGGGGTTTCGTGGCGCCCCCCCCCCCGGGTGCCGGGTGTCAGGGCGCACAGGCTGGGTGCAGGGCAGCCGGAGACGACAGGTGAAACACAGGTCCGGGTTTACTACAGATCAGGTCTTAGCAGTAGCTTGCTGACCGAGTTACTCTCCTCGACCGGGCCGAGGCAGAGGAGTGGCCCCCAGGAGGAGGCAGGCGGCGCAGGACACCTCCCTCCTGCCCACCATCGCCCTTGGTTTGTTGGCCGTGGATTCGCGGATTATCCTTTACCCCCTCCTGCCCGCTCTACTCCCTCGGCCGTTACACCGCCTGCCCGCCTCCTCCTCCTCCACCTCCGTCCCTCCCTGCGCTGATGGCCGCAGAGACTGCCGTGCAGGGTCCCGCCCTGACGGCCCTGTCGGCACTAACCCACCTCACCCGGCTGCAGGCGGGGGGACTGAAGGTGGGCCGGCGGTGCTCATACGGTCTGATCTCTGATGGGCTCGGGCCTTACATAGTGCTGCTTTGCCTTTACGGAGGAGCCGCAGCAGTAGGAGGCGCTGCGTAGTCCAGCCCACACGCGGATCGATGTGCACGGCTTCCACCGGCTTCGTCTCTACCCCGCCGCCTCCGTCGAGCAATCCGTGCGTTTTACAACCTCTCTTCGTCGAGTAACCGGGTCTTTTTGCCCCCCCCCCTCCGTTGGTGGCTCAGTCCGCAGGCAACGCCTGCTGGTGCGCGCTGCTGGCGCCCCTGAGCGGCCTGCAGCACCTGGAGGTGTGGGGCAGCGACGCGGGGGGCGGCGCGGACGGCGGCGAGCAGCTGCTGCTGGTGCTGGCCTGCCTGCGGGAGCTGCGGCACCTCAGCGTGGCGTGGACGCAGCTGGCGACGCTGCCGGCCCTCCCTGGACTGCAGGTAGGTTGGGGGTGAGGCGCACCCAAGGGCGGGGGGTCTAACACGTGCGTGTGCGTGTGCGGTGCGTGTGCGGTGCGTGTGCGGTGCGTTTCAAGGCGATGGAGGGGCGCCCGAGACACCGACACGCAACTGGCAACGCTGTATGGGCCGTGTATAGTGGACGAAGGGAGAGCAGCGTAGTACGGCGACGTTGGGCCGGGGGAGCGCCGCTGTGGCCCCCTCCCTGGATCTTCACAGCCGCCCCCTCCGAGCCCTCCCGCCCGCCCCACCTGCACGATGTTGGGTTGCGACAGTGCCGACAGGATGGCAATCTCGTGGCAATTCCTGTACCCCGGCACCTTGCCCGCCACACCCCGCCACACCTCCTCGCAGGTTCTGGACTGCCGTCACTGCAGGCTTCGCGAGGTGATGTGGCCCATGGGGCACCCGGGCAAACTGCAGCTGCGGCAGCTGCTGCTGCGGGGGACCACCTTGGTGGGGCTGGCGGCGTCTGCTCCATGGGGCCTGGCTGGGGTGATCAGGTGGGTGGGGACTTGGGTGCGTGCGTGAGTGGTGGGAGCGAGGTAACCCGTGTGCGATACAGGGAGCAGAATGCGGGCAAACAGGAGATCGGCGGTAGCTGCTGATGACGGTTGCAGGGGGTGGGCGGGTGAGTTGTTGGGTGGGCGTGGGGCGGGCGGACGTGGTGGGAGGGGACGCGGCCAGACAGCTTTGCAGTGACTGGCGGATGCGGCCGGAAGAGCGTATGCCAAGCTGCTTTGCGGTGATTAAGGCTGCGTCGGCGGCGTGGAGGGGGCGCGCTCGCACGCGCCACATGGCCGTGGCTTCGAGCTCCTTCGCACACACACACACCAAAGCCGCAATTCGCGCGCGCTGCTGCTGCGGCAGTAGCGCTCTTCATAAAAGGTTGCAAGAAACGTTGACTGGCGCGCCAGCTGCGCGGGAAAGGTTGATAGCGGTGCACCCAGGCGGATCCAGCGCGCGCGTGTGTGTGTGGGGGGGGTCCGCCTTGCGCCCGAAAGGAAACAGCACACCACCCAAGCGCCAAGCCAAGCCGCAGCGCCGGGATGCAGGTGCGCATCTCAACCGTCCCTTCGCGCGACAGCATAGACTATTGGGGTGCCGTCGCAGCCGCGCCTGCTGGGGCTTTGCAAGGAACGTGCGCCGCCCCCTCTCCTTTCGTTCTTTGTATACGCCCTAAATCGCATCAGGCCAAAAACGTAGTAGGGCCGGGGAAATTGCTGTGGGGGTGCTTGTGCGCCTTCGCCAGGCCAGGGGCTGGGGTCCTGGAAGCACCTTGGCGCGAAGTGGCAACGGCAGTTGGGATGTCAGCAGAATATTGCGTGCGCGGGTGGCGTGGACTAAATCCGGACGTGCTTCAAGCGCTGCGCGACTTTTGTTCAACTATCACTAAGCGCTCGCCACGTCGCGGTCGCCAACTGACGGCCATCCATCGCATCTTGTCATCGCTGCGTCTGTCTGTTATATTCTCCACTAGCCTTCTATGCTACACTGCTGATGAAAGTGTGTTGTTAGATTAGGCTTATGCACGCGTTTTGGCTTGCTGCGGCACTGCAATGGCTCCTAGGGTTCCGCGCGGCAAAGTATGTTCCTTCTGCCTCGTGGCATTTGAAAATGGTGCAGTGCAATCGAAACATACACAATGAAAGCAAATCGGCAGCATTCGCGTGCTGTGGTTTGGAATCAAAAACAACTTTCGACGTCCTCGTGGCGACGCTTTTGCAGACGGGCCCTGACGGGCACGGGCACCTGCACTTTCTGTCGCATTCTTGGGAAATTTGGCAAGTGATAACGGCAGCTTACGCTTAATAGTTTGGGCGGGAATACACAAGGACCCTTGAAGCGGTCGGGTGCCGTGGTGGGCTTGCGGCGGGCTCCCTCGAGTCGTACTCGCCCACCGGGTGACCATTTCCTCCTACAGTGGCCTTTTCGTTACTCCTGCAATTAATTTGCCAGTTTGTGGCCTGTCCCTCAAAATTTCCAAATCATAAATCTACGGTAGCAAATGTATGTAGCACCGCGCAACGTCCTCTTGATCTGCCAAAATTCTCTATTGCACGATCCTCAATTTAATGAGCCTATGTCAATGAACAGATGCAGCGAAATGCGCACAAGTGTATTCCTGCGTACCTTGCGCGTACCTCATGCATACCTGTCAGTCCTCACCGCGGTCCTCCGAGACACAATAGCTAGCACGTAGGGAAACTATGATCATTCAATTCAAAAGTGTCAATGAAGCAGAGAGGGAGAGGCAAACTGCTGTGTCGACATACGGAAGTGGGAGAGACAGGGAGAGACGTAGGGTCACAGCCATGCCCTCCTCTCCACTGTAGCTGCAAGCCTTGGAGTAATAACCAAAAAAACATTTTCCATAACCCATTTACTTTCCTGAAGCCCGCCGTCGCGCCACTTGTCCCAGACAGCACATGAATGTTAAAGCAGGCTACCGTATACCGTTTCGCGGAAGGCCGGGATCTTGGAGATAATGGAAAATTTATATTTCAGTGCATACGATAGCTGGTATGGAAAGGCTGATGCAGCGGCTACCTTAGTGGATCGCGACGGACGGGTTAAGAGGAAACCCGTTGGCCGGCGTGTGCCGGCGCTTAAAAGTCAAACTGAATAGCCAATGTTCGGTAAACTCGTTTTATTTTGCGGGGGGGGATCCTTTTAGGTATATAAAGCCGGAGATCAAATTTGGCCCCCGGCTGGGTTCACCTTACAGTGTCTCAAGCCCGAGCGAACCCAGGACAAGACGAGGGGCTCATGACCCTACAAATCGTCTTTGCCGACCAGTAGACGGGGACTCTGACGATCAGCTGAAAACCGAAAGAGTCTGCAGAGTCGCGCCCTGCCGAAGGCATACTCAAAGAATCCTTACGTTGCGCACGGATTCTACAGCAGAACTGTCAACCGATTCCACGGCCGCCAGGCACCACAGATCATAACGCTCATCCCGCATGAAACAGCGGGGAAGGGTGACATCAAAAGGCCCGGGCAGAGCAGTCCAGGAGGAAAGCCGGCAAATGACAGGGGGGTGGTCCCAGAAGAGCCACAACTCCCACAAACGTGCTATGCTTAGACGAACTCCAACAAGGAACCCGATCGGTGTATTGGAACGTGATTAGAGCCCGTCTGGAGCCGTCCCGCACCTGACTGGCCCGCCCGCCCAATGTGCACTAACTAACCCCCGCGTTCATGCACCAGCTACATTTCCCATCTTCCTCAGTGTCAGGCGATGTGCCCAATGGTTATACCTTTTGGTCTGGAACCCTCTGTATCCGTTGCAACAACAACGGTTCTTTTCTGTACCCCAACCCCCGCGTCAACCCAAGTCCAATAGCATGCGCGCGTCCAGGTGTCTGAAGCCTATGCATTAGCTACACTTCCCACGTCGGGTAACCGGTTCTTTTCTGTAAGCCCCCGGGTTCTGAGCTAACTCGTGCCGCATTGCGGCAAGAATCCCCCCTCCCGCTCCTGGCGAGGGGCTGCCCAGGGATGCACGCGCGGCAGGGTTGGCTGGCACGGCCCTACACGTCCTTCCTACTACAGCCATGGCCGATTTGTTCCCGGTCCTCCTTGCAGATTGCTGCTTGCAACAAAACGTTCCCCAATATAACACGCTTCCGCCACTTCCCCCATGAACTTTTCCCATATGCGTGGCCGGCCTTGTGCGCAGCGAGCAGCACCAGCCCCTGACAAAGACGACAAACCATTCTTTCGCAAACCAGTCGGCTTCCCGACACCAACTGCCACCATGCGCGACCGCGTACAGGCACTCGGCGGCCACCCTGGAGCAACTGGATCTGTGCGACGTGGGCTGCCCCGACCCGTGGGTCGTGCCGCTGGCCGCCCTGGCTGAGGGCGGTGCCGCACCGCGCTTGACGCACCTTGACCTGAGCCGTACTGTCGTACGGCCGGAGGACCTCGAGCATTTGCAGGTAGGGCGCCCGGACCGTGCCGTGCCGTGCCGTGCCGGGCGGGAGCAGCGTCGTAACGCTTGCGGGTGCAGGGCCGGGGGCCGAGCCCCACCGCCCCACACTTCTGCCGGCCGGCAGCGCTCGCAAACGCAGCTCGCCCCACCCGCCCTCACGCAGGGCGCGCCGGCGTTGCGGCGGCTGGCGGCGGCTGGCACCCAGTCCGGCAGCCCCCAGGGCGCAGCGGCGCTGGTGGCGGCGGGGCTATCAGAGCTGCAGGTGGGTTAGCCCTGGCCCACCGGGTACAAGCGGCATATCGAGAGGTGGGCGGATATGGGTAAGAATCGGATATGGGTAAGAATTGGATATGGGTAAGAATCGGATATGGGTAAGAATCGGATATGGGTAAGAATCGGATATGGGTAAGAATCGGATATGGGTAAGAATCGGATATGGGTAAGAACCGGATATGGGTAAGAATCGGATATGGGTAAGAATCGGATATGGGTAAGAAGCGCGAGGTGCTTAGTTAGGTAGGTGCGAGCAAGCCAGCGGAAGAGCTGCGGTGGCGGTGGCGCTTGGGTGGTTTCACAAACCTGCCGGGGATCAAGGGCGCACCGCATTCGTGGGTGGACAACGCCGTGACTGGCGGTCTCCAACAGCACATGTCAGTTCCTCAAACAACACCCTGAACGTCCATGCATCCCCGAATGCCTCCATCGCCCCGTCTGACCTCCCCTCCCCATGTCAGGACCTGGACCTGTCCGGCTGCGGAGTGGGCGATGAGAGTGTGTTCTGGTTGCGGCAGCTCACCGCCGTCACCAACCTCAACCTCGCAGCCAACCCCGCCCTCACCCTGGCGCCTCCGCCACCGCCACCGCCGCCGCAACCGCCGCAACCGCCGCAACCGCCACAACCGCAACGGCAACCGGATCTGCCTGCTGCACTGGATGTTTGGGCTCCCGAAGTTGTCCCCGCGCCGGCAGGGCCAGAGCAAGGGCCAGGCGCCGAAGCGGCAACAGCAACGGTGGGCGAGGCGCGGCGCGGTTCTGCTGTGGGGCACGGCTCGGGGTCCGGCGGCGGCAGCGGTTGCAGTGCCACCACCAGCACCAAGGAGGAGGCATCGACACCCGGGGGCAGTGCGGTTTGGTCGCAGCTGCGGTGGCTCAACCTCCTGGGCACGCGCGTCGGCGAGGCTGGCTTTAGGTCGCTGTTTGGCGGCGGCGGCGGCGGCGGCGGCGGCGGCGGCGGCGGCGGCGGTGGGACGGGGGCGAGGCCGGCGGTTCGGGGCGGGTGTGAGCTGAGGCAGTTGGAGCAGCTCAAGGTCGGCGGCTCGGGAGTGACGGACTCGGCGCTGGCGGTGCTGGCGGCGGCGGGGCTGCCCCATCTGCACAGCCTCCTCGTGCGGGTGGGTAGCCCAGAAGCATCGGACAGGCCAGGATACGGCTGCGTGTGGAACGACCGCATCCTCTTGAGTGTGCAAGCCGAAGAACTCTTCATGGGGGGGTTGGGGGTTGGACGGCTGCTGGGTGGTTGGGCAGCCGGTTTGTGTTTGCGGTGGGCTGGTACGTGAGCCGTGGGTATCCCTTGGGTGGAAGATGCGAACTGAGGTGGCGAGCCGGCTAAGCGGCGGAACCGGGAAGGGCTCACCGCACTGGAGAGGGGCTGGGGCAGAGAAACGCAGGCAGGGGCGGATAGCTGGTGGACCAGCGGCTGAGCCCTTCCTGGAGCTACAGCGGCTGAGCCCTTCCTGGAGCTACAGCGGGCGCCATCCTCCAGGGGGCGGGCCCCGGGCGCAGCGCATAACCCTCCCGACCCAGCAGCGTGGGAAAAGGAGGCGCTGACCTTCGTTGCACCTTTGGCCCCATAACTCCTCCTCCCCCTCCTCGCCGTCCCACCGTGCCGCTCGCCTGCGTGTGCACCGTCGTCGCCCACAGAGAAAGCCACCTAACCTAACCACCTAACCTAACCTAAGACCCAACCGCCACCGCAATTGCCGCCGCAACTGCCGCCACAACCGCCGCCACAACCGCTGACGCAACCCCCCCACCCCACCCCCCACACGCTCACAGGACGCCCCCGCCACTGGACACGGCGCGCTGCTGCTCCCTGGCGCCGCCTTGCCGGCGCTGCGGCGGCTGGAGCTGCAGGGCTGCTGGCTGGTTTCGGAGCAGGACGCCGCGCGGCTGGTGGACGCGTGCGGCCCGCGCGCCAGGGTGGTCGTCAACGGCAAGGCCGCGGTCGGGACCTCGGTGGTGGCGGCAGGAGGCGGCGGCGGCGGCGGCAGGCCGGGGCCAAAAGGGGCCGCCGCGGCGGCGGCGGCAGCGGCGGCGGCGGGTGGGGGTCACGTGCCGACGAGGAGGGGGGGCGGGGGGGAAGACGCGGGTTTGAGCGGGAGGGGATGTGGCGCTGAAGACCGGCGGAGGCATGGCGGGGGCGCGGGGCAGAGCAGAGCTGCGGAGGACTTGGCGCCCTTCGACCAGCGGTTTCGGTACGACAGGAGTACGATGCTGCAACTGGCGGCGTCGCCGCTGGTTGCGGGGGGCACGCCGCTGGTTCGGGGGGGAGGCGGCGGCGCGCAGTGCGGCGGTAGCGCAAACGGGGACGCCTGGGCTGCGGGGATGTGGAAGGAGGACCGAGTCGCTGGCCTGGCGGCTGAATTGCACCCGAACGCATCGTAATTCGTAAAGGGCGAAGGCAGGCGACGGCCCCAACGGTGCCTTCCGCTGCTGCGCCTGGCGCATATTGGGAACACGTCATGAGAGGGTGGAGCGATGTGCTGCTTGGACGCGGTCGCGGCGGCAGCAGCAGCTGTCGTGTCATGTACAGGTGGGATTGCGAGCGCTTCGGGTGGTTGATGAACGGCGCCGGGGTGAGGGGGCAGCGGAGCGCCTCAGCTGGACAGCTGCTGCTGGTGCCGGGGGGATTACGTGCAAGCGTGCTGGGCGTGATCTCGAGTTGTGCGTCCAGTACGGTTTATTCGGTTATCGTGAGGTGGTCCGTTTTGGCACAGGGACCGTGTACGACCGTGCCAACCTGTGCTAACGCTGCTTTGCAGGCTTATGACTGAGTGCCTGGGTGATAGGGTGTCAGTTGTGTGGCTATCGACAAAGGGTAAGACACGAGCGGAGGCAGGCAAGCTGAGGAATTTGGCGCAAGCGCAATGAGGACGGGGGCCGGGGAAGACAGTTATGGGTAGTTGGCAACGACATGGCGCGGGGAGGCGTAATCGTTATCATGGATGTGTTGTTTCAACACGTGAGTTGTGAAATTGCCAATAACTAAAGAACCCTTGTAAACAGGCGTCCATGTAAACCGCGATGTCCTGCTCACACTGGCTGCGAGCACGAAGACGAATATGACATATGATTTGCTTACTACGATGATTGTAGATCACGCAAATCGCCTTGGCATAAGTCCCGGCTGTAAGCTTGACGTCGTGCTCCAGGGAGACGCCACCGCCGCCAGTGCCGACACTATAAAGTTGTAGCTCACTTACACTAATGTATCCACAAGAATTTCCAGGTCTTCTGGCATATAACACCACGGTAAGTGATGTTCCGTATCGGACATACTGCGTTGCGCAACATGTCACAAGTGATTGGGGGGATGACGATATAAGATACACCACACAGACCTGTTCTGAACGGGCAACGCCCGGGTGTTGAGATTGTATCATGCACCACTCCGACCCCCAAACCAAATTGCAGCACATGCTGTGCCAGGATAAGCCGAGGACGATGACACAACCACAACTATTGACTGTCCCTGCTGACAGATAATTAACATGCACCACTATCTGACGGCTTATCTCTGTGCTAATTTGCAGGCACGAGATGCGAGGTGGCTAGCGGTCTTGACAAGGTGGCGGCGGATCACGTCTCAACGGGCTCGGAGGTAGGCGCAGTGCGGAGGGCCACCTCGGTGTCTCTTATGGCAGAAGTCTCGCTGCTGCTTTGAGCGCGGCAAGGCTGTGCGCTGCATCCCTTGACTAAGCACACCGGGCGAAAGTCCCCGGGCGACGGGGCAGAGAGTGCCATCCCGAAAGGGCAGGTCCCCTGCGCGCCTTCTTTAGGCCGCAGGGCAGCTCGCCATAGCAACAGTTATGTGGCCAGTGGAGATACAATCCACCAACACAACGGGGCTTACTACCGCACTGACGCTCTACTTCCCTCGGCCCCTTGCCTCTCTTCAGGTACCTCACCGCACAAGATCAGATGATGATGCTCCACAGATGATGCATACACGGTTGTTGTTGTTGATATGCTGACGGGCTCCCTTGGCGCAGTGAAACCTTGGCCTGGAACTCGGCGAGATCGAACAATCTGCCATCCACGGTAACGGGGGAACACTCATGCGCATCAGTCCCGCATACCGGCTCCATGCGCATAATCGGTATCTATGGACACCACCTGACTGGATGCTAGGGAGTTCAGGTGCTATTGACGAATCTTTTCGCGCAAGCTGTCGCTCAACACAAGACCCATCGTGTCCGGCTGGCTTGGGGTTTTTGGTGCAGCAGCTTTGTTGAACCTACGTTATTAAGCATGACGGCATGTGTCAGACTCGCCATTCTATTTAGACAGCATTTTTCCCGTCGGGTCCCCCTCCCTTAATCAGACCTTGATCTTTTTGTCGAACATCCGAGCGTTTCCACCGCAGAGCTGCACTTACCGCTGGTCATTTCTCATCCAAATTTTGAAACCCTGCATTATTTATATGTGCTGCATCGTCTATACCACCTATATGCATGATTCCATAACACTCATTTAACATCGGGTGGGTGGAAAAGGGTGTTTGGTCCTGCATCTTACTCATGCAGTTTGTGGGGGGGAAGTGGCGGTAACATGAAAATATGGAACGGAGGACAAACACTAGCTGACCAACAGTTTTCGGATATACTTTTAAGCGTGCATGTGGAGAACTAGGGTTGCCTATCGGAGATGCTGCGGATGGGGCCCGTCGACGGCGTGCTGGAGGCCAAGAAACAAAGTAGCATTTGGGGGTACATATGGCGACATATGGGGGAAATGGATTGCGGACTGGAGATTCCGGGTCGAGACATATATCCTATCCGCGGGCCGGATTCCTTTCACGGAATCACTCATGGATCCGGGCACAGCATGTATCCAGCCAGGCTCATGTCAATCAGTAATGGTGTCCCGACTGTGCATACTGAGTACGACAGCGTACCCCCATACTCTTCTAGGACTACATGCTTGCTTGTCCGCAAGCACCTACATCCTGAAACGGCGGCTTCTAACCTCTTGCCAGTACCAATGCCTACTCGAATTTTCGTAGCAGCCTAATTACGACATGGTCGCGTAGTGGTGTCATCATCACTCGGGACACCACCACGTATCGAGGGGGGTAATACCCTGGAGCAGGCACCATGATGCAGGCATGCGGAGGGGCTACCGGCGCCCTTGGTCTTATCTCCTGGGTTTGGCAGCGAATGACGCTGTGAGCGCCCTTGCTCGCATGGGCCCTGGAATGGGCTGAATCAAACAATCACGTGTATGGCAAAAAACCGATGCCGTTCAGACAAATTGCCCACTGGACTGGATGGTTGTGCCGTACGCAACTTTAGTTCGCATTAAATACGTACATGGGTCGCAGCGCAAAAGTCTGAATTTCTTAGACGATGGATTGCATTTTTGTTTCAGTGAACATTCCCACAGCGACATCATATGCCCTCACGCAACCCAGTGCCGTCAAAATGCCAATTGACGTGGCATTGTACCTGGTATCCGAACTACCTTCCAAATTCGTAGGTCACACATGAATTATGGGCGCCATACTATGTAGGTCGACTTCGGTCCTGAGAGAGCAGGGCCCTCAGCGACCTGTAAGCGAACCCAAGCCTGACGTCAGTGCGACCGCGGCGCCTTCTGATGCTTCAAGCGTATTAGCAGCTGTTTTTGAAGCACCAGCACCCGAAACATATCAGCAGGAAGGCCAATGCTGCGATGCGGGAAAGCTAGCCCGCCCTTCAGCAAGGGTAAGCCTCGTGTCGTGATGGGACGTGCATTTACATTTTATATCGAAATTATAGAGCAACAGCCATGCTGGGTGAGACCTGGAGTAGCAACAAGGGTGGGAATAAGTTCGCCCCGTTTGGCGACCTGTGCCAGGGGGCCATGGAACTTCAAGGGTCAGAGCATAATGAGGGCGAGCAGCGTCAGAGGGCCGCCGGGGGGGGGACGAGCAATGGGGTCTCCTCACAGCCGTCTGGAGGGCATTCTCCGGAGGATTTGACCCCGCAGTACGTACGTCTCAGAGTGTATTCACCTTTTGGGTTCGCCCGGGCTTGAAGACACTAATTACGTATTTACTTTCATTATTTTGGTATTGTCTTATTTCCAGTATTCGCGTGACGTACTCGTCCCCGTAACGTACGGGTCAAAGCTTACGGGTCAACGCGTACGCCGGGAAAACAGCGGGACCAGCTAGTTACCCGGAGAAACGGGCTGGAGGCAGAAGCCCCCGGCCGCCCAGGGCACCACCCACCCGCGAAAAAACGCCCCAACCGAAAAGCCGGCCAGCAAAGGGAACTTCCGCACACGGGCAGTCCCAACAAACCAGGGCCAAAACTGGGCGGAACAAACCGCATGGAAGGAAAACCAAGAACAGCCCCCGCCCCAGGAGGCACCAGACAGGCGGCAAGCGGCCCACGAAGAGCACTAGTCAGAACGGGTAGCTAGCCCCGACAGCACCCCATCCGGTCCGCAGCGCACCGAGCTGAGCAGAACCCCGCGGACCGGTCCAAATATCAGCAACCGTACTCAACTGCGCGCGAGCGCACGGCACCAGGCGGGGGCGCCCGGGTGGGCAAGGCACCACCGGCCGGCGTGAAGCATACAGCCGGAAGCGTGCAGCAGCCAACCTCAATCGCACTAAGAGCGGCCAGGGGGACAACATCCCAAACGCACTGCTGACAGCCAGGGGGCGCTTGTACCGGCCACAGCCCCACACGGGCCAGCGGCCGGCCACCGGCGGGGGCAGCCACCGCCGACCATGCAGGGCAGCCCGCAGCACCACCGCTTCCGCCGGATTGCCCAGCGAATTGACGTCCACCCTCCTCCTATGCCCTCGTGGGCTGGTGCGGCCGCATCCGTTGCTCGCAGGGCGCCATGTCGCTGGCATGGCTACTGCGCTTCGCGGAAGAGCGTAACGTGGAGCGGCGGGGACTGACCACAGCTCAGGTGGTTGAGGAGTTGGTTAAGCCGCACACGGCCGCCAAGCGGTGCTCCTTCTCGGAGCTGATGCTGCAGGGTACCGGCCAGGAGCGCCTCGCAGTGTCGCAGGGGCGGCCGTTCTTCTTCGTCAGCCACGCATGGAGCAGGCGCTTTGCGGAGACGCTTGCCATGCTGCAGCAGCACTTCGAGCCGGCGCAGCAGCGGCTGTGGAGGCGGGAGGACGGCCAGCCGCTGCCGGCCCTGGCAGCCGATGATGTTTTCCTTTGGCTGGACGTCTTTGCGATCGTGAGTCGTGACAGCACAGTTTACAGTCGTCGCAGCGAGAGTGGGACCCGACAGCGCAGCCTGACCTTCGACGCGGGCATGTGCATGCTTGTACCGCGGCAGAACCTTAACTTGTGGGCCAGCAAATGACCTGCCTTGCCACTGGCCACTTCGGTGGACACGCTGGGCTCTGCTATTTGCGTAGGCGAGGAGGAGAGCGTCATGCACTAAACCCTAGCGCCGCCACCCTGTGTCGTGGGGAGTATTAGTAAGCAAAACCCGTTTCGCGACCAGGAAAACGTTTCGCGACCAGCAAAACATTTCGTGCAGGCAGCAGCCCTAACAGTGTTTGTTTCACCCTCGTGCACCTCCCGCTCTCTCTCGCGTCATGGCTCCAGGATCAGAACGAGCCAGCGGCGCAGCAGGGCAGCGGCGATCTTGCGGCGCTGTGGGAAGCGTTGCACGACGCGCAAGAGACCCTCATGGTGCTGGACGGAGATGGCACCGCGCTCACCCGCATCTGGTGCCTGTACGAGGCCTGGCAGACCAGCAGGGCCGCGCCTGGCAAGCTACGCGTGTTGTCTTACGAGCTCGACTTTGAGCCGATGGAAAAGGTGGGCATGAGCACGACGCATTCCACGTGCGAGCGGCCGAAATTCGACTCGGCAATGCCAACGGAGGGCAAGGTCCGCCTCTCGCCCTTTCATCGCTTTCCTCCCATCGAGCAATACTTGCGTACTTGGTGCCGGCTCATCTGCGGCAGCAACCGCAGATGAGCCGGCAGCATGGGCCGCGCGGGAGGCCTCCGTGCCGTAGGGCACCGCTACACCGCAATGCGGTGTTACGCCGCCTTAGACAACATTATTTGGGTCGGCAGGGCCTGGGGTTTGGACGACGTGCCAGTGTTTCACATCGCCTGATGGGCATTTCCTAGGTGCGCTCGCCTCGCAACGGGGCGTGCCGTACCCGCCTTTTGCGAGCTGGCAAAACCGCTTAGTGCGCTTCCTGATATTCTTGTTGCAGGTGCCCTTTTGTCGCCGTCCAGCCTAAGTCCTTGACGACTGCGGCCCCGACCTTCCTCTACGGCCCGTACCCCCTTCCGCCAGGTGTTCACGGACATTGACGTCGGCCGCGCTCGGGCTAGCTTGGAGTTAGACCGGGTCCGCATCGTGGCTGACATGGAGGACGCTGTGGGCGACTTGCAGACCGTGACCGAGCTCCTCAAGGATGTGCTTGTATCAGGAGTCGTGGCGCAGGTGCCTGCCTTGGAGGAAAGGCGGACGCAGGGCACGGACATGAAGCTGACGACAGCCGCAATGCTTTGCAAGTTGTACGGCAGGATGGAGCAGGCGGAAGCCCTTTTTCAGCGGTCGCTCCAGGGCTGCGAGAAGGGGCTGGGGCCGGACCATCCGGACACACTCGCCGCAGTCAACAACTTGGCCAGCTTGCTGCATTGCGAGGGAAAGTGGGACGAGGCAGAACCGCTGCTCAGGAGGGCGCTGGAGGGTCGGGAGATGGTTCTGGGGCCCCACCACCCGGATACGCTTGCCGCTGCCAACAACTTGGCTGGGCTGCTGGCGTCCCAGGGGAAGTACGACGAGGCGGAGCCGCTGTACAGGAGAGCGCTGCAGGGCAGGGAGCGTGTTCTGGGTCCCAACCATCCGCACACGCGTGCCTCGGTGCATGACACGGCTTGCATGTACGAGGCTCAAGGCAAGTACGATGGGGCAGCCGCTCTGCACACGAGGATGCTCAAGGCGGGGGGGATGGCTAGCTAGCTGGGTCTCGCGCAGGTCACCTGGGCTTGCTTGCGTGCTTCCCTCGGCCAGCAGCTTTGCGTCGGCCTGGCCAAGACCAAGGCAAGTGTGATGGAAGGTGGGGCTGCTGTGTGTGGTGAAGACACGCGCTCGGGTGGGCACTGGCCAGGGCGCTGGTTGCGAGGACAGGAGGGAGGACAGGGCAGGGGACAGGACAGGGGCGCAACGCAGCAGGCCGGTCCAGGCCGGTCCAGTCCATTTGGTAGGTAACGGTGTCCAGCTGGTCGCGTGAATGAAAGGGCCGACACCACGGACGCGATGCGGCCGGCACGGGGCGCCAGGAAGCTCGGTTGCGACCCAAATCACCAAGATAATTATGTTTTATGTATTTATGCACGTTGTCATGTGTGTGAAAATTATCACCGCACGTATATGCGCCGGTTTACCGTAAAACAGCGAAGCTCCACGGAAATGTGTGTGTATGTGTCGGGCTCAGCTCAAATAGGGTCAAATGGGTGGCCTGCAGGTGCTGTGGGGACGGGACTTGAAGCATACTACGGGGAGTGACCCTTCGTTTACGAAGTTTTTACCCTTAGCCTCCATAATGCCTGCCGATAATAATTATGGCTGAGTGGGGAGGAAAGTGAAGTGGGCGATGTGGAACAGCCGCGTTGCCTGGTGGTGTGTGCACCAGCAGACGTAGTGCTTTTGGGCCTCATCATCATCCAATGGCTTTTGACCAATGGCTCTGGATGATTCGACAGCTCTGAAGTGAAGTACGACAAGGCGTGCTTAAATGATTTCGTGAAACGGCCCGAGTGCTCGCTTTTTTACGCCCGGGAGGTGACAAGTCCGTCCAGAAGGGTGGCTTCAGTTACTCAACCCGGCATGCTACTCTGCGACGGTGGTTTTTCCGGACGTGTCGTCGAGGCGCCCTTCCATGGTGCGCTATTGGAATTGGCGGTATGTTGTGTGCGGTCGTGTGATACGGTGTGATTTACTGGGTACGTGACGGGGATGCTTCGTTTAGCAAAGCCCACTTTTCTATGCAACAACCCTGGCGTGGAATATAGATTGTTATTTCTCTGTCGTACGGCGCACGTACGGTACCTCGTGGCTTGGTTTCGGTGACATATAACGTGAGCTATGGGAAATTGCATCGCTGTGATGCGAGGCGCTCTACCGGTATCTAATTACGGTACGAAGAAGCCTGGTGTGACGACGTCTGTAACTTTGGGGAACGTTTAGGGGAACCACGTCATCGCTAGCTTGGAGTTCGACTGACGATCTGTGACGATAGGCACGCTTTTGAATGCATCCAAAACTTTGGGGTAACATAGAGGCTAACCATTTGATTAATTATGTGCTATGCTTACCGGCGATAGTCTTTTGGTATGCCCACAGCGCATGGTTATGGTCCTGGCGCTATGGCATGAAGGCGGCCATTGTGGGAGGAAGATGACCCCTAATGGTGCCATGACGTAGTAGCGTTAGGTGCGGGCCAGGCGCATACGGTGGTTGCTAACGAATTACGTGCCCCATTTTGAGCTGCGGGGTTTGACGGGGGCTGCTGTCTGTATGTATTATAGCTATTTGCCTTCATTGTCTGCACCCGTTGCATTTTTGGTTGTGTGTCTACGAAGGACAGGTGAATTGGTTGTGTGTCTACGAAGGACAGGTGAACAACACTCACTTGTTCTGTAAGTCTGCTTCGGGTGCGCTTTTCTTTGCCGACGCCCCGGCATGCGCAGGGCCGGCGCCCTAGCGCTCCAACTTCGCCCGACCTCGATCACAGCATTTGGTGTGGGAACCTGAGCACCTGCGTAAACTGGGGTTAACACGCCTGGCGCGAGTCGGAGACGCCGGAATCGTGATTGATACCCAAGGACTTGATCGTCTGCGCAGTCAGGAGGCAGAGCTGCTTGTCGCAATTGTGAACTACAAACCACTGGATTTTCCATGCTTTGCTTAACGCTCTTGACCATGACCAATAACCAGGCCGCTGCACAGACCGTCCCCGTGTATCCAGTCACCAACATGGCATCGCCATGGGTTTGCCCGGGACTGCCCGGGCCTGAGCCGCGTCGCTGTATCCCTAAGAGCAAGGGACTCGAGACAGTTCCAGAGAGCAGCAATGCTGGGAGTGCGGGTCGACTTCGATGGGTGGGGTAAAACAAAGGCCAGGCTGTCTTCCGTGGCAGCCGTCGGGCTGGTTCTGGACAGAATCGCGACATAGCCTGGTCCTGAACGGAGTCGTGTCGTAGCCTGGTCCTCCAGCCTGCACTCTGGCCTACAGCATGTAGTGCGTGATGCCTTAATTATCTCGCAAGTCATGTCTTATCAACATATAGCTAACATAGCGCGCAGCAATGTCGCGGCCCTTTCCACTGGACCAGACTGGACGCGACAGGACCGACGGAAAGAGGTAGAAATAATAATCTTCGTGCCTATTTGAATAATAATCTTCGTGCCTATTTGAATAATAATCTTCGTGCCTATTTGTCATAAACAGTCCACATCTTGTGCCTGGTTGCGGTCAATTCGGGTTCTCCGCTGTGGGTTCCTTTATTTCGATAGGGATGCGCGCAGTGTTGGCAAACTACCAGGAACTACCCCTGACAGCTGGATTGACGTCAGGCGCTTTGCGAGGGGCGTTCGGAGGAAGTGTAACCCAGGCTAGGTTTAGTAATACGATACGCGGCTAGATCGCCGTTCCCATCTTGGTGAGTCAAGGGCCTTTGTAACCCCGCGATTCCGGCCGTGGCTCCGTGTGCGCACGTCATGCATGATTGCGAGCTATCCACGCGCCGTGGACACTAGACGCGCACGAAGATGCGTTAGGGCCCGACATGTTGCCGATTGCTCGCAGTAATTCCATATTATGGGAAGCTATGGCTTACAGTGTCGTCAAACCCGGGCGAATCCAGGACAAGAAGAGGGGCCCATGTCCGTGGCCACACCACCATATGAGCGGCGGGGCTGAGCCCAGCAAACGCCCCGAAGGGCACAGGAAAGGCGCAGAGAGTCACCCTGCCCAAACATCAGCCATGAGCCCCATGATGCGACGGCGCAGCCAACGGACTCCACGGCCGCCAGGCACCACAGAACGAAACGCGCACCCCGCACGAAACAGCGGGGAAGGGTGACATCGAAAGCCCGGGCAGAGCAGCCGGCAGCAGCCCAAAAGGAGAGTCAGCAAGTGGCAGAGGGACGAGGCCAGGACAGCAACAACCCACACAGGCGTGCCAACCGCCGTGCGTATTAGTAAAAAGGGCATTCCAAAAAGGCGAGCAGGGCACCCCAGACAGCACCCCACAAGGACAAGGACCAAGACTAGCCGGCCCACCAATTGCACAACGGAGGTGGACTCGCAGGGCCGGGGACGCCGCCAGAGGAACGTGGTCCGGAACACCAGAGAAAATCCGCACAATGGCGGAGAGGAGAAAAGCAGCCACCGACAATGGGCGCTTGAGGTGGCGCACTCGAGGTTGATGAGAGGCGCACTCGAGGTTGATGAGAGGCGCACGAGGGCGCTCAACATCTCCTCGCACGCTCCATTAGGCGAACGTGGTCCGGAGCAGCCAACAATTCCCTGACGAGCATTGTTCATAAAGCAGCCGCGGAAAGCGGTCGCTGGGGAAGCTCGCTGGACGGCAAGCGATGGAGGCGGCCGCGCGCCGCGCTGCCTCTGCGGCCGCACGCGCCTCGATGCAGAAGAGGAGGAGATGGTGTGAGGAACCCCATAGCCCACGCAGGGACGGGGCGGAGCGGATCACGCTTCGGGCGATGACGTATTAATTGGTGTTCCAGGGCCAAGCCGCCGGGGGCCCAACGTCGGCGCGAGAAGAATCCGGGCAGGACGGATATGGTGCGGTATCACCCAACAGCACCCAACTTCTCAAAAGCCGCCATCCATGGCCACCTAGACAGCGCCGACGACAGCGACACGACGCTGGGCCATGCATCGTCCTCGTAGTAGTAACCCACTGTTACAGTGGGTTCCAGGCCAGAAGGTAGAACCTCCTCGTCTGTGATCCCCCCCAACAGACAGGGCCCCTTAGTATGAGTAGTAGTAATTGTTACACGTGGGCTCCAGACCTTAAAAGGTACAGCCATCGGGCGCATCGCCTGACACTGAGAGAGACAAGGAAAGCAAGGAAAACCGAGTGGTACGATTGGCTGCAATAGCTGATAACCAGATGTTATAGTGTCCGCAAGCCCAGGATAAGAGAGGGCCCCCATACCGACACCACACCGTAGATGCCAGCGCGAGCAGCCAGCAGACGGCCCCCAAGGCACAGGGGAAACAGGAAAGACGAGGGCAGGGCCCCACCCAAAAAGAACAACCCTGGCAACCCAAGGCCCACCGCATTAAAAATGGCGGTCGACACGTAATTACGTCGGGTCGCATACAGGCTGCGGTGATGAACGCTTCCAGACGCCTCGCCAGCTGCCGTCAGTCTGTAGCGCACAGCACTAACGTCAAAGATTTTCATTTTGTTAAAACCTCAATCTATGTGCGAAGATTACGGAGTACAAGAATAAAGGTGCTGTGTTCCATATCGCGATGCGCGTATGTGCGTTTTGGCGGGACGGCGGCTCATGGAACGTACAGCAGCATACAGCGCTTTTCCTTAGACCAGCAGGTCCTGACCGGTAGCTCCAGTCAGCCCGTGAGACAAAAATGAATTAACGTCGATATGCGCTCTCGGTAGTAGTTGTCGCGGTATGTTCGGGATGCGTCTCAATAATAGCAATAGCAGTCCAAACGGTGGCTTGACAAGGCGGCACGCGCTCCCTGCCATCGCCCATAGGTCCATCCTTCATAATGTGTTTCCAAAGATGCTCCTCGTCATTGTATGTTACCTTGGCGTGACCCAAGCGGAGCAATATTCGGTTTCAGTCTCGACAACCCAAGGCCTATACCGCGCTTTCCTTAACGCCACAATTGGAGTTATTTACCTCGAACACGGTATTACAATTGATGCCCCCAAATGGAATGGATTAGTAACTGTTGGTCGCGATTTGGCGCTAATGAGGACACCGCGGCACAGCAGCGCCCAGCAGGTGCGAAACGCTGGTTTCTAGCAAGAAGTTGGCAAGGCTTGGCGCCATGGTCGAAGCCATCGGTCATTGCACTGTATTGGTATGCCTACTAGTCAAACGATGGCAAAAGCCTCTCGGCGCTATTTTCATCCAGTACTTTCAACATATGTCCATGGCAATCTTCTCAGTATGCAATTAAACGTACCTGCTACAGAATACCCGTTACAAGGGAGCTACAGTCCCTCCCCTGTTCCCCATTTCGTCCCCATCGTCCACCATTCCACCACCCTCCTATCCCCCCCCCCGTCTCCAGCTCGTCACGATCGACTGGGCAGATGTGGTTGGTATCATCCGCCTGGCCCCTGGAGTGACGCTGACAATGTCGGGGTTAGAGATGCAAAACTGTTTGCTGCCCGCCGGTTTTGCCCATAAAGCGATCCTGAACTCCCCAAACGCGTCGCTCGTTTGGGACAGGTATGTCGGGTTCTTTTATCTGCCCTCACAGCCGTGCCTATCGCGACACATCGCGGGGACACAAGCGAGCACAGTGCCGCCCTGCCGGACCCGCACAGCGTACAACCTTCTTAACCCCCGCCGCATGCATGCGCCGACAAGCGCAAGCACCTCTCAGATTTAAAAC
Source organism: Yamagishiella unicocca (assembly GCA_003116995.1). Taxonomy (NCBI): domain Eukaryota; kingdom Viridiplantae; phylum Chlorophyta; class Chlorophyceae; order Chlamydomonadales; family Volvocaceae; genus Yamagishiella; species Yamagishiella unicocca. The sequence goes on along the minus strand of BDSL01000114.1, from coordinate 244,170 downwards.
CTCTACCTTCTGCCTTGTGCTTTACCTCGACCCCGGCCCCGTGTGTTCCATCTCAACCCCGACCCCGCCAAACCCTAAAATCCTGAAATCGCAACGCAGGGTAGTAATGCGCCGGACCTATGCGCTGCCCCTCGAGACCAGCATTCCCAACCTTCTGCAGGCGCAGAGGATACCTCCGGGGCCGTCCCAGGACGCCTCTCTCTTGCGGCACTTCTGCTACAACACCACGGGCAGTAACAGCAGCACCATCAGTACCGACAACGGCGGCATCAGCAGTGGATGTGGAGGCGCGGAGGCCCCGGGCGGCGCTGCGGTGGAAGCGGATTGCGCGGATGCGCAGAGTGAGATGTGCTTTGGGTTGGCCATCGACATCGCGGACGTCTCCCTGACCGTGCCGCCCACCATACCGGAAGTGGTCAACTCGAACGGCAGCAGCGGCTCCGATGGCGACGGCCAGGCACCGCCGCTGGTGGTGGGGGGCTATGCGTTTTACATCAAGGACAGCGCTTATGTGGCCGACCAGGTGCGGCGTGCGTCCTGTGCGAATGTCATCCGCGTCGTGTGCGGTCGTCATGGTCCTGAGCCACCCCACGCGCGCACCACACACACACACACACAGCTCAGCTCAGCATATTTAAAAACACACACACACACACACACACACACACACACACACACACACACACACACACACACACACACACACACACACACACACACACACACACACACGTCGTAAACCTCTAACTACAAGGGATACGATGGAGCAGACTCTCGGTAGAGCTGGAGGGGACTGCGGCCCCTCACGCCCCTCGTTGTAGGAGATTGTTTCGGCGGTCTTTCCGTTAGGGGAGGGTAGCTGCCATTGGCCAACGTCAGACATACACACATGTGCCCCTGTTTACCCCCCGCCGTACAATGCGGTGCACCCGCCCGCCTCTTGCGTGACGCCACTCGCAGATCATCCCGGCAGCCTGCCTCGTGCAACGGACGACACAGGAGTGCACGGACGGCATCGTTAAGAACCTCGCGTACTCTCAGTCCCGGCCCCCAGCTGCTGCACCCAGCGACCCCGGTGGCAGCCGACCCAATCACCTGGTAACCTGAGGTGGCGTCGCGGCTTTAGGCTAGGAGGCCGGCTGCATTGGCCTACAATTGTACGTAACTTGGAGGTGCGGCCCAACTCAAACCGCTTTCCCCCCACCTCGCCCGCGCCCTGTGAAGGTCTTGGTGGTGATGACCACGGTGGTTGGTGGCGTCTCCGTCGTGGCCGCAGTGGCAGCGGCGATCCTAGTTTACCGTCGGCGGCGGTGGCGGCGGCGGGTGCCTCAGTCGCAACAGCCGAAGGACGAGGCGCCGGATATGCCGCCTACGGCTAGGGGCGAATCGGCTGCTGCTGGGCGACCGCGGCCTCACTCCGGATTGTCCCCCAGCAGCAGCGGCGGCGGCGGCAGCAGCGGCAGCGTGCACGGTGGAACTGACCAGCTGGGCGGGATTCATGGTCCCAATTATTCCAATGACAGGCCGCGTGGCCCTGGGTTGTTCCTGGGCTTGATAGGCGTCGAGAGCAGGGCGGCGTGGGTGGCTCTGCCGGACGTGGAGACGGTGAGTTAGAGTGGCGGGAGCCAGGGGGAGTAGCGGTTGGGAAGGGGGGCCTGCGGGCGCGGCTGCGGCTGCGGCAGTGCAGCGCGACGCGAGCAGCATGTCTCGCGGCCCTACCGCACCCGCTCACCGCCCTCGAAACCCGCTCACCGTGCCGCAAAATCTCCCTGTCCCTGGAGCAGTGCTAACATGTCCACTTGCGCTGCATCCGTTGCACTGCAGGGTCCTGAGCCGCCCAATCCCCACGAAGCGCTCATCGCGCAGGTCGGGGCACATGCTGCCGCCACCGCTGAGAGCCCGCTCAAAGGGCTGGGCGGCCGCTTGGCCTCCATTCAGGAGATGGGGGCGGTCAACGTTGCTGACGTGGCGGGACAAGCGGACGGGCCGCCCGCAACCACCGCCTCCATGTCTTGCGTCTCCGTACCCAGCGGCGCCAACAACCCGGACGGCGCCAACAATTCCAACGGCGGCGTCAGGGCAAGCAAGCAGCGCGCTCCGCAGCTGGGCACGTCCGCAACTTACGCAGGACCCGCCGGCGCCGACAAGGACGCCAGCCTGGGTGGCCTCAGCATCTGGTTGACCCCCGACCCAAATCGGAACGAGCCCAGCTCGCGAGTGCTCTCTGGTCTTGGAATGGGGCTGGGTAAGATGGAATACCCCAGCGTTCCCCGGGGGGAGCCTCGCAGGACGGCGGCCGCGGGCCTGCCGCCGAACGCGACGCTGCTGCCTCCGGTGCCGCCCCGTCAGTCCGCCGGCACTGAGTTGCTGGGCGAGCTTGACCTGATGGCGCGTCTCATGCGCGTCTGCATCAACGACACGCAGCTGGTGATTGAGTGGCCGCTGGGGTCGGGGTCGTTCGGCACCGTGTACCAAGGTGCGGCAGCGGCAGCGGCGGCGGGGAGGGCGGGGATTCGTCAGGAGAAACCCGTGAACCGGCACCGGCGGTTGCGGCGTCGTGTCATACGTAGGTTTGAGACTCGATTGCCGTAGGCGCGCGCGCGTGAGGCGAGTCCTCGGTTGACCACTAGCTGGCAATCGTCCGACGTTCAGCATTTACGGCAGCCGCGCACATGCAAAGTAAGGCGCAGTAGCAGCACACAAGGGACCAGAGACCAATTGCTGTTGCCGCCAATGAACAGCGCGGTACCAGCTCCCTGCCACTGCCAAGGAACCAACGCCATACAAGCCGCACGATAACCGTGGTAGGGCGCGGTATCAGCTGGCAGGCAGCACACGTACCTATCCGTCGCGACCCGCATGTCCTAACTGGGTCCTTTCCTCTGCGCCCTGCGCCCTGTGTCCTAAACAGGCACCTGGCGCGGGCTCCCGGTAGCCATCAAGACCCTGCTCTTCAGCACCACCAACGACCTGCGCCGCCATCGGGCGCTGCGCGAGGCCGCCATGTGCCAGGCGGTGACGTCACCCTTCCTGGTCGCGACCTACAGCGTGGACGTGCAACCGCTGGGGCCACTTGGGACGACGCTGGCGGCGGTGACTAGCGGAACCGCTGCGATAGCCGCGATGATGACGGCTCAAGGGATGGCTGGCGTGGCGGTGAGACGGTGGAGGGAGTGGACCCGTTTCGTGGGGTCGCGGAACGGACCCGTTTCGTGGGGTCGCGGAACGGACCCGTTTCGTGGGGTCGCGGAATGGACCCGTTTCGTGGGGTCGAGGAGAAACGGTGGATCGACAAAGGGGAAGAAGAAACGGATTCAGACGTCGAGGGGCCAAGGCACCGGCGTGCCACAACTTCGGAGTTACTCTAATTTTTCCAGGTGTAGAGGACGAGGGCATCGGACTTGCCGTGACTGAGAAGCTACTCGGACCAAGCAGCTTGGTTTGTGGAGCAGGGCGGTCGGTGGGCGATACTGTGACGGAGGACGCGTCGGGGTAGTTGTTTCCGGCCTGCTTACCTTCTGTGCATCCATCCAATGGCTAAAGGGAGCAAAGCCGTGTGTCGCATGTTCGCCCTCGCGGGAGACTCACGCTTCTGGCGCTGCCCCCTCCTCACACCTGCCCAACCTTACGACCCGCAGGACTGGAGGCTGTGTATCGTCCAGGTACGGGGGCGGGGGCGGGCGCAGGGTTTTGACGGTGGGCATGCGATGTAGCTCCACTTGATTCCGCTAGCGAGGTTTGACTATTTGGCTAGCGGCTTGCGCCACCACAGGCGTCCCTTCTGAGGAAGCACCAGGGTGCCCTGGCAGTGGGTGTTCCGGAGTTGCGAGGAATGGGAATATCTTCCCACCTGCTTAAACAAACCGGCGCTGCGCCCCCTGAACGCTCCTGGACTTGAACGCTTCCGTACGTCCAGGAGCTCTGCGACGGCGGGCCGCTGCGGAACCTGTACGGCAGCATGCTGATATGGCAGCAGAGCGGCCCGGATATGGTGGGTGGTGGGCTGGGACCCTGGGCGGGCTCCTGACTGGCTGGCTGACTGACTGGTGCGCTGGGTGGTGTCTTGTCAAGCAGGACCATCATGCGTGCTCCTACATGGGCGTGGGGCGAGATGCAGGAGGCGGGGTGCACCCACCACTGACGAAGCCCTACCTAGCCGCCGCCGCTCTCCCACGCCACTAGCATGAACGGCATCCTCCCCCTCGCCCTTTCCTGCTCTTAAACGGCATCCTCCTCCTCGCCCTCCCGGCTGTCCCCAACGGATTTGTCTTCATGTGTGGCTTTTCCCGCAACCTCCCGGCTGTCCCTGTCCTGCTCGCAGGCCGCTGTATGTAGCCTGGCTGCCTGCATCGCCCTGGGACTCAGGCACCTGCACTCCAAGCGCATCGTACATGGTGGTGGGTACCGCCGGGCATCGCGAGGAAGGGGTACGGGGTCTTCGCCTTTGGGCTGTCTTGGGCTGAGGCTGTGCTTCGGGCGCCATCGTTTGTGTCAGGAGCAGGGGCAGGTCGCTGGCAGGCTGGTGGCTTCGCTATGGGGCTTCGGGAGGAGGATCGCGCTGGGTCTGGGACCTGTGCAACGGTCTATACCTGTGCAACGGTCTATACCTGTGCAACGGTCTATACCTGTGCAACGGTCTATCCCTGTGCAACGGTCTGCCCCTGCGGGGGTGAATCAGATCCCTGGCTGACCGGCAAAGTAATTCACCATCGGATCGGCTTCGGCCTCTAGGATGCCGTAAGGTAGCACAGGACCCGGACCACCGGCGAACGCTTAGCACCTGGGTGTTCCTGGCCGCCGCGCTGAACACGCCGCCTGCGCCCCTCCGCCCCCACTGGGTGCCATTCCTCCGGAGGCCCCCAACCCCTAACCTCTTGCCCCCTTACTGTGGCGCAGACCTGAATCCCAACAATGTCTTGCTCAGGCAAGACGCCGGCACTCCCTCCGGCTTCGCAATCCGCGTGGCTGACTTCGGGCTGTCTGTGATGGTACGTACGGTGGCTAGGACATGGCGGTTAGGACATCCACGTGCCCTCGGCCCGCCCTAACCGCCCTAACGTCGTACTTCCTCTCGCGCGCACCAATGGTTTGCGGTGCCATGACCTCTCGCGCTCCAAAGCTTCCGCCCCCTGTCGGTTTCATGTTGCGCGTGTGATCACCGTCCTTTCCCCTCCCCACCCCCCGCCCAGATGCCCCAGCAGCAGACCCATGTGTCTCACCTGATACACGGCACGACGTTCTACATGGCACCGGTGAGGTTTAGATTCAAGTCATGACGCATACACATGGGGCCTAGAGGGGCGGAGGGCGGTTTGGCGCCAAAAGGGGCGGTGGTTAGGGTCGAACCCCTAAGGTGCCCCACCCAACAATACCAGATTCGCCCGCAGCCCCGAGCTTCCTCGGCCAACCCATTTACGTCGGACCTGGCCTGTCCAAACTCCCGACGACCCCACTAATCCGTGTCCCCCTCCGTACCTCCGCCCTCAATTACCTCCGTTGCGTCATATTGCTTGGACGATGACAGGAGATCCTGATTAAGGTATGATGCGACGTGCCGTACAAGGCGCACCCACACATACGCGGGTTCACCGGGCTGGCCCCCAGGAATGCCCCCAGGCGTCTCCGCCTGTCTCCTCGTGTCTCCTCGCGTCTCCTCCTGTCTCCTCGTGTCCGTCCGCGACCCGGGATTACGGTAGCTCGTGGTGGTTTTGCTAAGCAGTAACAGTAACAGCGGGATCCAGACCCGTAGCATTCATGACAGGCGCGGGCACGACATGAGCCACGCATCGCAACCAGGGACTCAATGTGTGGGCGGAGAGGTGGTGTCAATGATTAAAGCAAAAACCGCCTACCCAGTCCCGGCTCCATCGGGCCCTTCCAATGTTTCCTAACGCGATGTACCTGGTAACGGAAGTGTATCACGGCCAGGTCGGACAGGGGCTTTTGACGCTGCCTGGGGACACTCCCAACGCCTGACATCCGGCCTGACATCTGACACGTATGCCGTACACCGGCATCCCCTTATGACGTCTTCTTTTTCATTAACAAGGAACATGGCTTACTTTTAAGGACGCCTCCTCCCTCACAGGCACACATCGGCTTTGCTGCGGACTTGTTCGCCCTGGGAGTCATGCTGTGGGAGATGTACCACGGCACAACCGCGGGCATCTGTACGGCAGCTGGTCAAATGTCGTACCACCGCGGGTTCCCGTCCTTTCCGGAGGCCTGCCCGGAGGCCTACAGCAACTTGGCGCGGCAGTGCTTGAACAGGAGCCCGCAGCAGCGGCCCACGATCGAGGAGGCGTGTCAGGTGCTGCAGGGGCTGTGCCTTGAGTGCTGTCCTGCGTTTGCGGAGACGGTGCTGGCATCGGCGGTGGATGGCGCGTCTGGCAACAGCGACGACATTATCGGTCTTTGAATCTCAGGCTCCGAAACCAGGGTTCATCTGGTGCGGCAGCGCGAGGAAACACGAGGCGCAAGTGCTGGCGCTGCAACACAGCTGACTCGCCGTCGACTGTCCTTCGAAACGTACTGAATATGATTTGCGCACTTTGCGTTTGTGATACCTGCTCGACGCTCATTGCCACGTGCCTAGGGCGGCACCGCCTCATCCCATCCATGGCAGTCGCCCTGCGTCGTCCTCGCAACGGAAGCAGCAGTGTATGTAAGCTGGCCACGGGGGTCGGCTTGGGTGGCAACCTCCAATACGCACAACAACGGGCGTCTGTGCATGTGCGGTTTTTGCGGACAGTCTCCGCAGATGCTGCCTTGCACGCGACAGGAGGAGTTCAGGAGGAGAGGGCGTTCCTTGCGAACGCGCTCGCCGAAGGGATGGACCAATATCCGGCTGCGTGTGCTGCGGCCAGAGGTGGTCTACGCTCTTTGTTGCCGCTAGGAGTTTTGCGAACCTGCGCTGAGCGCTAAACATGTTGCGGCATTGAAGAAGTGGTAGCTAGTACGTACTTAAAATTATGATGCGCGGCTGATCTTTCTCTACTAGCTGGTCTTTTTCTACGCCATGAACAATTAATATACTTTGCACCTCCCATGGCTGTGTGTGCACCCGGTTCGGGACACCTGTGAGCATGTGGGGATTCTCCTAATCCGCTCGTTGCGCACCGTGCGAGTATCGTCGATAACCCAGTATTACACTAATACACTAATACCCCTTGGTGTTTAATCCGATTGGCTGAGCAACTGTTGCGAAGGATGGTGGGTGGTTTGTCAAGGTGGTTTGTCAATTTATCTTGCGAGGCTGAGCGTGGCTGCTTGTGCTGCTCTCCGATTCGGTTCCGTCCCGGGACATGCCCCCGGGGTGAGAGCCCGGAGGAATTACACTTGCACTACAACTTGCCGTGCCCTTGCCGGTAAGGTTGTGGGTTGCGAAATGCGCCGTGAACTATACTATACTTGCGCCTTACTATTTTCATGTGATACTGTGTAATTTCTGATTTGCGACAGTGGCCTGGAGCCCACTGTAACAATTAATACTAGTAGCCACTGAATTGCGCGATACCGGTGGCTGAAGTTTGGTAATACGGTGGTAGCTGTAGTGATTGTTATAGTCGGCTCCAGATCAGGAGGTAGGGCCAAAGGCTAGGGCAGCGGAAGTTTGATGTTGTGGTGGGTGCGGGTCGACGGGGGGGTGAGCCGTGGGGTATTCGCCACCTGGACCAGGTCGGACCGACAGGTACAGCACCTGGTGGGTGGAGCCAGGGCGTTCCTGTGCACTGATGACAATCGGTACACGTGAATTGTTTTCAATCCTGTTATGAAGCTCTTCCAGTTGGAATACCTTACGTCTGAGGCCTCGTACATTTTACTGAAACGGTGTGTGACAATCACACCGTTGTTGCGTCCGCCACGTATCCAGCAGGCCGTGGATCGCGACGATCGTGAGGTGGTGGGAGCTGCTAAGCAGCAGAGGCTTGTGATCATCCTGGCTCGGTTTCTTGCCTGGCACGTGTCGTTGCCTGGCACGTGTCGTTCATGAGTTGTAAGGGGCGCGAATCGATCGGGAGCCATATTGAGGCGCGGGCTCGACGAGCGACCCATGGGTCGGTCGGCTAGGGCTCCTGCAGCAAAGCGCGATCTCTAGCGCCTAGCCGTATGGCTGCTGTCTCAGTCATGGCTGGGCTGGGATGCCGTCTGGCGCCGATGTGGTTGCGGTTGCTGATTTCTGTGCCCGCCGTTTTTCTGGTTTGCGGTTGCTGGGTTGCGGTTGCTGATTTCTGGGCCCGCCCTTTTCCTAGGCCCGCCGTTTTTCTGGGTTGCGTTTGCTGGGTTGTGGTTGCTGGGTTGTGGTTGCTGGGTTGTGGTTGCTGGGTTGTGAACCGGCCGTTTTGCCCAGCTAGGGGTGCCGCGGGCCGGTTGGGCGATGTCGGGTCCGCCCACCCCTGCACCTTCCTCCGTGTGGTTGATGGTCGCTTGCTGTGTGCTGACTGCACCCTGCCTGCAGGGGGCTCCTCACGGGGAGCTGATCCGCCTGTCTGCTAGAGCCTCCCGGGCCGGGAGCTTGTCGTTTGGGGGCGGGCTTTCCTTCGTCCCGTTTCACTGCGAAACAGGCAGGCGGGGAAGTGCACCCTCGCATTGAGTCTATCTGTAACCATATGGTCTCGCCGCTGCTTCCCTACCTGCTAGTTGCGATAATCTGCACTGCTTTCCTTGTCTAGGCTTATCTGCATGGGGCAGCCTGCCGTCTGTTTCACTCTGTGCCACGTCTTCCGTACCCTTCCGTACACACTAGCTACCCGCCTCTCGGACTGCCTCAGCGTGCAAGTGGAGTCCGTCCAAGCAAGCTCCTCCTCACAGACCCGCACACTGTTTCATGACGGACATTCTCACACTCTGTTCCAGGACGGACTAGCGACGGAGTTTGCCTGCAAGCTGCAATATCCCCTTGGGGCTCACCGCCCGGCGGCCTCGTGGCTACTGATGATGGGTGGTGATTTTCCTCGAAGTTGGCTGGCGGCGGGAAAGCCGCAAGTGGATGCTGCCGCGGCCCATTATCTCACGGCACGCCGGCACCGCAGCGACGGGTCAAATTGTCGGGGGGACGGGGGTTAAGCATGCGGGACCGGGCAGGACAAGGCAGGACACGCACAGAAGGGCGTCGGCAAAGTCCGTCCCGTCTCACTCAGATGATGATGCATGTAACTAAATAGGCATATGTTAGTGGATAGATATCAGCTTGGCGAATGGGTTTGGAGCGTATTGACTCGCACGGGGCCCATGGGTCACAGCGCAAGGTCCAGGGTGATAAGTTGCAAGATAATCAAAACCAAGTCGACCTCATATTTCCCCCCAATGCCCGGTTTTGATTGTCGTGTTGGCTGGTATTTGGTCCCATGGCACGGCTATCGCTTCCACCCCTCCAGAGCTCCCAGAAACCTTGAACAGAGGTCGTATGTTCGTGCTTACGGTCAAAAAATAGCAGGTCTAGTATAGCAAGCACAAGGAGCGTATGACGCGATGGCATGCTTGCTTTCTTGTTGGGTCTGCCATGGCACAGCATGGGGATCTACGGCACAAGATAATCAGTAAAAACAGCTTACATGCAGAGAATCCTGGGGAAGGACGCCGGGTTCCTATTTGTTCCTCCATCACGTACGACACTCAATTGGCGACATGGTCCAACACCCTCCGCCGGCAAATGCAACGGTTGCTTAGGTCGGGTCGGCCTTTCGTTTTGGCCTTGTGGCTGTGCACGTGGCCTTAGGTGGTAAACGATATCTCTTTTTTGGGACTAGCGTGCTATTCCTCTAGGCACTCTCAGAAGCGTACATCTTCACGATGGTCCTTTCGGGCCTGTCCCGGCGGGCAGCTGTGTCCCTAGGCCAGCTTTGGCCCGGCGCTCAGGAGCTCTCGCGCACCATCACCAGCAGCGCCGGAGCCCTGCAGGCAGCACCTCAGGCACCGCCTAGCGACCTGATAGAGGTGTTTGTTAACGACCAGCCAGTGAAGATTCCAAAGAGCTCTTCTGTGCTTCAGGCCTGCGATGCGGCTGGTATCGACATCCCGCGGTAAGGGACGCCACGTGGTTCGTCCTCGTATGTTGTGAACATCTTTGACATGTTGGTAATGCTCTTTCAGGTTCTGCTACCACCAACGCTTGTCCATTGCGGGCAACTGTCGGATGTGCTTGGTTGAGGTGCGTGTGTTGAACTCTACAGCGCATTATTTGGGCTACTAAGGTGCGAAGCCTCCATTTGGACGATTCACAGGTGGAGAAGGTTCCTAAACCGGTGGCCTCCTGTGCCATGCCGGCGGGTCCGGGGATGAAAATTAAGACCGAGACCCCCATGGTCAAGAAAGCCCGCGAGGGAGTCATGGAGTTCCTGCTGGTGGGTAGGCCTCGGAAGGCCGCGGCGCTCTTTGCCACTTATTAAACCCACGTCTGTCCCCTGGAACACCTGACTCACCAGGAGCACCTGACGTAATTTAACTAGATCACCATGCCTAGCTCCCAACATACACCCTCTCTTCTTCCCCGCGTATCCACCATGATTTTTGCCTTTCCTGGCTGCAATCCCACGAATAGTAGCACCTCGACCAGCCACTTGTATCGACGGGTAGGGTTTCACACTTCCGCTGGGCTGGAGCCTGCTGCAATTAATCTTACCCTGAAACCTTATCCCCATTGTCCCCCCTCCGTCCACCACAGATCAATCACCCGCTGGACTGCCCAATCTGCGATCAGGGTGGCGAGTGCGACCTGCAGGATCAGGCCATGATTTTTGGAAGCGACCGCAGCCGCTTTGTGGAGACGAAACGCGCTGTGGAGGACAAGAACCTGGGACCGCTGGTGAAGACCGTCATGAACCGCTGCATTCACTGCACGCGGTAAGGCTGCTCACAAAACCTGGCGGGCGCGATGGGCGAAAGGAACCCTACGACGCCGGTAGCCTCGGCTTGGTGCAGCTTGCGACAGCGTAGTACTGCACACAACTCGATGGCTAGCACGTGTGTTCGAAACCGACAGTCGCACTTAAGCTTACATGTATACGGCAAGGCCGCAAGTGCAGGGCGAGGGTGATCAAACTTCTGATGGAAAGGAGGCCTTATTACCACACACAGTCATCCCTCATCCCTCGGATGCGAATGCTTTTTCGCATGCTATATCTTGAGCGCGACAACCTCCATTCCCCACAATGGGGGAGGTCTCTGCTCGCCGACGTGACGTGACGTGACATACGATCCATGGCATGCGACCAATCCTCACATCCCGGGTATGCACAGAACCTCACCTCTTCATCGCCCTTCATCACCTCGCCACTTGGGCACGCGGCCGCCCCTCACACCCCACCCATCACGCCCACTTCGTCCTGCGCTCGCAGCTGCGTTCGCTTCGCCAGCGAGGTTGCCGGCACCTCGGAGTTGGGTGTGACGGGCCGTGGGCGCGACAGCGAGATCGGGACGTACGTGGAGAAGCTCATGGCCAGTGAGCTCAGCGGCAACGTCGTGGACCTGTGCCCCGTGGGCGCGCTGACCTCGAAGCCGTACGCCTTCACTGCCCGCAGCTGGGAGCTGAAGGTAAGCCACGAAGGCCGGCTGAGGTGCTGTTGGCGGGTGGGTGAGGGAGTAAAGGAGTTTCTCTGGCTGGTGGGTGAGGGGGTGAATGGCGGGAGAGGCACACAGCATCCAGCGCATTGCAGGGCGCGGGTCAAGGTAGGTGAAGCGGGGCACGCTGGCCGATCCTAAAGCAGTAATGAACACATTGTTACAAAGCGAAAACGGGCTTGCAGTTCTTTCAGCGACAGTGAGGATCACTGGCTGCGCATGAGCCTCGAGTCGTGGAGTGCAACGAAGGGCAGGGTGTGCTTTCGCTGCGAATGCTGAGGGCCTAGCGCAATCTGGACCGTCGGCCGCATCCACGTCCGGAACAGCGGCGCGGATAGGGTGCAATGATAGGGTGCTGATTGCGGGTTTCAGAATGAGCACCTGATAACGATTGACGGCACCAGCGGGTGCTTGGAGCACGGCCCCGGACATGCGGCGGCGCCGCTCATCTGGTACGGCCCTCGACGTGGTCCTTATGCATGGGGCCGCGGCGGCGGAGTGTGATTAGTGTGTCTAAACAACAACGGCGCGCTGTTGCTCCGAGGCAGCTGCGGGAAAGGTACAATGGTGCCGCATCTCAACAGCTGCTGCGGTCGCGCCGAACGTCCTGCCGCGGAGACATGCAGCCACCGGTAGAGGAAAAAACATGCAGGCATGCCCCCTGCAGCAGCATTCAAAGTGCTATGCTGCAGCGCCGGAAGGGGAAACGGGTTCGTACCCGTTGACCCACATCGGCCCATGGTGTACCTTCGCCGCCCCCCCCAGAGCTGGGCCTGGTCCGAACCCTCCCTGTCACACTCTTTGACACTGGTGGCGCGCTTCTGCACGTTCCTCACCCGCAGGGCACCGAGTCGATCGACGTGTCGGACGCCCTGGGCGCCAACATCCGGGTCGACAGCCGCGGCACGGAGGTGATGCGCATCCTGCCGCGCCTCAATGAGGCCGTCAACGAGGAGTGGCTGTCCGACAAGGGCCGCTTCCAGTACGACGGCCTCAAGCGCCAGCGGCTGGACAAGCCGATGGTCAAGGTACGACCGGCCGGTTGTGGGGTTTGGGGGGAACACGACCATGATGCTTTGTACACGTTTTCATGGGGAGTCCCACCCCCAAAAGGGCCAGGACCATGATGTTTGCGAGGAGCAAACGTTTCTGAGGAGCAATGTTTGTAAGGGAGCGCGGCTCAAGGGTTTTTCGGGGTGCCGCAAGGATTGCAGTTGCCATTCCAATCCCAATCATCCAAAACAGACGGACAACATCCGGCGCCCCGCCGTACTGCGTCACGTCACGTCACCTTGTTGCTTCCTTCCCTTCTTCCCGATTCGTGCCCTGTAGGGTCCCAGAGGTCTGGAGGTCGCGACCTGGGCTGATGCGCTGACTGCTGCCGCCGCCGCTCTCAGCGGCACACCCGGCAGCGACATCAAGGCCATTGCCGGCAAGCTGGCCGATGCGGAGAGTATGGTGGCGCTCATGGACCTGATGCGCCGCCTTGGCGCCGGCAACTTGGTCAACGAGGGAGGCTTCGCGGACATGCCAGCAGACGTTCGCTCCACGTACACCGCCAACACGACGGTGGCGGGCCTGGAGCAGGTGGGGCCAGGGCCGGGGTGCGGAAGCGAAGGCGGGCGGTGGGGGAGGGCGCGAGGGTGCAAGGCGGACAGGGGATTGGTCGGTTGTCGGAGCAAGTAGATAAGAAAATGACAATGATGCCGTATGGTTGAGTCGTCGAGGGGATGGGGTGGCGCGGTGCCCCGACGCGTGATGTACCGCGGTTGGGCTGCAAAGCGCGCGGTGCGGCAGCAGGAGTGGCCCAGCTCGCCGCAAATGGTCAGCAACTCCGCCGGGCCGCCGGCACCTTCCTGTGGGCCCGCTCCTGCATCACCCAGTCAGGATCCTTAGGGTCGGGTTGGGGGCCAGCTTCCTGCAGTGAGCCGGTTCGGGTGTAGGAGGGGGATGCGCGCAAGAAAGTTACGTGGCCACGACGAGTCGTGCAGCAGCCCCACGGGGGAAGGGGAGGGATTGGCAGCCCGGCAGTGTACTGTACCAAATGGCGAAGGCCGCTGCGGCCAACTGGCTGACCTTGCTGGACACTTGCCAGCTGTGGCAGCTACCTGCAGCCCAGCAGGCGGCGGCTTGCCGCTCACACGCCGCTCCTGACCACGACCGCCACCACCTCGCTCTTCGCCTGCAGGCCGACATGATCCTGCTGGTGGGCACCAACCTGCGCTGGGAGAGCCCGGTCTTTAACGCTCGCATCCGCAAGACCGTCGTGGACGGCACGCAGGTGCGGAAGGGGGCACTGCTGCTACAACAGCCGGAGTACCGTATCTGGAGGGGGGAGCGCGCAAAGGGATGCTTGACCACGGCCGGAGCGCGGTAGCTGGGGGGCACTGCTACCACGGCTGGGGTACCGCAGCTGGGGGGGTGTATAAAAACCGTTTTACGCAACGGGACAGGATAGTTAGCGCATGGTCGTCGGCGCAGCTGGGGGGGGTGCTCGGTGCTCGGGTGCGTGGCGGGTCGCGAGAGCGCACTTGCGCACAGGGTGTGAAAGGGCAGGAGAAGATGACTTGCGAGGCGGCGCGCCGGGGGGCTCTGCCAGGGAGGAAGGGGCAGGCAGCAATCACGAGCGCGATGCCAAGAGCGCAACATGTGAGCATGGTAGACGTCCTCATCCGCCTTCGCTGCACCGGCAGCTCTGTGCTCAGAGCTGGCTGCAGCTCTGTGCTCAGAGCTGGCTTTATCCAGCGATCCAGCGCGCGTCTTACGCATGGCCCCGTGCTTGGCCATCCAAGCATCCCCTCACTTGCTCCCGCCCGCTCGTCGTTCGTCGCTCGCACCCCCTCCAACACAGGTCGGCCTGCTCGGCACCCCCCTCGACTTGACGTACAAGTACGAGCACGTCGGCTCCGACCCCGCCGCCTTGGCCTCCCTGGCGGCCGGCCAGCACCCCTTCCTGGAGCGGCTCAAGAAGGCCGCCCGCCCCGCCGTCATCGTGGGCCCGGGTGTGCTGCGCCGCGCTGATCGCGAGGCCGTCATGAAGGGGGTGCACGACCTGTGCGCCAAGGCCGGTGGGTGGGGGTGGGGATGTGGGCGGGGGTGGGGATGTGGGTGGGGGTGGAGATGCCACTTGATGGCACATGGGCTGGCAAGGGGAGATGAGGCCGACGAAGGGTGGCGAGGCCGGTGGGGCAGCGGCCGGTTACCGGGCAGCGCATCGATTTGCCGATTGGCTATTGCCTAGGCTTGGGAGTAGTGTTGCACTTCCCATCCTCCGCACCACGTGGTGGGCCAGTGCCCCTAGCCGGGAGGGACCGCATCCCCGCTGCACTGCCGCCGGACGTCACCTCCCGGACTCGTCCTCCAATCCCATACCCGCGCGCCCCTGCCGTTGGCGCACCGCCGACCTCCGCACCACTGCCCCTTCCCCCGCACCATCACGACGTTTCCTGCTCGGTTTACTTCCCCCAGCCGACCTCCGGATTTCCTCTCACGCCTCGCACCGCCTTGTTCCGTTCCGTCCCTCTCGGCGGCGCAGGTGTGATCAAGGAGGGCTGGAACGGCTTCAATGTCATCCACGACACCGCCTCGCGGGTGGCCGCCATGGACATGGGCTTCGCGCCCTCCGCCGCCGCCCGCGCCAGCAAGTCGCAGCCCAAGGTGGTGTACCTGCTGGGCGCCGACGACTGGGAGGAGGCCGAGGTGCCCGCGGGCGCATTCGTCATCTACCAGGTGCGGATGCGTTTCAGGCCGGCTCGGCGCATGACACCTCTAACCCAAACCCGAGTCCACCGCGTGCCACATGGGGCTATAGCTCCAGTCCTGCGGGAGTGGACCGCCCAGCAGGCCACCCAGCCGGGCGGTGCCGCGCGCGTGTTGCGATGCGGTGGAAGGATTGGCAGACGTGCGTTAAGGATTTCTCCCCGTTATTAATGTATGTCCCCATGTGTTTTAAGGATTTTATGCCCTGATTATAAAAACTAAGTCATCTACCGTTAACCTATCCTCGGCGAATCCTGATACAAGCGGACCACTGAACGCTCCTTCAGCCTGCGCCGCAGCCCAAGCTTCTCCCCCTTGCCCACAACCTTTGGTTGCTCCTTGCCACGTGTCCAACGCTCAAACCCCCCCGGGCACGCTGTCGTACCGCCCTGCTATCCTACCGTCCCCGCCCCCAGGGCCACCACGGTGACCGTGGCGCCTCGCGCGCCGACGTGGTGCTCCCGGGCGCCGCTTACACGGAGAAGTCGGGGCTATACGTCAACTTTGAGGGCCGCGTGCAGCAGACACGTGCGGCGGTGCCGCTGGTGGGCGACGCGCGCGAGGACTGGCGCATTGTGCGCGCGCTGTCGGAGATGCTGGGCAAGCGGCTACCGTACGACGACCACGCCGCCGTGCGCGCTCGCCTTGCGGAGGTGGCGCCGCACTTTGCGAACATCAACGCGGTGCAGGTGCGTCCGTGCGCAGTCGGTGGTGTTTGATGGGGTTATGAGGAAAGCCCGTGTACGAGGAAGCTGAGTTGGGGTCCGGTCGGGGTGGGGTGGGTGGGTCCAAGGTTCCTTTCGGGCGTTGCGAGGGTGTTGCTGGGCATCAATGGGTACGCTGGAGCTTCGTTGAGGGTATTGGGATGGGCTTCACGGATGGGCTTCACGTGCCTTTCATTGCGACATCATCCAACCTCACCCAACCCCATCTGCACCCGCAGACGCCGGTGTGGCTCAACGGCGAGTACATTAAGGGCGTGGAGCAGCTGGCCAAGGAGTCCCCGGTTCAGGTGGGGAGCGGGGTCGCAATGAGTCGCCAGTCGGACGGTTGCGGAGCAGGGCCGGAACGCAACGCGCGCCTGCACATTCGTCATGCCGCCTCGAAGCCCTCCCCTCGTCCCTTTTGCGACCTTCTACCGAATGTTCCTCCGGCAGCCTCCCACCCTTCTGCGCAACGTGTACCACCCCCAGCTGCCGCTGCTACGGCTTTCCTTTCAATCCCACGCTGCCCAGACTCCGCTCTACAAACCCCATAGGGGAATCCCACCTGCTAGCTCCCCGGTAATTACCTATCGCGCCCGCTGCCGGCTCACGTCCACTCGTCCCTCTCGTTCACGGCGCCCATCCTCTTCTGCGCCTTCCTCCCCCCCACCCCACGCTCAGGCTTCCGTCCCTCTCGCCGGCACCATCAGCAACTTCTACATGACGGACGCCATCAGCCGGGCCTCGCGGACCATGGCCAAGTGCGTGCAGGCGCGGCAGCAGTAGACCGCGGAGGTGCCGGGGTGCGCGCGAACCACTTGGACGGCCCCCCTCCCCACCGGTGTGCGGTGGTGGCGCCAGCAGAGGGCGGGGGAGGCGGCTGTCTCCCAGCGCGTAGGGTCCGCGGGGTGAACATGGGATTGTAGGCGGTGGCAAGTGGTGCAGCTCCTCCGACGGAGCTGCCGCGCTACTCCCCCCGCGGTTTGCGCCCCCGCTTGATGTTCGACGCGGTCCGAAGCGTGGGAGGAGCCGAGCTGCACCTGACCTGGAGCGCAAGCAAGAGCACACGCCGAGGCAAAGCTTGCGGTTGTGGCGGGATGCCGGGCCACTGGTAGCGCGGGCTGCTGTGCGCAGTAGTGCGCTGGCGCGTTCTTGAGACGAAGCATCGTGGGCTCGGCTCCATTGGGCGCTGTTGTCGGGCGGGATGCACGAGACGCCCTCGTCGTTGCGGCACCTGGACCGGCTCCCGCCCTCTTTGCCGGGCCTTGTGGTGTGATGTGGGACAGTGATGAGACCTCCCCGGCCCGCCCCTCGAGGAGCGCGCGTGCGTTGTCGTGTGGCAACCAACCCGCGTAGTGTTGTGCGATAGTTGTAGGCATGTAGCGGTCGTGTGCCAGATGACTAGTCCGGAACCGCGGTTGAGGAAGTGCGCAGCTCCTGCTGTGGAGGACCTTGTGTCGCATTGGACGTGGGGGCGGGAGGCACGAGAGGGGCGGTGTGGAGTGCTGGCGGGCATTGCTTGGAGTTGCTGTTTTCCGGAGAGCAGCAGAAGGTGGGCTTAACAACCTTTTAGTTTTCCTGTCATGTTCATGTTTGAAACTTGTCGCGCCGCCTAGTTATAGTTCGGAGGGTGGAAAGAGGCTTTTGCCTCGGCTGCGGATTCATGGCAGTGGTATCGTGTTAACTGCTGCCAGGCGCACTTCAAAGGCAAAGATACAGCAGAGGCCAGAGCTTCCCCGCAAACCTCTCCGCGGTGTGCTTCTTGCGAGGGCAACATCCTCGCAAATGCTGTAAGCCAAAGCTTGAACACCCGCCCGGTCTGCGGAAGGTGCTGGTGCGTTTTGCGGGGACGGCGGGAGCCACACTCATGCCACAGCGAACCCTACGCACCCCGTCAATTCGTGTTGTGCGGAACAACGCTCTAATAGCAGCTCACGTCGGAGGTATTATTTGTCCGTTGAGTATGCTTATGTGCACCCTATCCGTCGCTCGCGAAGGATGGTGCAGTCGGATACGTTTTTTCAGGCTGGATGAGCAAAGGTGAGCAGCCTTCCTCTCATGTCATGGTCCTATACCGAGCGCGCAGCCTTCTTAATCTCAATCCACGGCCGAACTTGATGCGACCGCGTTTCATTGCCTTGTGCATCGGACCGACTTGTGACAGCAGCGGACAAGTGAAAGTATGGAGCTATCGGCAATCGGTAAGGTGCCTGAACATCCATATGGCTTTTTCCCGGGCATTCCTAGGCTCGATTACGGTAGATTTGTGCCATACACAACGCGACCCACGGGTCTATAGCTCTTCCAACCTATCTTCAAAGTATCTGAATGAGATACAGCTTATTGTCAATATGCCTCATTAGCACGGCCAAACCGTTGCCACAAGCTGGATGCAAGCCCAGAAGTCGCCTGTGGTGCATGAAGGGCCGATAGGCCGGTCCCAGCATAGTGATGAGGTTTTGCGCGCTGCACGGTAAGGTTATTATCGGGAAGTAGAATGGTGCGGATTTCTGGGGCCTGAGCGACATTAGCACATTACGTCTGTCCATGCCGTACAGAGCTAAGAATCGCCGGTGAACTGACTTTCCCAACAGCATTTCTGAAGTTTACTGAACTTGACGTACCTAGCGACATATCTGCTATATTCTAGGTCTCTGGGACCTTTCCCACGTTTGCTTCGGCGGCATGTGCCGACACAAATTCAGGGCTGACGCCCAGCCCTAAAAGTCCTTGAGTTACCTTGACCAAACTAATCTATTATTGTCGGTATAGCAATCATGCCTGGCCCAAGTCCCGCCAAGAAGACCTTGGACAAGGTCTGCAAGCCGCGCGACACAGCTTTGTCCAGGAGGATGGCTAATAGATGGGCGCTTTCCTGGCGACGCAGGGGAAGGGCAAGAAGAAGGTGCAGGAGCTAGCACAGTCACAGGATTATGTGCCACCCCCGCCCCCTATGCCTGGCGATGAGGCATTCGCCATGGTACGTATGGGCGGGAGCCTGCGGGGCTCTGACCGGTCGTGTCTAACGAGTCCTCGCTACCCCCTTTGTAGCCAATTCGTGAGGTCGTTAAGCCGGATAACCAGCTCCGGCTTACCGACGTGGACCTCAGTGAGGAGGTGGCGAAAATGCTGACCGCCAACAACCCGGCCGCTCCGAAAAACATCGTGCGCTTCAATATGAAAGACAAGGTGTATAAGCTAGAGCCTATGGTTGAGCAGACAGTTGTGCACTATGCCACGGACGGTTGGCTTCTGCATAAGAGCTCGGACGAGGCCAAGCGGCAGATGGACATGGAGAAAATGGAGCAGGAGGCCAGCGCTCGCTTTCAGGCGGATATTGACCGCGCCAGCCACGAGCATAAGGAGCATGGAGATGTGGAGCCCCCGGATGACTCCAGGCAGCTGCGAAACCAGTTCAACTTCAGCGAGCGTGCTGCGCAGACGCTGAACTACCCGCTGCGCGACCGTGAGACATTCACAGAGCCTCCCCCAACAGCCCCCTTTTCAGGTGCGGGTCGGGGGGCGATGGGCGCGCACCGACCGACTTATGTGGTCGTGGAGTTCCATTCGCGGGTGCGGGCGTGGGCGCCTATGGGGACGCAAACCGTCGATGCTCCCGGAAACACCAGCAATCGTCTCCGCATCAAACTGTGCGGACCAACGAAATACACCTCGACATGTTCCTAACATCCGTCGGGACTCTGCTTGCTCATGAATGCCGTACTGTCGTACGGCAGGGGCGTGCACGCAGTGGGAGATCTATGACGAGTACATAAGGGACCTGGAGCGGCAGCGGCTTGACGAAGCGGCTAAGACGAGGGGCGGAAAGAAGCACCAAGCCGCGCACAACGGGCCGAATGCGTCCAAAAACAGCGAGAACGTGCCCACGCTGCAGAGCCCCGTGCTCATGCACAGCTTGGGCACGTTAGACCGCATGGTGAATCAAAACATGTACGAGGAGGTTGCCATGGACTTCAAATACTGGGACGACGCATCCGACGCATTCAGGTGAGGGCGGGGCTGCGGAGGTCTCCGGCCATGGTTGGAGCCGGGCATCACTCCCTCAACCCAAGACTGTTGCTGATGTCTAAGCGACGTCTACTTGATTGCGACGGATTGGGTTCTCAAACGTGACCCACATGACTTAGACTGGGTGCTCGGTTTGCGAGGCCAGCTCCCTCGAACTGGCCATCGCGTCACCTACTGCTGCTGATTATTGGGTCGAAGCAACCATCAGTGGGTTGGCTGCTCATCGCCTACCGAAACAGTATTGCCGGTCTCAGGATTGACGGGGTTATGGGGTTCAGTTTATATAGCAACGGTAACAAAACCGCCTGGCATGCCTCCAGCCATGTTTGTCTGCGTTGCGTCCTACAATGGCGGTGGTTGCGGTTTGAGAAGGCGCAGTGGTGTGCACCTTTTACGCGTGTTTGGCAGCACTCGCCCGAACAAACGCAGCAGTAGCATGGCTGCCCCACGCACGGTGAATGTTAAAAGTGCCGCCTCTCCCGGGGCCTCAGTAACGCCTGTCTGAAACCCTAACAGCACATGAGACGTGCCCTATTCACTTGGTGGGGACCATTGATGAGGGGCAGCGCGGTCCTGTCCAGAGGCTCGACACCTCTCGTTCCTGGGCAATACATCGCCTTGTGGCCTTCGGTGCTGGCGCTGATTCAGACGCCTCTCCCCGTAATGCACGTCGCAATCATACAAGGCCCGTACACTACCCGACCCCTAACCTCCGCAATTGGCCCAATGTGTCCCACTACCAATTCCCCTCAGGCCCGGGGAAGGCTCTCTGCTTCCGCTGTGGAAGTTCGCCTCCGAAAAGTCGAAGCGCCGGCAGGTTACGAGCATCTGCTGGAACCCCCTGTACGACGACATGTTTGCGGTCGGCTACGGCAGCTATGAGTTCCTGAAGCAAGCCAGTGGCCTTATAAACATTTACTCGCTAAAGAACCCGTCGCACCCCGAGTACACCTTCCACACGGAGTCGGGTGTCATGTGCGTGCACTTCCACCCCGAGTACGCGAACCTGCTCGCGGTGGGCTGCTACGACGGCACCGTACTGGTGTACGACGTACGGCTAAAGAAGGACGAGCCGATTTACCAGGCGTCGGTTCGCACGGGCAAGCACAACGACCCGGTGTGGCAGGTGGTGTGGCAGGTGAGACGGACGGGGCTGTGCAGCGGTTGGAGAGGAGGCTCGTGTACACGACATAGGAGGCGGAGGGCTGCGCGGGGGGTCTACAAAAAAGGACCGGCTGCGCGGGGGAGAGGGGTAAAGGATAATCCGGGGGGTGGGAGAGGCTTCACTCGCAGCTGGAGGCGGTGATGTGACTTGCGCTGACAAGTGACTGCAGGGCGGGGCGGATCATACAACAGACACCAACGCACAATGACACGTTAAATCACCGTTTTCGCAGCTGGTGGGGATCAGGGTTTGGTGAGGCTATAAGGCCATGCATCGGCTCACGGCACAGCGCGAAATTGCGCGAGGTTGCATCCAGCCGAGACGGCGCCCGTCCAGGCTAGCGGATAGCTGCTGGATGCAGCAGGCGAGCGTGTCAAAACGTTCGCAGTGATGCCACAGGCCCAGCCAAGCCAAGAATGGGCAACTTTCATAGCCTAGCGAACGCACTGGTGGCGCCGGGTACGACATTATCCTGTCGTGGCGCTTTATGCATGCACTACATATGCGCAGTATGTGCACTAAATACGCACAGTGTATGCACCCTGCATGCACTACATCTGCACACATGAATAAGCTGGATCTGTTACCTAGACGGACGGAGCAAATACGTATGCTAGGCTGGGGGAGCCTAACATCCCGTGCGGTGAATTGGCGGAAGGGTGTATCCTTGCTACGGTTGCTCACGGCTGCTTGCGCCTGGTGCGCTCTAGACTCATGTCCGCCCCGATCCGTCAGCAATTGCAACGTCCACTTGGAGCGAAGCGCCCGCACCTGGTTCGCCAGCATGTGACGCATCGCCCCGTGCTGGGAGCGAGAATGTACGCAGGAGCACCGTCTTACCTATCCCACCGCTTGCCTGAACCCCGTCTGCCACTCAGGCGGACGAGCCCCAGAAGGCGCTGCACTTCGTGTCCATCTCCAGCGACGGCAACGTCAACCTGTGGACGCTCACAAAGTCCGAGCTCATACCCGAGTGCCTCATGAAGCTGCGCGTGGTCAAGGCCGGGGAGACCAGCGAGGAGGACCCCCTGGCCTCAGGACCCGCGGGTGGCTGCTGCATGGACTTCTGCAAGGTGTGTGCTGTGCCCGGTCTGTTTGAAGACGTTACGGTTCTGGGTGGAAGGGTATGAGAGGAAACCCGTAGGACGGCACTGGATGGCAGGGAGGGCTGGAAGGAATTGACGAGACCGTGGGTGACCTCAGTATGAGTGGCGGATGAAGTGGGGCGAGCTATGCAGTACAAACGAATCCACACCGCAACTTCCGCTCGACCTCGCATCTGCCAACCCCGAAGGCAATCCACACCATACCACGCTAACCACCACCACGACTACCACAACCAACACCACTGCCACACCACCGCCACCACCGCCACCCCCCCCCCCCCACCACCGCCACCACCACGCAGATGTCCGGTCAAGAGTCGATCTACTTGGTGGGCACTGAGGAGGGCGCCATCCACCGCTGCTCCAAGGCCTACAGCTCACAGTACCTGTCCACGTACGTGGCGCACCACCTGGCGGTGTACGCCGTGCACTGGAACCACATCCACCCCAACATGTTCCTGTCCTCGTCAGCCGACTGGACCATCAAGCTGTGGGACGTGCACGACCCCAAGCAGCCCGTCATGAACTTCGACCTCAACGACGCAATCGGCGACGTGGCGTGGGCGCCCTACTCGGCCACCGTGTTCGCCGCCGTCACGGACGACGGGCGCGTACACGTGTTCGACCTGGCGCAGAACAAGCTGCTGCCGCTGTGCAGTCAGAAGGTACGGGCGATTGGTCGGTGGAGGTGGCAGAGCCACGGGGACGGGGCTAGGGAAGGGCGCTAAATCAGAATCTGATTATCAGATAGCATACGAGGTGGGATACGAGGACCAGGGCATGCACGGTCGCGATCACGAGCGCGTATTTCGCCGTGGTGGTGGTGGTGGCGGTGGTGGGCGCTTTCCCTGCCGCGCCACGTTGCACGCGGGGTTTTACTGGCCGTCCCTTCGTACTTACGTGCAGGTGGTGAAGAAGGCCAAGCTGACGAAGATGGTCTTCAACCCCAAGCAGCCCATCGTGCTGGTGGGGGACGACAAGGGAGCTGTGACGTCGCTCAAGCTCAGCCCCAACTTGCGAATAACGTCCAAGCCGGAGAAGGGACAGAAGTTCGACGACCTAGAAATCGCCAAGCTCGACGGCGTCGTGGAGATCGCGCGCAAGAGCGATGCGGATCTAGCAAAGCATTAGTTCCATGAGCGTGGAAAGTGGACAGTTGGGGTGGGCATCAGCTGGGGACGTGCCCAGTCGCGTACCCAGTCGTGGAGCGCGAGGGCCTGCCGCCGACGGCTTGATGGCGATGCTACGGCATCATGGCATGGTGCACCTGCGCCCGGGAGTCGACAGCCTGATCGCAGTGCAATCTCGAGCTGCTCTGCGGTGACTGGTGTGCGGTCGATCGTAGGGACTGCGTCAACGTGCTGTCCATATGGACGTCGCGGCCAAAACTGTCCAATTTAGTTTGGGGCTGGATATGGTGCACGGGCCTAGCATTGGCTTCACTGATTGCATGATCACCTCCTATCTGGTTGGGTCATGATGTCGACCTGCATGTCGTATATAACCGTCCAACTGGGCGTTGTGCTCTTACCGCTGCTGGTGGGGCAGACACAACCCGGGTCGGGGCGTGCGATAGCGGATTGTGGCGGAGGGCAAGTCTTGCCTTTGTTGCAGGGTTAGGGTGCAGGGCCATAGAGGGTGGTGAGCCTTGCTGCTAACGGAGGGAGTTACAGGGGGTCGACAATTGGCACAGAAAGGATACCAGTGAAATACAATCGCTGGCGCAGAGACAAGCCCGCCGTAATGCAGGTCTAGGGCCGCAATTCGGCTCGAAGCCATCGTTGAAATTCATCGATACCCGACGTGAAAGCGAAATGCTTAGACACCGTCTAAGAAAAAAAAGTGTGCAACACCGTCCCTACTGACATGGCGGCAGTGTGGGCACACATGTTGCGGACTGACAACCGCGAAACTTCTCTTTGGCATACGAAATGCTCATATCCCCAACCGCCAGATCTGCCAGATCTGCAACCACAGCAACATCGGGACAAAACGAGGTTCAAATGCAGTACAAGTACAGGCGCTCTTCCCACTGATTCACAACGCCGCCAGGAATGCCTTCTCATCGTACAGCATGCGCCGACAAGGTTGGCCGCCTATCTCGTCCAGGAGCAAACTGCTTATCCTCCCATGCGGCACTCGCACTGCGTCGTATCTTCGCCCGTTGCCGATTAAGAAGACGACATTTCGGTGATTACTCCACGCCTCTGAAGGTGAAGCATCACACTTCAAGCCGTTTAGTAACCTCGCGTAGCACGACCTGATACCAGCGCTCTGAGGCAAATCATGAGCGACGCTGTCCGGTGAAGAGGCGCGCCCACTGAATACAGCCGTGCTGGGTCCATTACCGCGCAGCTAATGGCGACTTAGAGCTCACAGTAGACGCCCTGCATCTTGTAACCTCGCGCCGCAGCCTTCTCCGACCACTCCTTTGCGGCACGCGCATCCTTCTGGCAGCCGTAACCCTCCTGTAACAACGCACAGGCATCAGGCAGATCGGGTCAGGCCAGGTGTCCAGCACTTAGAAAGTGCAGGCCGGGCAAACTTGTAGGGCGACTGCATGCATTGTGGCTGCTTGGAAACAAGCGCACATGGCGCCGGAGGAAGGGCCACGCTGGCAATCCCAACATACAGCATCTGCCTTCCATCAAGGCTTATGCATGCATCCAGTTATAATCCTGGTAGTGGGGCTTGCGCATCGCGCGCACTGCGTCTACACCTCGCTCCACGGCTGAAGATACCGGCAGAACCACACTGTACGCCCTCCTAGCATCCCCTCCGTCAAAGAACGTCTGTCAAACAAACGCGTCGCGCTGCGACCCATACTCCTTGCGTGCCTCACTGATCCACACTCCTTGCGTGCCGCACTGACCCATACTCCTTGCCCCGCCCCCCCAATTGCCCAATCAGTGTGCGGCACCTCGATCTATGTCGGGGCGAATCCACGCAGAAAACCCTGCCACTGGCCTGCCCCAACCCGCCTCATACCGGACGCTACCCACCTTGTACATTTCGCCAAGCAGCGCCTGCTGCTTCACGTCACCGCGCTGAGCTTCAAGCAGCGTGTCCTCAAACCACCGTTTGACAGCTTCCTGCACTACGTACTTGAGCGGTATCGGCTCGGGTTGCATCTGTTGCTGGTAGGGTGCAGCTTGCGCTGACCCAGGCCGCTCAAGCTCCGCAACACTGCGCTTGTTGCTGCTCTTGGGGCGCCCTATGCGGAGCGCAGTCGCAACCACAGTCACAGGCTTAATGACAAAAGGAAGCAGGCGACGACATACCCGCAAATGTTCGAATGAATCGATACGCAGTGAAACCTTGAAGTGGTGCTTGAGATAACTAGTTGCCCCTCGGGAACGCACGTTGGCCATGGACATTTGCCCAAGGGCCGCAAAGTGTTCTAATCCGGTGCTTATTGAGTTAACCCAATTACTGCTTACCTGCAGGGTAGTTGGAGCTTGACATAGGCCGCGTCGGGAAGCCTTTCACGCTCGCCCTTGTCTGCGGCACAGACTGCTGGGGCAGAGGACTGGGGTGCATGTGCTGTTGCCACGTAATAGCTACTAGAGAAAAGGATAAGCTGGGCGGCGGAATATGCCCCCCCCTCGGCTGCGCTTCTGGGCGCGCGAACAACTTGTGTTGTTTGACAATCGGTGCAGTGCAACAAATTGAGCGTTTCTTAAATTTGACCACCGATAAGCACCTTTAACTTCTACTAATGTTTGTGCACGGTCGCTGTTTCGTTACCTCTCTTACCGTCGTACGCTTTCGGGGCATCTCTCCTCCGGTTCACGAAACCCGAGCTTAAGCGAATGCAGAAGGTAACAGATTTCGCCCGAGAGTTTTGCATAAGCCATCAGGCGTTTTGCTGCCCAAGGTTGCAGCACTCACCCGAGACCCGACAAACGGCACCATGGCAAAGACGTGTATATCGTCAATCTCGATGGGGTTCATGAAAACAACAGGTGCTCTCAGACGATCTCCAGTGCCTTTTACAGCTAACGGCTGCTTCCAAGACCGGCGCCGTATACTCAAGCCCAGCTGCGCAAGCACCGAAGACGACCCAAAAGGCACGTGTGGCAACTTGCCGAATCTCAATTAGTGGATCGCTTGACACCTGTAGCTACTGGCGTCGATGGTTCGTAGGGGGCGACGGCGGGCTCAGCAGCGTGTTCAACCAGTTCGTGTTCGTCAAGGTAAGCCTGGATTGCGTCCTCGTTCCGTTTCACCGCAGCATACGACATGCAGAGAAAATCTCAAGATGGGGGAATCCCTTAGCATGGAGCATGACTATCAGTTGGTTGTTGCATCTGTCCTAAGCAACGGTTTGCGCGGGTATCAAGCCGCCATCTCTTAGGCCCGCGGGCTCCCCGAGCCCTACCATCCCTTGTCACCCCCTCCAGGGCATCAAGCCTCCGGCAGCTTCGGAACACCACGTCCACCCATGTGGGTCAGCGCGCCTAGCGGGGCTGCGGCATACAGCATTCGGGGCTCCAGCCGCAAAGTGCTCCCAGTTCAGTCGGAGGGGCGCCACTGCAAGCACTTCTCGCCCCGAAACCACCACCCAAACGTAGTTAGTCACGCGGATCCTTCGTGCGGCCCTCACCCGTAAGCCACTTCATTACGAACCCAACTTCATACGACGTACTATAAAGTTAAGGTCACACGCGGCGCCTGGTGCAAGCCTGCCTGCTGTTCACGTGCGCCCCAAAACCGCCCTGCCGCATGCATACCGCAACCCGCCAGTGCGGTACTCCCTCACCCTCTTTACGGCGTGGGGGGCACCAGCTGCCCATCCGCAACCATTCATCCGGGCACCCGGCCTCATGGCTCCTGCCAGACAGCACCTCTCCGCGCCCGCCCCTCGGCCGCCCCGCGCAGCGCCGCTGATGCCGCCAACTGCCGTGGTGGAGCAAGCAATGACGACGCTGCAGGTGTGTCCCGCGTCTAGCTATGGAAATAAACGGCACGGTGTCGTTGCCTAGCTAGGCGTGAACGTGCACCTGCGCATGCACCTGCACTGCGCACCAATCCTTGCCATTCTCAGCGCCTCCGCTCCGTCTACTCGCCTCCCGTCTCTTCTGGACCGCCATCTTCACCGCCTTGGTTTGTCGGCCGTGGATTCGCGGATTATCCTTTACCCCTGCCCGTTGCGACATGGAGGGCCCAAGCCGCCGTTGCGTCGCACGATAGCCATGTTGGCAGGTTTGTGAGGCGCTTATGAGAAGTAGCTGTCCATGAATCGAATCCATTGCGCAATTCAATGCTCGATCCAGCGCAGGATCCAGTGGTCACACTCCTACTTATGCACAAGCCTGCACGCGCAATCCGTGCATATATTCGACTTACACGTCTTCCTGTCAACTATTGAACGCCTCATTGCAGCGGAACGACTGGCCGGAGCCTGATGCTGGCGTCCGGAGCGCCTTCAACCTGACGCTGTCCGCGGCGGAGGGCCAGCCGGTGAGCGAGGCGGTGCTGGTGCCGATGCCGTGCCTCGCGCGGATTCCTTGTGTGAAGTTGCACCGCGGATTGCAACCAAAACAAATGCACCCACGCCTGCTGGTCGCCTGCGTGCTGCGCTGCGTGAAAGCGTTGCCCCTCCTCCGTCGAGCATGTCGACTGTCCTGCCCCGGGTTGGCTAGGACGGCCCCGCCCCGGGGAGCACGCGCGCGGTCCTGCCTGACGTTGTTGAGGCGCAGCGACATGAGTGTGACGGCGTCGGCATGTGAGTGAGTGGGTAAGATGCGCGCCACGCGATGCGCTACCGCGTTGACCGGTATACGGCGTACGGTATCTGGTATGCGGTATGCGCTACCGCGCTTGGCCGGTGTACGGTAATCTGCTTTTGGTGATTTTCACGGCGTGCCGGCCCGCAGGAGGCGGGTGACGTCCGGAGCTGGAAGGCGGCGGAGGAGTGGCTCACGTGGGCGCGTTTCCACGCCCTGCTGCACGTCTCATACACGCCGCTCCTCAACTGCGACAGCTGGAAGCCGATATCGCCTCTGGTGTTCCCGAGCACCCGCTATGAGAACAAGGCGCTGCAGGCGGTGGAGGTGCGTGCACGGCCGCGGCCGTCCAAGTCCGATGCTGCCGCCGGCGGCAGCCCAGACACTGCGCTGCGGTCGTACACGTACACGTTCTGCTTGGAGCGGCAACAGAGCGGGGTCTTGCAGGTACGAACGGCATGACGAGTGCGCTATGGATGGCTAGTTGCGCCCAGCGCCATCACCTCCGGGGTGGTGGTGTTGCGCCAGGTCGGAGGCGCGTCCTGGGTGCTGATTTCGCCCATGGAAGGCATGTGCGCGGCGCGCACGTTTCATGGCGTTAAGGCGCCGTGTTTGCGAAACCCAGGGTCGACGGGTACGACAGGTACGATGTAATGGACGCGCCGTTATGTGACCCGGCGCTTGAGGTGTATGCGCCGGCGCAGAGGCGTTACATTTACTGCGACGAAAGTCCGGGGCTGTGACCGTCTTGACGGCTCTTCTTGCTTCGCCCCAACCCCCCGTAGGACTGCTGGGTCATCACCGGGGTGCGCATCGGCAACTACGCCCTCTAGTGAGACCAGTACGGCGCCGCGAACTGAATCCTCTCCCAACATTGACAGCTGCAGCTTGTGCAGCAAGGTTTTATTCGCTCTTGGCCAGCGCGGCAGCAGGCTGTTCTCTTCACAGGCTGGGTCGCGTTGACGCAGTAGCAGCAGCAGGTGCTCGCGCTGCAGCAGCAGGTGCAGCTGTCTTGATACCAGATGGCTTTGGTTGTGTGGGTAACTCTACCGCATGCCCGTGTCGTACTTGTCGGGTTGCGGAAGGTCTGTTTAACTGGTGCAGTTGCGGAGGATTTCGCGCATAAGCGGCAAGTGTGTGTCTGTATGTATGTCCCTGTCGATGGTGAATATCAGAAACGGACGAGGGGGCATGTCGGTACAGGGCGAATGAAGCCATCGCCCGGGGCGGTGAACTGAGTTTTAAGGGTTTGCGAAATACTCAGCGGCGCGCCAGCATCAATCGGCCTAGAGTTCGGACACTCGGCGTAACGTCTGGGACCGACCTGATGCACTCGGAACAGAGGCCCTTGTCCCTGCACACGTGGATTAGGTAACAGCCGCGCCGGAGCCGGATCCCACATGTGGGTTTGTTTGGTGCTATCCAACCTCATCGGCTCCTGCTATCTCAGTGGATCACAGTACACGGATAGCTTATCCATGAACCAGACTCAGTAGGGTTTTCGTGCGTGGACCTAATTCGGTCGCTGGACATGCCGTCGGGCACATTATTGGGTCCTAGACTACGATCGATAACGTAGCCACAAGAACCCCAGTGCTTGAGGAAGTGATTAATGTTTCCCTTTCCAGACTAATTAATTGCGTATGCGTGCATGAGTTTGTGACGAACACAGCGGCAGACGAGCAGGCAACGTGCCAGCACAAGTCTGAATAAGCGTTAGGACGAGAGGGAAAAAGAGTCGATTGGCAGATACGCTCTCGCTCCTGTGCCACGCCCGCAATTCATGGATCGGGCAGACGGACATCGGTGGGCCAGCGCTCAGGGCCAGATCTTACACAGTGTGGGCAGCGCCAGGCAGCGCGAGTGCGGTTGCCGGTTGGGCAGAGGATGCCTTGAAGATGAGAAGCCGAAGGACGACGCGGAGGATCTAGGAAGATGGAGCGCCTACAAAATATACTATACTTGAGCATATACTACAGTATACTACAGAACATGAAACGCTCCGTTGACACTAATACGCGCCTGCTGGAATCGCTTGGGTGACGCCTCGCCTGCCTGAGACGTTATGGCAATGGCAATGGCCTATTCGGGCAATGCGCGCCCACGTCGCGCCGAAATGGAAAGGCGTAAAACCAGTACACTTGGCAACGCAAAATGAACTATTGTGACAGCTATGATTGCGATACCTAAAAGGCGGTTAGGCTTGTACTAAGGGGGCGGCGTCCACGGCAAAGACAAAGATGTCTCCAGCGTACATCCAGGTCGGCGAATTTGCCATGGTTGCGGATGCAGGAACGTTGGCGAAAAACAGCTGGCAGCCTGTGCTCCCTAGCGGAAGGCGCCTACTCCATACACAGCCGGTGTTCATCTCCCCAGCGACGACAAAGCTGCTACTTCTAACTTGAGCAACATAAGGGTTGCACACACTGTGATCATGCTGATGAACCACCCATCATTGCACATTTGTTTCATCCCACCCAGCCCAGCCCAGTCCTTCAGGGCTGCAGGGAATGCACAACTCCCCTTCTCCCACTTGCCTGCGCAGTGCATCACTTTGGCATAGCAGGCAAAGGTAACATCGCGTAAGCACCCTGTGTGCAGCAACCAAAAGCAAAACCGCCGCTTTGCGAACATCGCCCTGCTTGCGCGCCATCAGCCCCAACCAGCCCCACGCGCTCTGCGCCGTGCATTCGCCACAGCCAGCCTGGAAAGAAAGGGCAACGCCAGCACCCCCGGCCGGAACCCCGGTCCTAATGCACCGGCTGCGCCACCGTGGCCACCGGACTCGGGTGCAGCGCCAGGCCCATCTGCAGCGCCTCCCGCACCAGCCCCGCCAGGCCCGCCCACTGGCCCTCCAACGCCGTGCGCAGGTGAGGCGCCTCGGCCTGCATCGCAACCATCACCATCGCCCCCAGCGCCAGCGCGGCCGCCACCCGGGTGTAGGGAGATGCAAGGCCCGGGCTGCGGCGCCCCAGTGCGCGTAGGCGCGCCGCAGCCGCCACTGCCTTGCTCACGAGCCAGGTCTGGGCGCGGGTCAGCTGCACGGCGCCGCCGGCCGCCAGGCGCATCAGGACGGTGTGCGCGGCCGCCAGCCATGTGCGCAGCAGGGAGAGCAAGGAGGGCAGGGGGCTTGACGGCAGGAGCAGGGAAGCCTGGCGACGCGTTGTTGTGTTTCCCGCGTCAGCTGCCAGGGGTGTGTGGCGGGGAGCTGCAGGCGCCGCCGCGGCAGCGCCGCCGCCGCGGCCGGAGGAGATGTCTTCCGCCGCGGAGTGGGCGTGGGCGTTAGGTGCCCCCCATTGACCGTTTGTGGAGGCGGCAGTAGCGGTCACCGCCGCCAGCCCCTCACCGCCCGCTGGCGCGCCACAGCTAATGCTCGCTGCGTCGCTGCTGCTGCTGACGCAAGCGTCAGGAAGCCCGGCTGGGAGCATCCTCGCCGCTGCCAGCAGCTGCTTTAGCTCCTCTCGCAGCAGACGAACGGTTTCTTCGCACCCCAGCAGCTCCCTGGCATCCACCGCCACCGCCACAGTACCTGCCGGCAATGCGTTGGCCCCGCCCGCGCCTCCGTGTGGCTGTTGTTGCTGCTGCTGCTGCTGCTGCGGTTGCGGTTGCAGTGGTGATTGAGGCTGCAGCCAGCGCAGGGCCTCCAGGGGCAGCTGCAGCCCCAGGCTGAGCACGTCCTGGCTGTAGAGCCGGGCGAGGGCCGCTCTGTCCTGCAGCGTAGCGGCAGCTGCACCTACTCCGCGCCCGCAGCCAGGGCCCGGTCCCAAGTCGAGCTCGGGCCGCGCCGGCACCGTCGCAGCAGGCGACTGTACCGCGATGGTGGGTGAAGGGCTGGAGTGCAGCTGTTGCTCAGGGGGGTACAGCTGTAGCTGTCCTTCCTGACGGGGGGTGTCCTCTCCGACCTCGAGGCCGCTTGGCCCCACGGTGTCGGCGCGAGGCGCCTGCAAATGCCTGTCGCGGAGGAGAGATATCACCGCTGCCATGTAACGCTCAATGCGCTCTCGTGCGGCGGACACCTGGCCGGATTCCAGCAGCAGGAGCACCCTGCGGGTGGGCCGGAGCAAGGTATACGAAGCGGCTTACGGCATGTGTGGCGAGCGGCACGTTGGCTTGCGGCGGGGTGATTTGATGAGGGTCCGTCTGGGAGGATGCCGTTGGTTATGCCGCCGCGATGTGAATTTGGGCCAAGCAATGAGTTACAGTGGGACCATGGCGTAGTGCAAGGTTGGGTTGGAGTGATGGGTGTCTACGGTACCCTCCGTGTGGGGTCCCGCCTTTGAGACGGGGTCACGGAGCGGGCCGTTGGTTCCCAGGAGTGCTTTGCCTATTGCCGCGAACCCTCTCGTGCGTACCATGCCATGAATGTTTGTGCGGCAAGGCGTTGCAAGCCTAGCTTATCCACCAGGTCTTCCACTTCCTGCTGCCTGCGAGAGGCAAACGTTCCCGAGGGAAAAACAGGGTTGGAACGGATTACGGGTCCAGCGGTCGAGCAAGACAATTGAATTCTTGCCTGCCGCTGAAAAAGTGAGCCTGGAGCGATGCCACAAGGGCACGCTGGAGTAGGGCTTCGGTACTGTTGCCGCCCTCCAAAAAGCGCGGGACCAGCGTTGCGGATGCCCCTGCTGCCTCATCATACCGCGATAACAGGATTAAGTCTTCTATGTGTACCACCTGCTGCACAGGTTCAAGTTCATCCATACCAACAGCCCCGTCACCAAACTGCAGGGACATTTTCAGTCCTTGTATCCGCAACAGGCGCCTAATTATATACCTAATTTGTTAGGTCCTAGATGGAGGATATCACCATCGGATGCATTGACCCACTCCCAAGAGCCAAGACCCAAGAGTCATCTGTCGTACGTGCTGTACTTAGAAACCCAGGGCAGCGGGCCTTTAAATGGGCTTAGCACCCCAAAGTGAAGTCATTGATGCCACATACAACTAACCGGACACCGCTGTCATCGCGTACATTACATTCTCCTAGCGCAGAAGGGAAAACCATATCGTGACCAAAATGTCGCGCTCTTATCCTGGCGAGCAGATAGAACAAGCGTATAACTCCAAGCGTCTTCAGAATTGGCAGGTTCCAGCAGTCGACAAGGCACAGGTACGCGAATGGGCGCATCGACGGCCGACACATGGCACGCGCTTAGCATATTGAACCGCTTGCTCCTCGGTCGCAGGCTGTACCAACCACGACAGGCACCCGATTTGGGACTCTCACTGCACGCACGGGCAAAACAGAGTTTATCGCCGATGAGAACGGACACCTGAAGCCGGGTGCGTGCTAAGTGACGCAATCGGTGGGCTTTATATGGCTTTGTGGGCACTCGCGGCTGCGATGGGTCTATCTTCACGAGGGTCGTAAGGGACAGGGCCCTCATGAGAGACGTTGCGGTCGGGGTGGCACCTATCGTCGCCCGGCGTGCACGTTGGTCCTTGCCTAAGCCGCAAAAGATGCAGGTTCCCTTGGCGCGCACAACTATGCATCTAAGGCACGCCCGCTCTGCATGTCCTGGTCATCCGAACGCAACGCGTCCAGCACATTACACGCATCCACGCTCCAGGGCTTGTTGTGCCTCCGCGGCCGCCGAGCCTTTTCCCTTTTTCCCGAGCCCCCCGGCTGACACCTCGTCGTCGCCCTCAGAAACGCCCCATCTGACCCATGACTATTGACTCATCATGTCCCATAACTCCTGCGCTGGCCCAACCAACCATA
The DNA here is from genome assembly GCA_003116995.1 of Yamagishiella unicocca. Taxonomy (NCBI): domain Eukaryota; kingdom Viridiplantae; phylum Chlorophyta; class Chlorophyceae; order Chlamydomonadales; family Volvocaceae; genus Yamagishiella; species Yamagishiella unicocca. Next base: position 210,400 of record BDSL01000114.1, on the reverse strand, counting down.
GGGGTGCCCAAGATCAACAACGCATTCAACCATCCAGACGCCACGCCGGTCTTTATGGACTCCGCACCTCGGTGGCCGAAGGAGAACCCCACGTGGCCGAAGAACACGAAAGCGACGATGGTGGGTGCGGGAGCGCGCAGATCCGGCTCACCGAGGGGCAGCGCGGGGAGTGGCGTTGAAACCTCCAGCGAGGGAGTGAGGCACGGGAGGAGCAGACTCGGCGAACAGGGGCGGATATCTGACTTGGGTTCATCTATGCGCTACCATTGCAACCCCTTGCGTATCCTTGGCTGTTACCGGTACTAGGTGCGTAGAGATACCTGCAGAAGTGATCCGATTGTCATTATCGTTATTGGCCCCCCGGTGATGCTTTATGCTCACGGAACCCCAACCCGAATCTGCACAACTCACCCACGTAGGGCTATAAGGGCATCCCCACGGACTACCTGCCAGCCTCCACCGTAACGCTGAAGGCGGTGGAAGTCAAGGGGACTACGGAGCGGAACTTCAACTTTTCGTAATGCTGCCCTGCCTGGTGCTGTGCAGTCTTGGTGTGGTGGGATCAGTTTGTGCTTGCACTGGAGAGGGGCGTCGACAACTATAAATATAACATTATTTGGCTGAATGTGAGGGGGGAGCTGAACAGGCTTGCGTTATAATCGTATAGATGCGGGTGTCGGTAAAATAAATGGGTATTGCGCCTGATTACAGGCGGCAGCAGACGGCTGCAACGGCGTGCATGGCAGGATAGCGCTGCTGGATGTGGGAAGAGCTGTCGTATAGCGAAGTGTGGAAGATGCCATTGCAACGATACCGGTATGCAACGAACGATATGCATAAACGAAAGCATTACAGGAAATGGCGATCACATACAGTAGTCATTACGCAATGGCGACTGTCTATCAAAACTCAAGTCCTCCTCCGGACAGCGTACATACATATATGGCTTGGGAGGCAAGTTGTGTCGCATGTAAAGCATCAGATTCGATGCACCTAACACGACCCACACATTTCAGCGTGGCCACAGACATAAATTAACAGCGCGAGGCTTTGAGTAATAGTCGCCTTCGCCGCTCAGCGTCCCGGTCGGTCGATCGGTGCATGAGAGGCGGCAGCGACGTATGAGTTTGCGGAAGCTGGAGTTTGCGGAAGCTGGGCCGTGTCACCGCATGAAGACACGGAGCCGCTACCCATCAGCAGACCCAGCATACTCCCCCGCGCGGTATATGGCAGCAACCAGAATTGGTCACAAGGTCACAACCTGACGCAAATTGTCAAAAATCCCGTCAATCCCCACAGTACGATAACACCGCTTGGCCAGCGGCCGTGATACCCCACCAAGCCCACTCAAGCCCATTCATAGGTTGGGCTTGAAGTCACAGCGAACTCCCAACTGCAATGCCACTGGTCCAAATGGGTCGGAACACAACGGCGCAGCTTACGTGTAGCTCCGAGGTCCTGACCCTGCCCTCGGGGCCCGGCTATGAAGGTGTTGATTGCAAGGGCCGTGTGAGAGACTCCAGCAACGCAGCCACGTACGTAAGCCATACCCACGTGCACATGTACACACGTCATTGCTTGTCTCACGTCGTCAACCTCAAATCCCTTTGTGTATGCATGATCCATCACCACGCAGTTGAATCGCGGAAACAAAACGGGGCTGCCTCGCGCTACGGGCGGCAACCAGTATCCACCTGCAAATACGACACACCTACTCCCAACAACGCCATGCGCCCCAACAACGGTGATGATACGGTATATCACACACACGCACACACACAACCACACATGTGTCATCCAACATTCCACGTCATCCGATGGCGCAACCCAGCGCTCACGGCCCCTCCCTCCCCATGCAGGACACGGTACCCAATCCCCGCCGCCGCGCGCTTCGTCAAGATAGAACAGATCAGGATTTCCTTTCCCAATCCTACAGCAGCAGCAGCAGCAGCAGCAGCAGCAGCAGCAGCAGCAGCAGCAGCAGCCATCTGTACGGGTGCGAGCCCAGCCGCTCTTTCGTTTCCTCCTTTCGGCACCCCAGCCGCACCACGCAGCAGCACCAGCGGCTCGACCGCACAGCCCACTGCTGCCCCCTCACTGCCGCCTTCGCCCCCACCCAGGGCGCCGTACAGGTCACAATGCACGACACAGCGGACAAGCGCAGACGGCGCTCGGCCGCCGCGAAGAATTATTTACAGTTTAGTTGGGAATACGGCACCGGTATCGGCAACCAACCAACCAACCAAAACTAACCAAGCAACCAAGCAACCAACCAATCTGGTCGGTGACTTTGCGGGGGGAGAGTGCTCCACGCCGCAAGCCTCCGTCACCTGTTTCCTCCACCGACAAGCCCCCAGCGCAACGCCCCCGCCCAGCTAGCCCAAATCCTCCAGCGGCAAGGGCGGTCCGTGCACGCTCCTTTGCATTTGCATCCCCTGCAGCCCCGCCGGGGTCACCTCCCCCTCATACTCCGCCTCGTCGTCTTCACCGTCGCCTAGCTCCGAAGGCACCGGCTGCAGCCCTGCCGCGTTGTCGGCCCACTCCATCAAGTGCGGCCCGGACTCCGTGAACCGCCCGTCGGAGCCCCGATGCAGCGGCGTCACCCGCGTGTTGACGCCGCCGCCGCCGCCGCCGCCGCCGGCGGCGGCGGCGGCGGTGGCGGCGACCGCGGCGGCAGCCGTGCCGGCGTCGAAAGCCGTCTGGCCCACGGCAGGCGCCCTGGGGGAAATGGACCCGGAGCCCTTGCGCCGTGTAAGGGTATGGTGGGCCGAGGGGGGCGCGGAGCCGGCGGCCGACCTCATACCGGACTGCGATAGCTCCATGGACGGCGACGGCGACGGCGACGGCAGCACCGCCCGGCCCCGCGTCACCGACGCAGTGGGCGCTATGGACGTCGTGGAGCGCGTCGCGCCGGCGGTCCGCGCGCGATCCGCCATGGAGAAGGGGCCCTCCCGGCTGGGCAGCCGCCCCTCCGCAAGCGCCGAGGTGGAGGGGGAGGGGCCGGGGTGGCTGCCGGGGGCCGTCACCGCGCGGCGGGAGCTCTGCGCGTCCTGCACGTGCGAGGAGTGCACCGACGCCGCCGGCGAGACGCACCGCGTGCCGCCGCCGCCGCCGCCGCCGCCGGCGGCGGCGGCGGCGGAGCCGGCGGTCGCCATCAGGATCATGCCGCCCTGGCTCGCCGCGCGCGAAGGCCCGCCGACGCCGCCGCCGCCGCCGCCCGAGCTTGACGTCGCCGCCTGCTGCCGGCTTGGCGCCGTACGCAGCACCGAGCTCGACGGCTTGCTGCTTAGCAGCGGTTGCGGCTCGTGCGTGCCCAGCGCGGAGGTGAGGGTGACGGTGGAGTCACCGGAGAAGGACGTGGTGAGGGTGGCGAAGGCGAGGGAGCCCGGCAGGGCTACGGAGCCGGCGCTCCGTGGCGGCAGGCTCGCCGTCTGCGGCTGCGGCGGCGGCTGGGGCGGCGCGGTGGGTTCCGGAGCCACGCGGTTGCCGCTGCCCCCGTGGTACTGGCTGCTGCCCAGCTGGGTCAGCACGCCCTGGCTGGGGGCGCGCTTGCGCGGCGAGGTTGCGAGCTGCTGCAGCTGCGGCGGCGGCTGTGGCTGCGGCGGCGAAGCGTGCGGGTGCCGCTGCTTCACGGAGGTGCTGCGCTCCACCTTGCCGAGCTCGCGGATGATGTCCTCGTCGGACGGAAACAGCAGCCTGGGCGGTTCGGGGGGGGGGGCGCGGGTTTGTGAGGAAAGCCCCGTGTACGAGGAAGGGCAGGGGGCGAAGGCAGGGGTACCGATTGTTGGCCATGCGCGGCAAGTTGCTCCCGCGTCGAGTCGCGATATCCACCCAAACACCCCAACCCCCATTCCCCATTCCCCCATTCCCCCATTCCCCGCAGATGTCACAAATAGAATCTACGCTCGCTGCGTAGGTCGGGTGTACTAGAATCCGCTGGTAACCCGTACAATAGATACGGTGCATATGCATACGGTATGCTGCTTTGGGTGCATTTGTATGCGCCCTGCGACGCACCTGCTGAACGCCCGGTACGCCGCCACGGGCATCAGCGCCGCCAGCGGCACCAGCAGGCAGAACAGCCAGAACTGCGCGTTGGGCGCCACGATTCCGCGGAATAGCTGCCACATCTCTAGCGACCAGTTCACGGGGAAGCTGCCGAAGCCGATCAGGTAGAGGAACCACAGGGCTGCGGGGCGGGGCGGAGGGCACGGCGGGGAGCGGAAATCCATAACTGAGGGGTAGGCGTGCGTGTTACGGTACTGCCGGTAGCTGGGGACGGCGGGTGGGGCCTCGAGCGCGTTCGATGCGTGCGTTCGATGGGTGAAGGGGTGTCGATGAATGTACAGCTCCATACGGCACGGCATGGCGCTTTCGCAGCATCGCGTGCTGCGGCATATCGGCGCGGGCAGCCTCCTATTCACCACCACATCGGTGCGCCGACCCTCCCTGCCCGCGGGGCGACCCTCCGGCCCCGCCCAGGCGCACCTATGCTGCCCCAGATCGCCGCGTGGTGCAGCCACGTCCAGGCCTCCTCGATGACCGCCACTTGCAGGTGCACCGTGAACAGGATTGCGGTGAATAGCACGGCCCCAACCTGCGAGCCAGCCGCGGGTAGAGGGGCGGGTTGCGGGTGTAGGACTTCGAAAAGGCAAGGCGGCGAGGGTGGCATAAAAACCGTTGAGGTGTGGAGGGGGGGGACGACGGGATGGGGACAGAGACGGGGGAACTGAGCGCGCGGGTGCCCGGGCGAGTGGGCCAGATGGAGGTGTACGAATGGCACCGCGCGCACTCGTCGTACCTCCGCCATGCCGTACGGAATGCCGTGCGAGCCGGAGGCCGCCGTCCCCGAGGCGCCCTGCAGCACCATGGCCAGGAGGACGGCCGACTGCATGACTGCAGCCAGCATCCAGCTGAGGATGGTCCCGGGGCTGAAAGAGGCGTTGGCGACGCCGCGGCGGTAGAGCTGCGGGTAGCGCAGCAGCAGGCGCTTGCCCAGCGGCCGGTCGAACATGCCGATGATGAGGGGCGCGGCCGAGGTGAAGAGCACGTTGAAGAGCGTCATGGAGGTGTCTGCGGCGGCGGGGCGAGGTGCAGGGGAGTGTGTGAGTGGTTGGGGGTTACATAAAAGAACCGGTGACGTGACTGGGGAGTGTGTGCGTGGGCGGGGGTCTAAGAGAATCCGCGAATCCACGGCCGACAAACCGTGTGTGGTGGGGGCACGGGCATGGACGGCGAGTTGGGTTCTGGGGCGGATGGCGGAAATCGTGTGGAACTTCGTGGCAGGCGGAAGAGCGGGGGGCAGGCAGGGAGCCTGCTGCCTGGCGGAAACCGCCCAGGGTGTGGGATGGATCGGTGGGTTCGCGACGGCGGGCATGCGCACGCGCGTGTGCTCCGTCTCGGCCGCAGCCCGTCGACCATGTCCTTCTTGTCTTTCTGTTTTCCCTGTGTCACGACACCATGTCCTTCTTGTCCTTCTGTTTTCCCTGTGTCGCAGTACGCGTTACTAAGCTACGCTACGCTACGTACCATTGTAGATGAATGACCCCGAGAAGGTCGACAGCGCCGAGTAGGTGAACAGCGTGATAGCCAGCAGCAGGTTCTTGTAGAAGAAGAAGCATATCATGCGGGTCAGGCGCTTGTAGCTGTACTGTCCGTGCACCAGCAGCAGCGGCACCAGGTACCGGAATTGCGCGATGGCGAAATCGGCCGACATGACCGCCTGCATGCCCTCCTGCCCGCTGATGCCCACGCCTGCGGAAAGGTCGGCGGGCTTGCTGAATTAGGACGGCGCGGAACAAACCATCAAGCATCGTCACATTGGCACGCACAGTGGCGGCTGACAGCCCTTCCCCTGGCTGCAGTGCTGCTAGGGCTCGGCTACCAGACTGGCGGAAATGGCCAGCATCCGGCCCAGCCCGACCCCGGGCTCCGCAGCCATCACAATGCTAGCAGAGCAGGTAGGCTCCCCGGCTCCACCCCTGGATTCATCGCATCCCCACCCCAACTTTCTCCGGCTTGTGCCGTAGTACCCATTCCTGCTTCATCAATTCATCGCTTCATGCGTTCTCCACCCCCATCCCCACGCGACACCGCGGCCGCCCCCCTGCACCCGCGCCCTCCTGCTCACCAATGTGCGCCCGTTGGATCATGCCCACGTCGTTGGCGCCGTCGCCAATCGCCAGTGTGATGCTTCCCGTGCTCCGAACGAGCGTCGTCACCTGTGCCTTTTGCAGCGGCGACACGCGGCAGCACACCACCGCCTTGCAGCGCAGCCCCACCCGCAGGAAGGCGGGCGACAGGGTCTTGGACAGCGCGAAGGCGAGCGCCTTGCCGTCGATGATGAGGGCGGCGTTGCCGGCGGTGTCTCGCACCGCATTGGTGCGACCACTGATCCCGGAGATCTTGAAGCTCGACTCGATCTGCACAGCAAGACGCCGCAGCAGCATGGGTTGCGGGTGCCCGTTCCGGGTGAAAAATGAAAAACGAAAATTTGAAAATGAAGACAAAAAACCGCGAGCCAGGGTCACGCCTAGATGGTCGTGGAAACGGGTGAGCAATACACGAGCCCGCGACGCGTCTTCTCCTCCGACTGGCCTCGCGGGCAATACACGAGCCCGCGACGCGTCTTCTCCTCCTACTGGCCTCGCGCCCTGCACCCCCCAAAACTCATCCTGACACGTTTCCGCGTCCCCCCATACAAATAACAATGATAACAACAAAAGCATTATGACCCCTGCATGATCGCAACAGGTGAGTTCACAAGTGACTACATATTACCGCACGCGAGCGAACATGACCCTCCGCATCCTGCGAGGTCCATGTCGCGCCTATTCCACTTCCGTGTGCGCTATTCCGCCTCCCGCCGCGGTGAGGCATTGCTCGCGCCCACCTTATCCAGCTGCTTCGCAACCAGCTCCGCCGACAGCGCCTCCGCCTCCTCCTTGCGGCCGGCCTTCTCCAGCTCCTCCACCCGCGGCGATGACACGGTCACGGTGTGCTGCGGTGGCGGGTGCACCCAGGAGGTGGGGAAAGGAGGTGAGGAGAGGTGGTGGGCGCGGGGCAGGAGGTTTGCTTTGTGGTAAGGAGTGAGGTAAGAGGGGTCGTGAGCTTCTCGATGAACTGTTGCCTACACACGGCTCCAGGGGGAAGGCTCGAAACTCACCCGTTCCATGTCCTCCCGCAGCAGCGAGCACGCGAAGCCGATGTTGATGGCCGTCTCCGTCTTATCACCCGTCAGGACCCAGATGCGGATGCCCGCCAGAGCCAGCTGCTGGATGCACTCCCCGACACCCTCCTGCAGCTTGTCCTCGATGGCGGTGCACCCCAGCAGCCGCAGGTTGCGCTCGATCTTCTCGCTCACGTCGGCCACCTTTTCGTCGCGGTCAAGCAGCGACGTCTTGGCGGCCACCCACTCGGGCAGCCACAGGTGAGTGTACCAGTTGCGGTCGATTTCCGCGTACGACAGGCACAGCGTGCGCAGCCCAGCGGCGCCGAAGTCCTCCATGTGACGCGAGGTTGACTCCTTCATGGCCTCGTTGGGGGCGTACCCAGCATCCAGCCGCTCGTAAATCACCGTGTCCGCGCCCTGGTTGGTCGAGACGAGAAGCGGGAGGCGGCAGAGGTGGCGTGATGACGGCGGTCGTTATGGCAATGGTAAGGATGCTGGTACGGAAAAGGAAAAGGAGCAAGGTACGGAAAGGAAGCAAGGGCGGAAAAGGAAAAGGACCCTGGTACGGAAAAGGAGCAAGGGCGAGTTGAGCGGAACGCCCGCGTGAGTCGAGACATGGGAGAGAAAAACGAACCTAGAAGGGTGCGGTGCTTAAGCACCACGTTTATATCTGCATGACGGAAGGACTTGGTTTGAGTGCCTCGCCGTCCGCGTCAAGCTAGCTGTCTCCCATGGTGATGACCGGCGAGAAGCTGCTATCTCGCACTAATGTCTGAAAGCTGACGACGAGTGGAGCGATGGGGAGTGGGCAGCCTCCTACCGGCCGCGGCGGGGCGGGGCTTCCTTCCCTTCGCCCGACCGAGGGGCGCGCGATTCTCCGCGAGCCGCTCACCTTCGTGAACAGAATGATCTTGTCATTCGCCTTGTCCTTGATCACCACGCTCATGCGCTTCCGGGTGGAGTTGAATTCCAAGATGTTGAGCACCTCGTACTCCACATCCGCCACACCGCTGGCTGTGGTCTCGCGCACCGTCACTGTGGTGTTGGTACGCTTGAAGAAGAAGAACCCAAACACCTTGGCAGCTACCACCAGCGCGGCCTCGTCGGGAGACTCCGCCTGCAATGAAGGAAGACCGGGGGAGGGGTGGCAACGCGTACTTCCGTGCTGCGCGTGCTGTGCGCTGCGTGCTGTGCCACACGCGTTTCCGACCACAACCCAGCGACGTCTTACAGTCCACTCACGGGTCATTGGTTTCTTCGTCCGCGAACCACAAACACCGTGAGTTCCTACGGGCCCTCCCTCTCTCCTCCCCGCGCGTCCTCTCCTCCCCCCCCACCAGCACGTACCTCGTACTTGATGCTCTCCGGCTCTGTGGGCCCATCCGGGATGACGGTGTGGCACACCGCTAGCAGGCGGAAAAACATCTCCACGGTGTCGGGGTCGCTGGCACTGCTCCAGGCGCCCCCCATGAGGCGCTCGTCGTAGAAGTTGAAGAAGCGCTCCCGGTACTTGGCGGCCTCGGGGTCGTCCCGCTCCTGCGCTACAGTGCCCTGCCTGCGCGGGGGAAGATCACGTCGTACGGTTTTGGATCAGAGATCCCGATGACCTGGGACCAGCGAATCGGATATCGACCGCACAGGAGGGCCAGGTCCAGGTCTTGGGAGGACGTCAGGAGTAACGACGCGCCCCCTCCCCTGCCCCTCCCCTGCCCCTCCCCTGCCCCTCCCCTGCCCCTCCCCTGCCGCTCCCCTGCCCCTCCCCTGCCCCTGTCCTTCCCCTCCCCTGCCCCTGTCCTCCCCCTCCCCTGCCCCCCTCGTCGAGCCGCGCGCCCTCTCACCGAAGCAAGTTGGTCTTCTCGATCTCCGTAACACCATCGCCGTACGCCACCCCCGCGATGGAGCACTTAAAGAACTCCATGACGTTGCGCGTGAGCGTGCCCGTCTTGTCGGACATGACGGCGGCCACCATGCCCAGCTCCTCGTTCAGGTTGGAGGTGCGGGCCTGCGCCGGCGTGTCGGTCTCGGCATGGTACATGTCCCGATCGGTGGAGATGAGGACCATGGCCTGGAAGACCTTGACCATTTCGATGGACACGTACAGCGAGATGGGGACCAGGTAGCCTGGCGGGAGGGGGGGCGACGCGGGGGAGAGGGGAAGAAGGTCGGTGAAGCGACGGGGAAGGGGAAGAGGCGGTACCAGCGGGAGCGTGTGGTGATGCGGAGGGATGGGAGGGGTGGCATAAAAACCGGTTACGCGACGGAGACAGGATGGGAGGGGGCGGGCGGGAAGGCGGCGGGTGGTGAGACGGGAGCCATCAGGGAGGCGGGCGGGTGCTTGTGAGGGCGGAGGGCGGAGGGCAGGAGAAGACGGTGCTGGGGTGCTAGCGGAGCCCCCAATCCAACCCGTAATCAAGTAGATGGACGGTCCATCTAGGGGCATCATCACCACTGCCCGAGCATCCTGGTTACCGCCCCTACCATCGTCCGAACCCGAAGAGCCCAAGACCAACACACGAGCACCGCAGATACTCACTGTACAGCAGCAGCGCAATGAAGAAGCTGACGATGCCTGTCTGGGTGGGGCTATCCGGGTCGGAGTCGGCGCTGGGGGAGTCCGGCCGCATGTACCAGTGCTTCTGGAAGTGGCGCCTCGTCCATTGTACGTGGTAGACAGCGGATATGAGGCACCACGTGAACAGCAGGCCGAACACGCACATGATGATCTTGTCCACCATGCGTTCCACGTGGGAGCGCTTGGATGGCGGTTCGGTGGAGTTCATGAAGACCTTGGTGTCGTGGCCTGGTGGGGGAGGCGATCCAGATTGTTCGTTGGCGGCTTTTGCTGGAGTTAGGAGGAGTGAAGCGAGCTCGAGAGCTCGACGAAGGCGACAGCGACGGAACGAGCAGGCAAGGCACAAGGCCGGGCGTCCGTGCTGCGCCGCGAAGCGGCAGCGAAGGGTGGCTGGGATGACCCTACGACTAGCGCACTGAGGTGCAGGAGCACGTGGGACAGTGCCGTGTTGCCTGATCAGGCCACGGAGGCCTGGAGGGCCCGCCGCGGGACGACCCCGATCACGGGGATGCCGCGTGCACGCCGTCAAGCACTACCCGACACGAAAAACACATAATGCGTACATGTGCGCCTTCAGGCCCCCCCAGCCGGCCTCGCGCACCACCGCCTAAACCCTAAACCGCCCAAACCCCCATAAGACCCCCCATGTCCCCGCCCACCCTAGCCCCAAGGTCGACATACGACCTCCGTCTTTCGTTTCCTCAACCAAGTCCTCCAGCATGCATCTCGAAACGTCTGTTCTAAACGCTCTTCCTCGCGTACACGGGTCTTCCCTGCAACCCACCCCAACCCCCACCCCCGCGCACCCGCATACACCACGACGCCGTACACGCTCTCCGTGTTGCGAAGGCTGCACCCTCGCAGCAGCAGCGATGACGACGACAGCGGCACCACGAACCCCCCGCCGTTGGTGCTGACGCGGCTGCTAATGTACGGACCCACTAGCGCCGTACTCTCCGGCTCGTCCTTGGCCTCGTTCTCCACCACCGCCGCCGCTGGCACCACCACGGCCACCTCCTCCCCGTCCTCCGCCTTCCCCGGCGCGCTCGCGTCTCCTCCCTGGAGCTCCAGCGTCTTCACCGCCGCGCGCCCCCAACCGCTGGCCGGCATCGCCGCCGCTGCCCCCGCCGCCGCCAGAGCGCGCGCCGCCGCCAGCGCGGCGATCACCGACGGCGGCAGCGGCATCTCCATTCGCAGGTTGCCCGTGAACTGGTAGAGGCGCGAGTTGGGTCCCTCGCACTCCACGCTCGCGACCATCTGCTGAAGCTCCGCGGCGCTGATGCTCTTGGTCTCATCGGGCGCCACCTTGATCTTGAGGTTGGTCTCGCCGTCGAGGTTCATGGTCTCGACGTAGCACGTGCCCTCGGGGTTGGACGACGCCAGCAGAATCAGATCGGCGGGGAGGAACTCGTCGCGCTGCACTTGCAAGACATCGCCCGCCCGCACGTCCCGCCAGCGCACGGTCCGGAATTCGCCTGGGGCGGAGCGAGGGGCCGCGGCCGGGGGATGGGGGGAGTTTGCTGGTGAGGAAGGAATTGTCTGAGGGGGTACGAGATGGTGTAAGTGAGAAGGTAAAGACGTGTATGGAGGGCTGAGAGGGGATGGGGGTCGGAGTGGGGGTGTGGCTGGCTGCGTTCCTATTCGGGGATGCATGGGGACGCGTGGGCTGCGTCTGCTGTCGGCTCACCTGCCTGCCTGCCTAATTGCCTGCCTGGGTTAAGGCTGTGATGCGCTAGACTGGCTCAGCACAACTGCCCTTTGTTCCGCTACCATCTTACAACAGGCGGCCCTGCTTGTGTGCGCACAGATCATTGCCGTTACCGCAGCCCTCGCTGCTCGCCTGTGTGACTGCGATGAGCTGCTGGCTGTGGCTGCGGCTGTGGCCCGGTACGTGTGCATGACTGCGCGCTGGAGAGACGTAGGTGCTGGCTGTCGGTGCGATTGGATAGGGCGCGCCCGGTTCCCGAGTGCCAACACACAGCACCCAAATCGAGCTGCCCGCAACGCCTTCGTGCTATGTCGCCTGGACGAAGAGGCGCCTCTGTGTGTTACTGCACCGCCGAGCCACAGAACTCCCCAACTCTTCGGAGGTTACCCAACCAAATGCGCGCCTTCGCATGGTAACCTACCGCCCTTGTGTCTTATGTGTGTGACAGTGTGACAGGGGCTATCGGAAATGCCCCGGCAGCTGCACTGCGCCGCCCAGCACACATCCCAGCCCGCATGTCCGACCACGAGCAAACAGGCGCAGAGAATACACATCCCAGTCCGCATGTCCGACCACGAGCAGATCGGCGCAGAGAATATCGCGGTCAGACGCCCACCACCGCACAGGCAAGCGCCCCAGGCGGCTCAGCGCCCGAGGGGGATCCCTCATGGCCTACATAATCCCGAGTGCTCTGCCTTCGCCCACTGATGCATTCCTCACCCGTCAAGACACCGCCCAACCGCAACCCCACCGGGCTGTCCACGTCTTCACTACCCCCGCAACCTCCTCCCCCCCGTCTGTGTTTGTAAAACTGTGTTTACAAACCCCCCGTCTGCATGTCACGGTGGGGCATCGCATCCAATGAAAGCGCAGTCTACCCATTGGGCCCCCCATTGGCCCTCCGCCCATGCCGCCCATCGACCCGCCTCCCATTCCACCCATTGGTCCACCTTCCCTCCGTCTCCCTGCCGCGCCTCTCTTCTGGACCACCACCTTCATCGCCCTTGGTTTGTCGGCCGTGGATTCGCGGATTATTCTTTACCTTCCCACTAGCCGGCCACGAAACTCGACCTCCGGAGTCCGTTACCCACACCCAGTCCTCCAGCATGCATCTCCAAAAGGTTTGTTATCTGTTTTCCTATTCAGTACCTACCCAGGGGTTTCCTCTCGTTCCCCCCAGCCCGGGTGCCCCCCATCTTTCCTTTTCCTGCACCCACCCGCCCTCTGCTCCCAACCCGTCCGGCCTTCCTCCCGACAATGTGCATCCCTAGGGCCACTTGCCGCGCTCTCTCACCCCGCCTCGCCGCTTCCCCCCTCGCCGCTTCCTATCTGCTCCGCCCCCGACTCACCCGTCTCCCTGTCTAGCGCCCTGTCGGCTCCGCCCCCCGACTCACCCGTCTCCCTGTCTAGCGCCCTGGCGGCTCCGCCCCCGACTCACCCGTCTCCCTGTCTAGCGCCCTGGCGGCTCCGCCCCCCGACTCACCCGTCTCCCTGTCCAGCGCCCTGGCGGCTCCGCCCCCCGACTCACCCGTCTCCCTGTCGAGCGCCCTGTCGGCTCCGCCCCCCGACTCACCCGTCTCCCTGTCTAGCGCCCTGTCGGCTCCACCCCCCGACTCACCCGTCTCCCTGTCTAGCGCCCTGTCGGCTCCGCCCCCCGACTCACCCGTCTCCCTGTCTAGCGCCCTGTCGGCTCCGCCCCCCGACTCACCCGTCTCCCTGTCTAGCGCCCTGGCGGGCCGCTCATTGACCGCCTTGTCCTGCTTGTAGCGCTTGTAGTCCTCCTGCGCCTCCTTCACCATGGACACGCCCACCACCAGAACCAGCGGCGTCCAGGTGGTCCAGGGACTAGTACGTGTGTCGGGGGGGGGGGAAGGCAAAACGGGCCGGGATTATAGACGAGGGGTTGCAAGGAAAAAACCCGTGTACGAAAGAAAAACCGTTTAGAATAGAGGTAGGATGGTGGTTGCTGGTGACGTCATGCGGCCCACATGCGGCTTCTTAAGCTTGGCAACTACCGCTACCCGGCCCTGCGCCCGGTGGTGTGGATCTGGGCCAGTTACCAACCCGGCTGGGTAGCGTCAGGTGCTATGGAGTCAGGTCCGCAGTGGTGGGCCGCACCAGCGGGCGCACCAGCCGTACCCCCAGGCGCCGCAAGCCGGCGGAGCGGTGGCGCGTCCGCTGCGGTGTGCCGTTCTATCCTCTCCGCGGCCGGGCGACTTGTTTCGCAACCTCGTCCAGCCCCTGGGAGCACCCTGCTCCACCTCACACCCGCCGCATAGGTGTTGGCCACAAACGTGACCCAGATCAGAAACGTGTCCTATCCTAAGGACCGGTTAGCCCTAGCAGCCGCCCAGTAGGCCGTGCTGCTTGTGCGTGTGCAGTGATCCCAGCTTAACGTCTTCGCCCTTGGTGACCGTGCCGAGCCTGTGCCGAGCCCCATGGCAACACGTTCGTGGAAGCCCCCGCTTTCCGCCGCCACGCACCCATACGCGCCCCCTCGTCAGCTCAGCCTTCGTCCACCAGCTCACGCAGTCGCCAGTCCGGCGTGTCGCTGCTTTTCTTCTTGCTGCACTTCCTTCGCAACAGCACCGGAACCTCCTCTCTGTGCTGCCTGCCCTGCAACCCACGCTGATTCCGGCATGCCTCACCCGCCAGCAGCGCACCGCTGCCCCCTCATCGCAACCCTCCCTCCCCGCACTCAAAGCACCAGCCTCCAAAGCACTAGCCTCCAAAGCCCCAACCTCCAAAGCCCCAGCCTCCCAAGCCCCAACCTCCAAAGCCCCAACCTCCAAACCCCCAACCTCCAAAGCCGCATCCCGACACCGACGCACTGCGCAGCGCCGGCTTGGCCCCAATGACGCCCCGCCTCCTCCCCGGCAACCCCCACATCCTTGTTCCCGGTCACCAAAACCCAAACGGCCGCCCCCCACCATCTGCGCTCCCGACCCGCCGCTCGACCGTAGCACCGTCCGCAGCCTTCAGCCTCTGTCGGGTTCAACAAAAACCACCAGCATGCTCCCAGATGCACATCGGACTCACCGAAGAGGGCTCCAGGGGGTGAGCGACAGCGCAGCCATCAGAGTGAAGAAGATGTTGGCTACCCGCCTGGATGCAGACGCGGGGAGAATATGGCAAAGAGGAATGAAGCAACACGACAGAGCCCGGAGCCTCTCACGAGACTGGCGCCGCTGGCCTTACCCGCCCGCATCCCCAAACCACCTCGAAGGCAACTCCGTGGGAGCAGCAGCGCCCGCTTAAGGCCAGAACAAGGTGCGCCGAGTGCGTGGATTTGGCTATCGGGGTGGGGGCTTCAAGCGGGGCTCCGAGACCGCGGGACAGAGGACCCCGTGCGTGGTGTCCTAGGGCCCAGGAGCACACGGTGGTGCCCTGCTGGCCAGACATGTGCGACGCGGGGCGTGCGTGCTGTGTGCTATGCCCACTAAACGTGCGGCGATATGAGCTCCCACTCAGCTGTCGGTCGAGGGCTGAGAGCGAACGGACTGTCGGCAGACCAGGACGCCCATGCGGGCGCCCGACCCGCCGACCCTGTCCATGCCACGCTGCCTCGATTTGACACGACGGTGCATGCCCGCTTGCACATCCTGGTGCGCAGCCGGCGTGTTCGAAGCCAGGAAGGGCGCCCAGTCGTGCAGGGGCTTGCTGACCCGGACCCACAGGGTGAGTTGTTCATACCGGTATGAAACTAGGAACAACCCGGACAGGGTGGTGGTCTAGCAGCAAGCACCGGGCCCCACCCCCGGCCGCAACACCCCGCTGATGCATATCCGCGCGCTGAACTGCCTAGCGCGTTGAATTGCCTCCCATGACCTAAGAGCCCGCGTGTAGGATGGTGCCACAGCGGATGAGGCCCTTGCGTGGATAAACGTGAGCTGTCGGCTTCCCAGACTAGCAGGCCCGCCGTATTGCAGAACTCCGATGCGTCTTGACAGGACACCCCACTTCAGAATGAGGTGAGAGCTGTAGGCCAAGCCCCGGTCGCCTTTGTGCGCGGAGACCAAAGCAATATCCGCACCTGTACTGCTCGAAGAGAGCCTTAGGTAGGTAGGACAATAGCGTGTATTTCGTGGTAGACGCATAGTTGTCTCGGTAGGGAAGCACCGCCGTGCCGCAAATGGGCACGGCTCGCGTCTCCTGGGTGACGCTGCCTCTGTCTCGTCCGGCACAGAAGCCCAGCCATTTATGGACCATGCCAGGCTTTGTATTACTGAAGCACCCGCATAGGATATGAAGCCCGCGGCGTCCCGGTCGTCTGCGAGCTGAGCGGAGTCATGGCGTGCGAGGGCCTCCTTTCAACCTCCAAATTCGCGTCGGGCACGCCTTGGTAATAGGATGATGCTAAGTTATGATAAGTTGATAACTTGCCAGTTGCTCGCAATCAGTGACGTGGTAAAAGCATCAACATCGAGTGCAGCTAAAAGTTAGCGCATAAATAGTTCGGGTGTGCAAACATACGGGTCTAAAAAGTGTTAGTGTCTATGTTACTGTAAGTTGCCTTTGTTGGATGCGTTGTGATACCGTATGTGGGGAAGACGAGGGGATTTGGTTGGATCCACGTGTGTGTCCAGTAAATGGGCGAACTGAAAATATGCCGCGCTAGCGATGCTGTTATGCTATTACAGGTATGCAAGTGGCTGCGCAAGCCCAGCGATATCCGCACAAGTGGAAGTTTCACAGCCGACTGCACGCCTCCCACCCCGACGACCAATCCAGCCGGGTACTGCTTCCTACACATCCGCTGACATAAGAACGTTTGGTTCCCACCTGTTGGTATAAGGAAAGCAGTAGCTGAATTTGGAAATGCTCTGCAGTAATTAAAAGTGTCTTTGACGCTCGTAGGGTCCAGCTATGGTCAGCCCGAGTCAGCCACGGTCGATCTGACGTATGACACGCGCTTTTAAAGAGCACAACACACAAGACACCAGCAGTTATGGGGTGGGGATGCTTTGATACGCAAATCCATACTTGACGGTTGTCCGTACGGGAGTAGGAGCAGAAAGGACACTATGGCCAATGAGTATTGAGCCTAGCATTGCGCAGCTCCTTGACCCTTTCCCACCCTCATTAAGCTACGCAAAGTGCCCGTTAACGTGCGGAATGTTCATTGCTGACAGCGAGGGCCCTAGCCCTGCGTAAGGCGTGCCCCTCGAGCGGCATGTGGAGCTGTGGTAGCGGACTAAAGCACATGTCGGGTCACATTAGGTGCCGGAGCACTGGCTGCGGCTTTGGGCAGCTTTGCAAGTGAATTGTGCTGTCTTGTGTGTATAATGCTGCGGCACGAGGGGACACGCTAAGAACGTCATTCCTCGTCATTCCACTCCGGGTTTGCACGGATGTGTGGCTGCTTCCCGCATTGTCGAGCCCTTGCCCGCGCATGCCCTCATCCTGTTGCATTTAAACGTAGCAAGTACGCACACATGAAGCACGAATACAATGCGGGTATAGCGCATGACGTAGTACGTAATAGCCATGGCTGGGGGATCGCGATGAGGAACATGGTGCAGGTGGTATGTACTGCGCGCGTACGGCAGCTATTCATACATCGATGCACGCAACATGCTTCAGATAGAGCTTAGCAACGCACTTATAATGGTAGTTCTGCTGCAGGAGTTGCAGGTTCCATAATTCATTGTTAGGTTAGCCCGTTAAAGGTTTCTTGCCGCATAGAGGTCGCCATGACACGTCCATAGCCGTTTCGCGGCAGTCTGTTCGAAGTGTGTAGAATGTGTATTAAACAGAAGGGCGGCCGACGGGAGGAGCCGGAGAAGCGAATTGTGAACATCAACACTGGCGAACCTGATAAGGATTACTCCGGCAATTCTACGAGCACAACGAAATACAGCATCTGGACCTTTCTCCCAAAGGCCTTGTTCGAGCAGTACAGGTGATTAGCGTGCGGAAGCAGAAGCTGCCATGTGAGCGAAGCTGCGGCTTCCACGGGTCAACCAGCGACTTCCCTTGCAGGCGTGTGGCAAACATATACTTTACCATCGTAGCTGCCTTATCACTAACTCCGTACTCTCCTGTGCGGTAAGTATCGCGCGGACCGCGGGGGGGGGAGCAGTCAGCGGAGGATGCTGGTCGCTTACCCGAATCTTTTACTACGAAGGGCGTGGACGACATGGACGCCCTTGATCATCGTTCTGGGCGTGGCCATGGTGAAGGAGGCCGTCGAAGACTACAAGCGGTATAAGTTGGACAAGGAAATCAACAACCGTCCAGTGCAGGTTTTGGACCCGGAGAAGGGCGAGTATGTGCCCCGCACGTGGAAGGATGTCAATGTCGGCGACATTGTGATTGTCACGAAGGACCAGCAGTTCCCGGCAGATTTGCTCTTCCTGACGTCGGAGACGGAGGAGGGGACATGCTACATCGAGACGATGAACTTGGACGGCGAGACAAACCTCAAAATTAAAAAGGCCCCCGACGAGACGAAGGATCTGGGACAGCAGGACTTCATCGAATTTCGCAAAGCAGTGATTGAGTGCGAGGGGCCAAATGCACGCCTCTACCAGTTCACGGGCAACTTGCTGCTCGACAGCAAGACGCTGCCTATCAGCCCCGCCGCTATCCTGTTACGTGGCTGCAATTTGCGGAACACGGACAAGGTCGTGGGTGCCGTGATATACGCGGGTATGTGGCAAGCAAGCCCGGGGGTTCGTCGTGTGTGTTTCGATTGGGACAAGTAGGGAGAGGAAAACAAACGTGGGCTAGGCTGCGGCAGCGGTACGCCGGGCCATGGACGACGGCGACACTTGGAACGGTGTACACGACGTCCCAGCAGGGGTAGCTAACTGCAAGCGGCAGGTTGCGTATGTACTCACGGCTCCCCTGTCCTCGATGGCTGGTCCGTATACACACCCTAGGTGTCCGTTTCTGTCCGTCTTTGGCGTCTGTGCCCACGCCACCGTTGGTTGACCCCTCCTCTGCGCAGGCCACGAGACGAAGATCTTCAAGAACGCGGCACCAGCGCCTTCTAAGCGCAGCCATGTGGAACGCATTGTCGATAAGATCATTTTCTTCATGTTCTTTCTGCTGTTTTCGTTCTGCATGTGCGGTTGCATTTACTTCGCCATTTGGACGGAGGACAAGTCCGTTAAGCACTGGTACTTGGCGCCCACCATCGTGAAAGATCAGTACGACCCAAGCAAGCCAGGGTTTGTGGGCTTTGCCTCCTTCATCACCTCCTTCATCCTGTACGGTGAGCGCTACGCGGGGCGGCTCTTATGGCGCGAATCGGGCCTATCGATCGAAATGGGTTCATCGTCGCCGCTGCACTGGCTGGTCGTAGAACGAAGGATGGAATGCTCGCTCCAAAACTCGCGATGGGTTGCTCGTGCACATACAGTTGTACAAATCCAATCCGCAGTCTTACGATCTCACACGTAGTAAGGGCTCCCTGACCTCAACAGGCTACCTCATTCCCATTTCGCTGTACGTGTCGATGGAGCTGGTAAAGATTGCGCAGTCCATGGGGTTCATCAACAAGGACCGCGACATGTATCACGCCGAAACGGACACACCGGCGCTGGCCCGCACCTCCAACCTGAATGAGGAACTGGGCATGGTGAACACAATCCTGTCCGACAAGACGGGCACACTCACTTGCAACGTTATGGAGTTCTTCAAGTGCTCCATTGCAGGAGTGGCGTATGGCGCGGGCATTACGGAGATTGAAAAGGCCAATGCACTGAGGTGTGTTGGGAGGTGCCATACCATCCACACCTGCACTTGTCCCGATTGCCCAATTACTCTGACGCGGGCCACCACGGCCTTGTTAACGAGCAACGAGTTTGCCGTTTGGAGCACTATACGATTGTCTACACACATTTCCGGGCTTTCCAAATGTATAAACACCATGCTGTGGTGTATGTTGACTGCCTTCGAGGGTTTAATGCGAGGTAACGGGCGTCGTAGCGCCTTCAACGCAGCAGCACGGCGCTATTAGAGGATTCCAGCAGCTTGGGAGGGGTCGCCGTACCACGGTTCCAACTGGTTTCTGCCTGGACCATCGGTTCCAACTGGTTTCTGCCTGGACCATCCTGACAAAACCTTACCGGGTGCGTTCCTCGACTTGACAGGAAGGGAACTGTCCTGGAAGAACAGCACAGCCCCGACGCCGTTAAGTTCCGGGAGCGGTTCTTCAACTTTTATGACAAGCGGATCATAGGTGACGCGTGGTTTGCTGCACACGACCCCGACACCGTGGCGATGTTTTTCCGCCTGCTAGCGGTGTGCCACACCGTCGTCCCGGATGGGCCCACGGAGCCGGAGAGCATCAAATACGAGGTGCGTGCGTGCGGGGGGGGGAGAGGAGAGGACACACGGGGAGTGGAGAGGGAGGGCCCCTAGGAACTCACGGGATCTATTGTCCGCGGATGAAGAAACCTATGACCCGTGAATGCATGCAAACCGCTCCTGGACTGTGATAAAGAGGCGTGGCACATCATAGCACACGGCACGCGTTGCTCTCACTGTTTTGGCCGCAGGCGGAGTCTCCTGACGAGGCCGCGCTGGTGGTAGCTGCCAAGGTGTTTGGGTTCTTCTTCTTCAAGCGTACCAACACCACAGTGACGGTGCGCGAGACCACAGCCAGCGGTGTGGCGGATGTTGAGTACGAGGTGCTCAACATTTTGGAATTCAACTCCACCCGGAAGCGCATGAGCGTGGTGATCAAGGACAAGGCGAATGACAGAATCCTAATCTTCACGAAGGTGAACACTTTTGACTCGTGCATGGTTGGTGCGTGGACAACAACAGCACGTACAGTAACAGCTGCCCGCATGTCTCACTGCTGCTCGTACTGCTGTCGAGTGTATCCCGATGATGCCAGCCGTGCACTGGTTACACTGCGGCGACCGCAATCGTGGGATAACCCCATTAGGGTTGCGTTGTTCCTTTGTTGCGGCTGGGTTCCAATCATAGGGATGATGTCGCCTCACCTGGTTTAGGTAACACACGGCAACCCCAACGCGCGCTCGCATTTCCGGTTGACTATCACACACACGCAGGTTCGCGGATTAGCTGTGAATCAAAACACACGCACACACACACGCGGTTAGCCGTAAAATGAAATCACACGCATACTATGCTTCTTGTTATCCATCAGGGTGCGGACACGGTGATTTACGAACGGTTGGACCCAGCATACGCCCCCAACGAGGCCATGAAGGAGTCAACCTCGCGTCACATGGAGGACTTCGGCGCCGCGGGACTGCGCACGCTGTGCCTGTCGTACGCGGAGGTGGACCGTGACTGGTACACCAGCGAGTGGCTGCCACAGTGGGTAGAGGCCAAGACGTCGCTGCAGGAGCGCGACGAGAAGGTGGCGGAAGTGAGCGAGAAGATCGAGCGCAACCTGCGCCTTCTGGGGTGCACTGCCATTGAGGACAAGCTGCAGGACGGCGTGCCGGACTGCATTCGAACGCTGGCTCTGGCGGGCATCCGCATCTGGGTCCTGACGGGTGATAAGATGGAGACGGCCATCAACATCGGCTTTGCGTGCTCGCTGCTGCGGGAAGACATGAACCAGGTCGGTAGGGCACTCTGGGAACAGCTGGGTGCCTGCTGACGTGTTCCTGCCTTGGATGCGGCGCACCCATGCCATTAGTCACGGGGTGACACGGGGTCTGCATGCCCAGGCGGCCTCAGTGAGTATGCCCCTCTCGTTGAATGCAACATCCATGTCCCGGAACGCAGTTCACCATCAGCGTGTACGGCGTGGACGCGGTCGAGAAGGCGGAGAAGCGTGGCGATAAGGAGGAGGCCGAAAGGCTGGCGCACGCGGCTGTAGCCGGCTCGCTTGCAACGGTGGGTCTGAGTCGGGCGTCGGTGTACCGCTGTCTTGGGTGCGGAAATGACTTCTCGAACTGTGCGGCCAAAAGTTTGGGCACGGCATTGGCTTTGCCACACGATGCGACGAATCGACCATCAGCTTCCCGGTCGACATGGGGCGTACCGTAGTGTGCGCTATGGGACATGCACGTTGCGTAGGTCTGCTTGTTCTCACCCATGGGAACAACAAAGCCCTGCGACGCCAGCTACTGGCTGCCGGGACACTGGCCTATCATGATCCCACACTACCGATGACGCCGCCCAAGAGTACGCATCGCATGGGCGCCGCAATGGGGCCATATCCAACCAGCACTGCGCGTTTCCATTGCACGGGCAGCTTGCCCGTTCGCGGGTACACCCGGCACGAGCTGCGCACCCCTTGCTGCAAAACTGCTCCCTGTTCCGGCTGCTTGACCACGCGCAGATCGAGAAAACAATGAACGACAAGCCGGAGGGCTCGCGGTTCGCCATGGTGATTGACGGCAAGGCGCTCGCCTTTGCGCTGTCCAAGGATCTGTCGCCCGCCTTCCTGCGGGTGGGGCTGCGCTGCAAGGCGGTGGTGTGCTGCCGCGTGTCGCCGCTGCAAAAGGCACAGGTGACCAGGCTGGTGCGCAGTCATGGTGACACGACCCTAGCGATTGGCGACGGCGCCAACGACGTGGGCATGATCCAGAGCGCGCACATTGGTGAGCAGGAGGTCGCGGGGATTGTGGTGGGGTTTCGAGGAAGACCCGTGGATGCGAGAAACACCGTTTAGGAAAAAGAGGTTTCGGGATTGTGGTGGGGAGGGACTCTGGCGGGCTAGGCAACGCTAGCACAGGACTAACGGGACAACTTAAGATGCGTTGATTTGGGTTGCCGAACCCTTAAGGTCGCGAGCGTTTCATCTGACATTTGGGAAACAGCTTACCACATTTGCTCGAGGTGTCGGCGTGTATGGTCGCGCGTACGCTAGCATCTCAAAGGCAGTTTGTATAAAACGGCAGCATGGTCCCGGGGTCATAGCGAGCAAGAAAGGGGTTGTCAGGACGAAGCCGTGGCATTGTCGTCTCCGCACGTCACCGCTTCCATGGGTGTCAACCATTTGCAGGTGTTGGCATCAGCGGGCAGGAGGGCATGCAGGCGGTCATGTCGGCCGATTTCGCCATTGCGCAATTCCGGTACCTGGTGCCGCTGCTGCTGGTGCACGGGAGATACAGCTACAAACGGATCACGCGCATGGTATTATTCTTCTTCTACAAGAACATGCTGTTCGGCACCACAATCTTTGTGTTCAACGCCTTCAACTCGTTCTCCGGTCAGTTCCTGTACAACGACTTCTACATGACGCTCTTCAACGTCGTGTTCACGGCGCTGACGCCTGTGGTCATCGGCATCTTCGACTGCGATGTCGACAAGCAGATGGCGATGAAGTATCCGGGACTGTACATGCAGGGTGCGTGCGAAAGGGCACGGCCAGTTCCCACCGGCTCCTGACCAAGTCGTTGACCCATTAACATCGTACCTCGACGAACGCGGGCCGAGCGGGGCGAAGCCCTCCCTTGACCCACGCCAGCTCAACGCTGAGGCACAAATTCGAACCTGGGGATTTCGGAATACGCGAGCACTCGAGGGCCCATTTACGGTAGCCCGCATGTGCCGCAGGGTTGCTATCATTTGCAGGCACGTACGCGCACAGTCACGCCCTGTCCTACTTTGTTTCCTGGTGCTGCGCCTGCACACTCACACGCCTCAACAATGCGTGACGTCCACAATACCCCGCCGCCGTCCGACATACCTCCCGCCCCTGCCTGCCTCCCCCCACTCCTGCCTGCCTCCCCCCGCCCCTGCCTGCCTTCCCCCGCCCCTGCCTGCCTCCTCCCGCCTCTGCCTGCCTCCTCTCAACTTCCTCCCCCCCTGCGGCCCCTGCCTTTGCCCCCGTCGCAGGTCAGCGCAACGAGTACTTCAACTTCCGCGCGATTGCGCTGTGGCTCCTGTCCTCCATGTACCAGACCGCCATCATCATGTTCTTCATCCTGTGGGGCTGCCGCTCTACCGTCTCCGACCGTGCTGACGGAAACCCCTACACGATGTGGCAGACGGGTGTCCTTATGTTCACGTGCGTGGTGGTCACGGTGCACTTCCAGGTGGTGCAGATTACAGACCAGTGGACGTGGGTTCACCACCTGTCCATCTGGCTAAGTATCGGTGAGCGGGGGGCGGCGGGGCTCGCTTGGGGCAAGCGCGCTGGGCTGGCGAGCGGGCGGGGATGGTAAATTAGTATGGAGGTCCCGGCGGAGTGAACGGCGTGTGCTCAACGGTCTGCTGTGTCGTCGACTGGGTGTCAGTTTGTGGCACCGAGGCCACCATCGTGCATACTCGTCGGAGCTGACCTGTCCACCCGCCAATGACCGAACCTGTCGGCCCGCCCTTCCCACGCAGCCGTGTGGTGGTTCTACCTGCTGGCGTACGGCGCCTTCCCGCTGGTCCTTAGCTCGGACCTGTACCACCTGTTTGTGGGGATCGTGGCGCCCTCCGCTCAGTACTGGTTCTACGCGCTCTTGATACCAGTCGCGTGTCAGCTGCCTGACTTCTTTTTCCGCATGGCCAAGAAGTGAGTACCGTAACTCAAGCACGTGCGCACGTGTGTAGGTTATCTTTTATGAACTGCGTCGGCACACGGCCACAGCACGGTTGGAGCAGGCCGACGGGCAGAGCTGGATTGGCTCCGTCCCCCCCTCCCTAGCTCATCCTCGCATGCACCTTGGTACCCGTCTTACCATCGCAACTTTTGGTTGGCAACCTGGCCCGTAGGCAGCTGAATCCATTCGACCACCACGTGGTACAAGAGATCCAGAAGAAGATTAAACAGGAAGGGCGCTCGCTGGCGGACGAGAAGGGCCAGCAGCCGCCGTCTGTTCTGGCAAACATTTTTCCAGGACAAATCACCAAGAACAGGGGCTTCGTGCCGCCATACGACCCCCGTTCGAGGTAGGTCCCTGGCCTCAGCGGGCCATGGCGGGGTTGCTTCTTGCATTGGCGGCGCGGGGCTGCAAAGCGGAACGGATACGCAAATCAGAAAACTCCAAAGATCACGGACGCCACTAGGCCGCCACGCTCTCTCCTACCATCTGCGGTGCGGTTGGGGATGGCCCAAACAGTGTTTGGGGGTTCGATCTTTTTGCGTCAGGCACACTGTGTTGCAACCAACCCGCGTGCGGTGCGCTATTCTGTGTGGGGCCTCAACCCCCCTCTCCGTCTGTAGTCAACTGAATCCCCCCCCGTCATGCTTCAGGTTCTACGGCCTGGTTAGCTCGGGGGCGCGGAGTTCGGGCCGCATCGACACAGGCACGCGCAATCCGGTGCTTCAGCACCTGGACAACGAGCTGACGGACAACCCCTACCGCAACAAGAAGAAATCCATCCTGATGCCAATGTGCGTGTGCGGGCTGTAGGCCTCGATACGGGGCGTGTGGAGATGGGGCACCACTGCCGGGGCGTGTGCGCGCCCGGGGCTCGGTGGTTCAGTGCACCCGGACATGCGTTCGCTGAGGACGGGAAAGACGAGGCGGCGTTGCAGCGTCCGTCCTTTGCCGGCCGCCGAGGCCGTTAGCAGGGGTTGAACCTGTGTAAAGGGGCGCTGGCACGGGTCGCTCCGTCAAGGGCGGAAGTGGGGCCTTATGGGTGCGCTACCGGGAGTGAGGTACGGGCTTGCCCCTACGCGAGGACTCGGTGCCGTAGCGGACGGGAAGGTGTGGTTCTGGTTCTGGTTCTGGTTCCCAACCACGGCCTGCAAGTGGAGCGGTCCGACGCCTCTCGTCATCAAGCCGTCCTACCCTCCTGACTTGCCCCCGGTGGCCCCGCTGCCCCACTCCGCAGGCCCCACACATCCGGCGCCTCGGTGGCAGGCGGGCCAGTGTCGTCCCCCTACGTCCTCCCCGTCGCGGAGTCTTCGCTGGGATCGGCTGTGGGTGGGCCCGACGCCCTCGCTGGGCCGCGGCCGGGTCGGATGGCCCCCATGAGCACCCCCCGCTTGAGCGGTCCCGACACGATGGCGTCGAATGGAAGCGACACACCGGCGCAGACCAGCGTGCCTATGCCGGCGCACATGTTGGCGCTGGCGCCGCTGCCCCCTCGCAACCGCCTGGCTCCAATCCATCGCGGCAGCACGAACGACAGCCTGGTAGCGCCAGGGGCCATCGCCAGTCCGGGCGCGGACGGGCCGCTGGGGCTTCCCGCCGATGCCGGCCCGGAGGAGAAGGAGATGCTGGCGGCGTATACCTCGGCGGTGCAGCGCTAGCTAGAGCGCTTGGCGGCCAGTGTTGCGATGCGTGCGTGGGGGTGCAGTCGCTGCGGCGCGTCCATGTAGATGGTTTGTGCCGGTTTGGCTTTACAAATACTTGCCGAGTATCACAAAAGAGTTGTATATCTGGCGGTACCGGCGCTGGTTTTGGTACGCCCTTACGGTGTTGGTGGTGGTGGCGGTCGTATATCTGGCGGCATCGGTACTGATTTTAGTACGCCCATTGGTGGTGTTGGTGGCGGTCGTACGTCTGGCGGCAGCGGTGCTGATTTAGAACGCCCATAGGTGGTGGTGGTGGCGGCTCCTATACATATAACGGGGCGACTTCGTTGTGGGTGAGCGACATCGTACATGTGTAGCGTCGATTGGCAGGTTACAGCGGTGTCACAACAGCGGTGTCACAGGTGGGCCCGTTCAGACGGGCCGCGGGTTTACTGCAGCTATAGCGTGCGATGCCCAATGAGGTATGGCTTCCGTGGTACGGCTGCTGGGTGGGAGGAAGACATGCTTGGGTGTTTCGATCCCGGAGCCGCTCGACGCAGCACACTGCCCATGTGCGTTTGGCACGTGAGCTCGAGACAGTGATGTGCGTCGTTTCGTTTTACGGTGCGTGTGGATTCTGTCTGACGTCGCAAGCATGGGTCAGTGGGCGCGCGCAGGGAGTGAAGCAGAAGTCAAGGTGTCGAGGCGGCGCAATCAATGTACCACATTCCTTACCCTCTTACATGTTGGTTTAGGCGGCCGTAGCTGATAAACGGCGGTCAGCAAGGTGCTTGCGGCCTTCAGGCAGCAAAGAAACCTTGCATCAACGAAACCTGGGTCTGCCAGGAATGTCTGGCGATGGCGTGTACTCGTGACATCGTCGTTAAGTTATGTGAAGGGACACTCTGAAAGGGCATGGAACGTCGTGGTTGGCGTAGCACTTGGGTTCGTGACAGTGAGTGTGTGGACTGAGGATACTGTGGTTATGTCGTACGTATTGGTGCATCAATTTATTGGTGCATCGATGGCCTGCTTCCGGCTAATAACTTATTTATCGTCCCACCTGGTCCCCCATTGCTGTGGCTCCCCTCCTCCCGCGATTAATAACACACAGCACGCTTCGCGTGCTCCTCCTCATCGCGGCCGAACGTCACAACAGACCGTCAAATGACAAAGGTTATGCACCATGTAGATATAGACATGGAAAAATATACAAAAGCAAACCTGTGTACAGCCAATGAGTTCAGTCCGCTGCATTTATTCAAGTGCTGCGCGCCCAGCACCAAAATGCATGTGCATACCAAACGCACTCGCGGCGTTTGCGGGCAGGCGACCATCGGGCCCCAAGCTCATCCATCCGTCCACACCACGCACCGACTCTTTCCTTGGCAAAACAGACGGAAAATGTTTTGTTCGCGGCTTGCGTTCAACAAAGTTCCTGGGTACCATCGCAGCTATTATGCTCCGGGCCCCTGCCACAACAGCCTGCACATGCACGCCCGGCCCTACCTGGGTATGTGTGCGCCTACACGCCCCTCAGCTGCCTGCCGCCAGGCAGCCCTGCTACGCCGCCAGCGTCAGGGTCCTACTTCTCCAGCGCCACATTGTTGGTGCGTCACTGGCCCTAACATCCTGCCCGGCCAAACGAGTCCTGCGGTAACGTTAGCCCACGTCACGTCACGTCACGTCCACGTCACGGCCGCCTCCCTGGAGGAGACTCCGGCACAGTTGGCGCGGCGGTGTACGGCCGAGGCGGCAGCCCGCCCGACGACCGGACATCGATGAGGCCGCTGCCGTTCATCCCCTCCGTCGTGCCGCTGCCCGCGACCGATGCCCCCGACTCCGAAGCCCTGAAGCTGCTGCGCACGGCGCTGCCACGTGCCGCTGCCGCCGCTGCGTTGCTCGCTGCTGCTGCTGCCGCCGCCGCACCGCCGCCGCGGCCGTCCATGGCGCCTGAGGTCCTAGGCCGCAGGTTGCTGCCGCTAGTCCGTTGCTCAGCTGTTGCCGAAGCTGCGGCGCCCATTGCCTGCGAGTCACGAACCAAGAGCCAGGCGCAGAGCAAGGCCATCCTTTCAGTAACCAGCGAACCAAGAGCCAGGCGCAGAGCCAGGCCATCCGTTCAGTAACCACGAACCAAGAGCCAGGCGCAGAGCAAGGCCATCCTTTCAGTAACCACGAACCAAGAGCCAGGCGCAGAGCAAGGCCATCCTTTCAGTAAGCCCAAGGAGGGGCCGAGCGGCGGGGGCCGGGGCTGGGGCTAGGGCTAGGCGCCCCTAGGGTATCGTACTCCTCGCGCCGGTGCGAGTACGCGCGAGGCGGAGCCACACCACGCAGCTGTCCGAATCCCCCCGCACGCGAACCTTGCACACAGACGGCTCGGCGGGCCGTGTGGGATACGATTGTACGTGGCATGCAACAGCAGCGATCCACAGCCCCCGCTGCACGCATGTCACCTCCCCGCTACCCGAACGATGATTCCGCACCCAGCGCATAACAGAGGGCGCGCGTCATGCCTCGACTGCCGGGCCCCCTCTGTGGTGCCTCTCCTCCTCGCCTCTCCTCCGCCGTCATTTTCACTCTCTTTCCCCCTCCACCAGCCCCGGCAACCCCTCCCCCGCCTGCCAGTCACCCTACCAGCCCGGCAACCCTCCCCCCCGCTGTCCCCCTCCGCCCACCTGCAGGTCCCTCTGCGCCATCCTCGCTGCCTCCACCATGGTCTTCCGGTGCAACGACGTGGCGTCGATGCGGCTGAGCAGCTCCGGAGGCCCCCCGGTGCCGCCGCTCCCACCCCCCCCACCACGCCGCTGCGCGCCCTGGGAGGCGGGAGCGATGTGCGCCAGCGGCAGGTCAATCACCAGGTGTGGCTTCGGAGGCGGTGACGACCGCTTCTGCTGCTCCTTTGGCAGCGGCGGCGGCGCCGCCGCCGCCGCCGCCGCCGCCGGCGAACCCGCGGGCTGTTGTTGGTTCCTACTCGGGTCGCTCGTCTGCGGCGCCAGCGGCGGCTTCCCGGGCCTTGTGGCCGGCCCGCCGCCAGCCGCAGCTGTAGCAGCGGCCGCTTTTCCGCCGCCACCGCGCGGGCCCCCTGGCGGCGCCGCCGCCGAATCCGGCGTCGCGACAGCGGCGGCGGCTGGGCGACTCCTTGGCTGCGTCGCGCCCGCCACCGCCATCGCCTCGTCTCCCAGCTGCCCCAGGCCCTGGGTCCACCTTGGCCGGTAGGCCTGGTAGATGGCCGCCCCCTCCGCGTCCTTGCCCTGGCGCTTCAGGAGGAAGATGAGGTTGCTGACGGCGGTGGTGACAGCGGGGTGGGTTGCGCCCAGCGAGGCCTCCAGCACAGCGATGGCCTGGCGGCAGCACGCCTCCGCCTCGGGCAGCTTGCCCTGGTAGCGCAGCGCGCGGGCGATGTTGTTGAGGGTGGTGCCCACCGCGTGGTGGTTGGGGCCCAGCACCTTGCGCTTGATGGCGAGCGCTTCGCGGAAGACCTGTGTGTTGAGACGCGGCGAGGCACGGGAGGCTGAAGAAGGCCCGTGGGCGACTAGGAAGCCGATTAGGAAGCCGTTGGGCGCACACGTCTGGGAATGCATGCTGGAGAGGTTGGTAGGGGAGGATCTGGTGGCGAGGAAACCCGTTTACACGGGAGGGGGTGGGGGTTATGAGAGAAAAGCCGCGGGTCGGCACGGAGGGGTGGGGGGCGGATTGGGCGGGAGGTTAAGGGGGGGCAGGAATGCAAGCACGACGGCGGCACGGGCAGCCAGGGTGATGCAGCTACGGCGGCGGCTCGTGGGAGACTGGAAGCAGCACACAGCACCACAGCGCACAGCCCACAGCACTCAGCACCCCAGCACCCAGCCCTCAGCACCCAGCCCTCAGCACCCCGACACCCAGCACCCAGCACCCAGCACCCAGCACCCCGACACCCAGCACTCAGCACCCAGCACCCAGCACAAATCATACCAGAGGTGCACCCGTACCTGCTCCGCCGCCGCGTGCTTCCCCTGGCTGGACAGCGCGGTGCCGATGTTGTTGAGCGACTGCGCCACCTCGGGATGCTCCGGACCCAGCGTGCGCTGCCGGATGGCCAGAGCTCTGGAGGGAGGGGGGAGGTGCAGGAGGGGGCCTTATGAGGAAAGCCCGGAGACGGAAGGGGCCGGGGCGGGGCGGGGCGAGGCAGGGCGGGGCGGGGACACGAGGGGCAGGGAATGCGGTTGCTGGCGAACGGAGTTGGGCATGGATGTGGGGCTGCTGAGGAGTGTGCTGCGCGAAGGGGAGAGGCGAGAAGAGGGGCGGGGGGCGCGCGAGGTGGCGTGCAGAGCAAGCAGTTCAGGTCCAGGGAGGGGACGATATAGCGTGCCAATCCGCGCCCCCCCCTGGATCCTTCGACGCCGCTGCCGCTGCCGCTGCCGCCGCCTCCCTACTTGCGGTAAAAGTGTTCCTCCTCCTGGTAGCGCTTCTGCTGGCCCGCCACGATACCCGCGCTGTTGTAGGTGTCAGCCACGGCCGGGTGGTCCTCGCCGAGGAGCTCCTTGCGCACCTGGGGGTGTGGGGGGAAGAAGACGAGGAGGAGGGCACGGAAGTGTATTAGTGCGAGCACGATCCCCCCCTCTCCCTCCCACCTCGGTCCCACTGTTCCCGCGGGTTTCCTCCCATACCCCCCCCCCCCACCTGCAGCACCTCCTGGTACGCCACCTCCGCCTCCCGGTACCGCGAGGTGTACCGCATCACCCGGGCCAGGTCGGACAGGCTGGTCGCCACGTCGGCATGGCGGTCACCTGCGGCCCGGGGAGGGGCGGACAGGCGCGGAGGGGGGGAAGGGGGTTTCGGCTCCGGAACCACCATGGATACTAGGGCGCAGCCATATCCTAGGGCGCAGCCATAGGGCGCAGCCATATCCTAGGGCGCAGCCATATCGGCACCCCCCCGGTGTTTATGCACCCCCCCAATCCCAAGATCATTGCCAAAACCCTGACGCCAAACCCTGACGCCCACGCCGCCCGACGCCGTGCCTGCACTCGGGAGCCGCTCAGG
The DNA here is from genome assembly GCA_003116995.1 of Yamagishiella unicocca. Classification (NCBI taxonomy): domain Eukaryota; kingdom Viridiplantae; phylum Chlorophyta; class Chlorophyceae; order Chlamydomonadales; family Volvocaceae; genus Yamagishiella; species Yamagishiella unicocca. The sequence goes on along the minus strand of BDSL01000114.1, from coordinate 179,811 downwards.
ATGCCCCACCAGCTGCCCTCAGCAGTCCAAGCCCCCCAGCCTCAGCCCGCCTGCCCCCCCTCCCTCACCAACCCGCCCCACCCGCCACGGGTCTTCCCCTCTCTCACCAACCCGCCCCACCTGCCACGGGTCTTCCCCTCCCTCACAACCCGCCCCACCCGCCACGGGTCTTCCTCGAACCCGCCACACCCCATCGCATCCCATCCCATCCCAAACCGCCCAACCCCACCACCCACCCAGTGCCGCCTTCCGCAAGCTCAGAGCCGCCTGGTGCTGCTCCTCCGCCTCCCGCTGTCGCTGCAGGGAGGACAGCGCCAGGCCCAGACCGCTGTGGCAGGCGGCGGCTTCTAGGGAGCTCTGTCCGTGGATCCGCTGCGCCTGCAGCAGTGCGCCCCGCCAGGCAGACTCCGCCTCCATGTACCTGCGTGGCAGAGGCGGCGACACCGGGGGGGAAGGGGGCACCAGGGGGGGCATACAAAGCGTTTACGCGACGGGACAGGATAGTTGGCGCATGGCCGTCGGACACCGATGTGGCGGGGGGGAGGCACCAAGGGGGGAGGGGGCACCCAGGGGGGAGGGGGCCAGGAGACCCGGTTACACGACATAGGGGAGGGGCCGGCGCTGAAACGTAAAACCGATTAGGAAACGTTAGGGGGAGGGGCGAGGGAGAGGGGCCATCCAGGGGGGATTCGAGGGAAACCCGTGGATGTCCGAAAAAACGTTTAAAACAGAAGTTTTGAGATGCATGCTGGAGAACTGGGTTGGGGATACGAAAGCCGAAGGTCGTAATATGACCTTTGGCGGCTAAGCTATATCGGCTACGGCGAGACGCACGGGAGCGAGGACCCCACGCGACGCACGTAAAGTTTTCGCAGAATCGGTTTTGGGCGCTAGTAGGAAAACTGTGGGAGTTGGGGCGCTATGGGAGAGCGGCCATCGCGGTCCGGTCCCAGTCCAGGGGGGAAGGGGCCGCCAGCAGGCATCATGTACCATTCAGCCAGGCAGCCATTCAGCCAGGCAGCCATTCGCCGCCACCGCCGCCGCCGCCCACTCGCCTGGCCTGCTTGTGCAACGTCGCCGCCAGAGCCCTCGCCGCCAGCGCCGCCAGCGACTCGTCTCCCACCTCGGCTGAGTGCGCCGCCACCGCCCGCCAGAAGGCTTCCATCTCGGCGCTGGCGTCCAGCACCAGGGCGGAGAAGAGCGACGAGGAGGCCAGGGCGGGCAGCCGGGAGGGGCTGAGGGTGCGCCACAGCATGCGGTCGGGGTCGACACAGCGGGCGGCGATCTGGCGGGGGGGAGGCGGAGGAGGCGGCGGGGGGAGAGGGGGCGGAGGGTATTGCAGGAGGAAGGGGAGGAAGGGGAGGAAGGGGAAAAAGGCAGGGGGGGAAGGCGAGGGCGCCGAGTGCTTTTGCTTTCGCACGCAGGCAGACGGGTTCCGGAGCGGAAGCCGCACGTCACGGGGAAGGAGATGAATCGCGTTTGGAGATGCAGCGCTATACAGCTACGGTTTGTGTTCTCCCCATCAGAGCCGCGACCCACCAGCAGCATTGCCTGCACGTCTTGCCGCAGCTCCGAAGCCAGCTGCATGGCGGCCCGTACGGCACCCTGGCGGAAGAGCCTGTCCGCCCTCAGGAGCTGCGCCATCACGTGGCCCACGAAGCGGCACTCCAGCGCCACCTGCGGCAGGGCGGAGCGGGAGCGGGAGCGGGAGCGGGAGCGGGAGCGGGAGCGGGAGCGGGAGCGGGAGCGGGAGCGGGAGCGGGAGCGGGAGCGGGAGCGGGAGCGGGAGCGGGAGCGGGAGCGGGAGCGGGAGCGGGAGCGACCCAGGGGTCGGTCAGATAAAATTGACTGCGAGCGTGCAGACACACGTGCACGAGAGGAGAGCGGCAGTGCTCCAGTCGGTAGCAGCTGAAGCTCCATAGCTCGACCCGATTAGGTCTCTCGCGCACATGTGCCAGCACGCAACCGACCCCGCCCCTCATGACATTGCCGTTACCGCTGTTACTGCCATTGCCATTGCCACTGCTACTGCCATCGCCGCTGCTACTGCCGCCACCACCCACCCACCCTGCTCTCCGAGTCCAGCTCCCCCAGCTGCGCCCTGGCGGCGTCCAGCACACCCGGGGTGAGGCTGTAGCAGCCCTGGCCGAAGCCGCCCATGGTGGCGCCCAGGCCCGGCCCCAGGCCGCTGCGGGCGCTACAGCCGCGCGCCACGATGAGGCTGTAGCCCAGCAGCACGTCCAGCAGCGTTCGTACGGTGTACGGCGGCTGGCCGAGCAGCGCCGCCGCCGCGTCCTCGTCCCACGGCCCCGGCATGATGCTCAGTTGTACGAGCGAGATGCGATGCTCGTCCTTGAGGCCGCTGAGGAGGGCCGCCGCCACCGCCGCGCCGCTGCCGTACGTACGGCTGCTGTTGACGACGCTGGCGGTCTGGCCGCTGTAGCAAGGCTGCAGGCCCTGCCCGATGCCGCCGCCGCCGCCGCCGCCGCCGCCGCTGCCACCGCCGCCGGCGCTGGCGCCGCCGCCGCTGCCGACGCCCGTTCGGAGTAGGAAGGACATGCTCTTCGCGAAGCTCTGGCTGACACGGCTGTTGCGGATGTCGCTAGGCGACGGCGTGACGGCCGAAGAGGGCGTACCCACAGTCTCCGCGCCGCCGCCGCCGCCACCGCCGCCGCCGGTGGTGCTCGGGCTGCCGACGACGGCGGAGCCGTCGCCCGTCGTGGACCCCTCCGTAAAATACCTGGTAAACGCAAACGCATAAGGCCCCGTGGGGATAGCCGCCGCCCCAGCCCCGGCGCCGGCTCCGGCCGGGGTGGCCCCGGGGCGACTCATGGGTACCCCCGGGGAGTTGTAGCGGCTGGGCGGCGCGGGCGACAGCGACCGCACCAGCTGGAGGGTGCGGGGCATGAGGATGGAGGGGCCGGAGGGGTGCACGGATGGGGAGGAGGAGGCGGAGGGAGGGGGCGGGAACTTGCCGGGGCCGGAGCCGCAGGGGCTGGCTCGTGGGGTGGGTGTGGCGAGCGCGGCGGCGTTGCGTGCGCGCAGCATTGCGTTGTCGAGGGTCAGCGCGCCTGCCGCCACCGCCGAGGCCGCCAGGCGCAGCGCCAGCGGGCTCTGGCCGCATGCCGCCACCAGCTGCCGGGCTTCGTCCCAGGTGAGGCACCTGGATGGGAGGGTCGGGCGGGAGGGCGGGAAGGGGGTGGCAGGGCGGGAAGGGGGTGGCAGGGCGGGAAGGGGGTGGCAGGCCGGGAAGGGGGTGGGAGGGCGGGAAGGGGGTGGGAGGGCGGGAAGGGGGTTGCAAGGAAAACCCGTGTACGAAAGAGAAAACCGTTTAAAACAGCCGTTTGGATAACATGCTGGAGAACTTGGTGGGGGAAAACTAAAGTCGGAGGTCGTATGTCGAAGCTTGGGCGCCTAACACTAAAGGGAGTGGGAGGGCGATAAGGGGCGACAGGGTAGCACGGGAACGCGTGTTGGGCGGGAGGGCGGGAAGCGGGTAGAGAGTTTGAGGGCGGTAAGCGGGGCCGGGTGGGAGCCCAGCACCCCGCACCCAGCACCCAGCACCCAGCACCCCGCACCCCGCACCCCGCACCCGCCACCCACCTGGCCATATCCTGCACCAGCGCCACAGCTGCCGGCTCCGGCAGCGAGCCCAGCCAGTAGTGCTCCACCAGGCGGCTGCGCAGCTCCAGCGGCTGTGTGCTGGTGAGCAGCACGCGGGCGGAGGGGACCACGGCCAGGAGCTGCAGCGGCAGGGGGGGGGGTTATGTGGGGGGGTTTACAACAAAATGTGGTGGGGGGAGTTACAATAAAATGTGGGGGGGTGGGGGAACAAGGGGTGCATCGGTGAAGGGGTATGGCCGTTGGCCGTTGGCCGTTTGCAGTTTCGGTTTGGAGGGCCGAAGGCTGACGATGTGCGCGCTCGGGGGAATACGTGTACGAAGCAAAGCGACAAACAAACACACGGAGCATTGCTGTACTCAACATGGCGTCGCAGGGGCTTGGGAAACACCGCAAGAGGTGTGGGGAGAGACTGGGATTGCCGCCAGCGATGATGCAGGGTAAGGAGGACCGACACACCCCAACCAATCCCACCAACGACCAACCGCCACATACGGATTCGCCAACCACCAACCCACCTCGGACAGTGCCGCCTGCGTGTCCTGGTCATGGGGCTCCGCCGCCGCCGCCGCGGCGTCGTCGCCGTCGCGCTTGCCGTCATCATCGCCGTCAGCGGCGGCGCCGTGCAGCGCGGCGGCGACGTCGGATCCAAGCGTGCCGTACATGTCGTCCAGGCAGTCGACGCCGTCGAGCACCAGCAGCAGCGCCCCCCGCGCCGCCAGCGCCTGCAGCGCCAGCGACACTCCGGCGGTGCCCCCCGCCTCGTCGTGCTCCGCCTGCAGCGGGCGCCCTCCATTTCATGTACGGCGCATTGTACGGCGGACAACAACGAGAAAAGTCGGCCGTGGACGAGAAGGCCACCGCCGGGTTTTACTCCCCCCTCCCGCCCCGCCGCACCTTGGCTACTCCCAGTGCTCCCACGAATCGCGCCGCAAGCTCCGCCCTGCAGTCCGCGCCTTGCAGGTCGACGTGATAGGCCCCCCCGGGCAGCGAACCACTCTCCCACAGCCGCCGGGCGGCAGCCACCGCCAGCGTCGACTTGCCCTGGCCTGCGCGGCAATCGGAACACGCACGAGGAACAAGGACGAGAGGAAACCCGTGGGTCGCACTGGAAAGTAAAACCGACTAGGGAGCGTTGGCAACAAGGACGGGTTTCGAGGGAGACCCGTGGATGCGCGAAAGAACCGTTTAGAACAGACGTTTTGATATGCATGCTGGAGAACTGGGTTGGGGATACTAAAGCCGAAGGTTGGGTGGGCGGGCCAGATGCAGGGGAGGCCCGGGAAGGAGGTGCGGATGTGGGAGAGGCAATGGCGGCATGAGGCGGCGAAGATACGGTAAGCCACGGAATGTGACGGGTCGGCTGCAGTCTGGTAGCAAAGCCTCGTACAAGCCACACGGCCCGCCGTACACCTTACTACCGGTAAACCATCCGCGCCCTGCCGCCTCCGCCCTGTCCCACCGCACCCGACTCCGCGACGACGCAAACCGCGTGGGAGCGGTTCTGTACGACGCCGCCGACGCCGCCGCCGCTGCCGCCGACGGCGTCCAGCACCAGCGCGCCGCCGCCGCCGCCTGCCCCGCCGCTGGCGGCGCTGGATCTCCTGCGGTGGCGGCCGCTGGCTCCGCCGCTGCTGCTCGCTCCCGCCATCAGCATGTGCGCCACGTGCAGTACGTCCTCCTCCCGACCCACGAAGCGGTCGCTGTCCAGCGGCGGCAGGTGGCAGCGAGGCTCCAGGGAATCGTACGGCTGCGGCGCCGGCGCCGGCGCCGCCGCCGCCGCTGCCGCTGCCGCGGCGCCGGCACCGGTCGCGGCCGCGGCCGCGGTGCTGGGTCGCGTGCCGGGTGGCGTCGCAGAGCCATCGAAGCTCACTCGCTCTGCGACAGGAAACACAGCGCAGCGCAGGCCGGGCCGGTAGCGGTGAGATCTGCTGCCGCCGCCCTCCTTCCTCCCACCCCTCCCTCCCGGACCCACCCGTCGGCCGACCCACGGGTCCTCTCTCATACCGTACCCCCGGGACCCACCCGTCAGCTGCGCCACCAGGTCCCCGAGGTTGGCGTCCGCGGGCACTGTGCGGCGCAGGTCCACCACCGAGATGCGACCCGGGGCGGAGCCCTCCAGCCGCCGCTCGAAGGCGCCGCGGCGGCGGGGGTCAGCCAGGCGGACGGAGAGCGCGACGATGACCTGGGTCGGGCGGGGCGGAGGAGCGCAGAGCAGCGCCGGGGGAGAGGGGGAGGTGAGGAAAACCCATGTGTGGGGGGGTATAGAAATGTGGGTTACCCCCCATGGGCGGGGGGGCCGAGAAGGCCCGGTGACACGACATCAGGGAGGGTGGACAGGGCGGGCCAGGCTCGTTCGGCCGACAGCAAGCCAGCTCCTCTTCGCCAGCACAGCCCAACCAGGGCATGTGTCCACCTCTTGCCGTACCAGGGCCGCAATGTGCCCACCTCTTGCCCAAACGGTTCTCTCTTCATACACGGGTTTTCCCTGCAACCTCTTTTGCCCACACACGGCCCCCATCGCCCTCTTGCGCCCCCGTGCTCCCGTGGCCCCCCCCCCGAACCAACTGCCACCCCCAAATGCGCGGCTGGCGGCCCCCACCTGCTGCTCCACGGGCACCCGGCCCAGCTCGGAGGGGAACGCCGCCCACCATAGGGCCCAGGTGACGTCCTGCAGCGAGCTGAAGCACTTGCGCCACAGGACCCGCAGGTCGGGGTGCGGTATGAGGGAGTGGACGCCCTCGGAGCGGTCGGCCTCGAGCAGGCTGACGGCCTCTTGGATCTGGGGGGTTGGAGGTTGGGAGGTTGGAGGTTGGGAGGTTGGAGGTTGGAGGTTGGAGGTTGGAGGTTGGGAATCGGGGTCGCCGCCATCCGCCGGCCCCCTTCCAGCCCCACATGCATACATCCCGCAATCCCCACGCCCACTCCCCACCTTGCAGACCCCCCCCCAAAACTATCTTATACCCCCCCCAGCATGCGCCCACAAAATTGGTGTCCGACGACCATGCGCCAAGTATCCTGTCCCGTTGCGTAAAACGGTTTTTATACCCCCCCCTAAAACTATCTTACAACCCCCCAACTATCGCTTCTTGGACCACCATCCTCATCGCCCTTTGGTTCGTTGGCTGTGAATTCGCGGATGTATATTTTTACCCCCCAAACCCCCACCTTCACTCCCACACTCCCCACCTTGTGCAGCGTCAGCTGGTTCCCCACCCCCAGTCCCGCAGCCAGCTCCCTGAGGCGGGAGGGGTCTCGCGTGAGGGCCTCCACACCGCCCATGTCCTCGATCTGCTTCCGCAGCCGGGCCTCCTCGTCGTCGTACTTGGCTTGCCTGCCCACGTGGATACCGTTACGGCAACGATTCAACCGTTATAGCCCGCGCGGGAGCCCAACCGGCCCCAAGATTCCAACCACCTCAGGCGTCCGAAGCCTATGCACCAGCTACGCTTCCCACGTCGACTAACCGGTCCTTTTCTGCAACCTCCCCCCACCCCCATCGCCCCTCAAGCCCTCCATCGGAAGACACGCTCGAGGCGGCGGCCGCCGCAGGGCAGCTGGACGCGTGCAAGTGGCTCCGGCGGCGGGGCTGCCCCTGTTTCCCACGGGTTTTCCTCTCACCGCCTGCCCCTCCTGCGCACCTATTTTGCAGTCGCTCCAGCACCCTCGCCGACTGCTCCTGCCCCCTGGCCGCACCCAGCTGCAGCCCCAGGCTAGCATCCGCCACCAGGCCGCCCAGCGCGTCCCACAGCTGCGGCACACGGTACGGCACACGGTACGGCACGACAGAGGAATAAACTCGCGCACACTTGTGTACGATGTACGGCAACACGTGTCCGTCGCCGCGGGCAGGCCCCCACCGACACAGCGGTTGGGTGGCGGGGGATGGATGGCGACGGCGGGGGGTAAAAGACAATCCGCGAATCCACGGGGGGCGGCTTAAAGACCGGTTTCACGACATAGGTACAATAGCTGGCACCCGCCGCCGGACCTGTGTGAACATGTGTTGGTCGTGGCCCACCCCCATGACGCGCAGCAGCCAATTGCGGTTGGTGAAGTCGGTGAAGTACTCGCGGATACCCTGTGAGTGTGTATAGGTGCGCGGGGGGGAAGAGGGGGGTTAATCATACCCGCAAATGTGTATGGGGTGAGTGTGTATGTGTGTGGGGTATTACAATAAAATAACCGGTAACGCGACTGGGGAGGGGTTGAGTCGGGTGTGAAGGATGGGCTGAGAGTAGACTCTCGGGTAGTATTCGTTCACGGCCATCCGCATCCGTGGCGCCCTCCCTGCAACGCACCGCGTTGCGCTCTCAGTTGGTGGACTCAGTCAGGAAGCTTCGTTGGCGGAACGCACCCCTCCCTCGCACCCCTTCCTCGCATCGCCCACCTTCAGCGTGTTGATGAGGCGGTGCATGAGGCTGCTGTAGCTGTGGCTGTCGGCTTGCAGCTGCTTGTTCCTGGAGACCAGCTGCGGGCCGGGGCGAGGGGGCGAGGGGGGCGAGGGCGGCGGATGGGGGCAACGGAAGGGGGGGTGAGGAGTTGAGCGACGGTGGGCATCAGGGCTCTGTGAAGCACACGGCGAGGTCCCCCACCGCTCCCAAGACGCCGGCCGTCCCAGTGTCCGGTTTCCTGCCACCCAAGCAACCCCAGCGCATGCGCAACGGGGCTGCAACGGCCTTCCTTCGGTTTTGGTTGTACGATTAGGCTCCCCTGGAGTCCTAACGAATCGTTCCTTCAAGCCGACTTTGACGTTGGGTTTGCTCTGACCTTGTGCATTGTGTACCAATAAACGTTTCCTGACCGGTTTCATTCCTCAGTACCGACCCACGGGTCACTTCTCACACCCTCACCCTCACCTGCAGCAGACCCACTGCGCGCGCGTTGAGCTGCTGCCAGTTGCGTCGGTTGATGAGCGCCCGCTCGCCCAGGTCCAGCAGCCCCCCCAGCAGCTGGGCGGCGGCGTCGCCCGGCCAAGGGCACAGCGCCCCCGCCTTCATAACCAGAGTCTTGAGCACCCCCAGGCCCTCCTCCAGCGTGCCCTGCGGCCACCGACCCCACACACACCGGCAAGCAAAGGGGTATAGCGTCAGCGTCAGAGAGGACTGGCCGGCGCTGGCACTGAGCACTTAGCGGCTGGAGCGCCCTGCGCGCCTCGATTTGGCCGAATAACGTAGCATCGCAAGAGCTGCCGCGGAGGCTCGGGTGCGGGGGCTGGCTCACTGTCTTTATTGTACGGTAGTTTCGATGCGGGGGGGCGCCGACCGTACCGCCGTACCGCCGTACCTGCTCGTACTCAGCGAGTGGATCCGCGCCGCCCTTCTCGTCAGCAGCCCGGGGCGTGCACTCCTCGCTGCTGCTACCGCCGAGGGGCCGTCGGGCGCTGGATGCCCGAGCCGGCGTTCGCGATCCAGGATCCATATCCGAGTCGTTGCTCCGCGCGGAAGACACGGTGCGCAGCTTCTGGCTCTTGGGCGTAAGGCCCGCCTCGGCGGCCCCGCGCGGGCTGTCGATGCTGCCCGGAATGAGGCCCCCCGGCAGCGAGCGCAGCCGCAGCGGCTGCTCCTGCTGTCGGGTCGTGATGCTGGTCTGCAGCTGCCGCAGGTAGGTCAGCAGGTTCTTGCGGTGGAAGACGTTGGCGACGCCTGCCGCCTCGAGCAGCTGCGGAGATGAGGTGCCGGGGGCGGGGGCGGGGGCGGGGGCGGGGGGGGGCGGGGGGGGGGAAGGCGGGGGAGGAGGTGTGGCGCTTGGCTTTTCACAACCGCTGTGGGTGTGGGTTGTTAGGGGCGTGTAAGGAGATGCTCGCGGTGGGGGTGGGTCTGGGCCGTGGCAGCATCGGGGAGAGGAGACGGGGGCTCCAGGGAAGGTGGGCGCAAAAGGCGCCTCCCGGAACACGCACCTGCCCAGCAGCGGCCCCGCTCATCTCCCCGGGTCCCGGCACTCCGCCCGCCCTTCCCCCCCTAAGACTACGCGCCAGCTACACTTCCCACGACGAGTTTGCCGGTTCGTTTCTGTAAACCCCCCCCCCCCCACCTCGTCGTTCCACTCCAGCAGCAGAGCCCCCGGGCTGCACAGCATGTCCGTGTACTGGTGCAGCGCGGGGCCCAGCGTCTGCAGCCAGTTGCGCACGTGCTGGCGGGAGGGCGCGGGCGGGAGGGGCCGAGGGGGCGAGTGTGGGTGCAGCGGCGCGGGGAACAAAGGGCTCGGTTGGGCGGGTGGGGTCGGCCAGGGATGGACCCACGGGTCAGCGCCTTGGAGGTCCCCGACTAAGGTGCACGAAGGTGCATGCGAGGGAGAGAAACGCACATCCTGACCCCCACCACCGGTCCCTTCCCCCCTCCCAGTTACACAGCGCCATCACCCCTGCCCGTCCCTTCCCCACCCCCTCCACCCGCCTGCCCCTTCCCACCGCCCGCCCCTCCACCCGCCCGCCCCTCCACCCGCCCCTCCCACCAGGTCGTCCCAGTCCTTGAGCGGCGTACTCAGCGGCAGCTGCTGGTAGCCCCTCTCCACCTGGGACAGCCCCGAGGCCGCCTCCTCCGGCAACACGATCCCGCCGCTGCCCAGCCGCCGAGCCGTCACCACCGCCACGGCCCCCACGCCGCCAGACAGCCGGGAGGACCGCTGGGGCTCCTCCGACTGAAGCGCGCCGGTGCTGGTGTCTGAGTCGGGAGAGGCTGCGGACCCGCGGGCCCTCCTGCCCGCCGCAGCGGCCCCGCTCCCGATGACGAGCTGCTCGCTGGAGAGCTCCCTGGAGGCGGAGCAGCCGAGGCTGCTGGCGCCGCAGCCCTAGGGTCCGGCAGGCGGCGCGGGAGGGGTGCGTGGGGAAGAGGAGGGGAGGGCAGGCGGAGGGGAGTGAGGAGGGCAGGCGGAGGGGAGTTGGGATGGCTGAAAGGCAGGAGCTTGTCTGTGAGGTTCGGAGCCCAGGGTTTGGGGTTTGGGGCTGGGTTTCGGAGCGGAGAGACCGGCTGTCGTTTGGCAGCCACCCGAGGGGAAAGTCGTGCCGACCCAGATGGACCGGGTGTCGAGACCCAAATGGGACAATGGTGTGCTCGTCCTGCCGTACGTGGTGTACAAGGACGCGCCGTCTCCGTTCCGTGCTAGAAATAAGCGGAGATGCATTCGTATTCCAAAGGCCCCAAGCCTCTACGGCTCGCGTTGAAAGTGTGCGTTTGCGTTCGTCACACGATGCGCTTCGGAAAGAGCAACACCGCCGGCAGGTGGGTTGAATCAGAGCTGTGGGGCTCCAAGAGTGCCGCTGCGCATGCGGTTCTTGCGTGCTCGCGTGCATGTGTTTAGATGATGCGGCCCCCCCGCGCTTCAACCCTCACCATGGTTGGCTGCTTAGTGCTCGGCAGCAAGATCTGCAGGCGCCGAGCAGGCGCTCAGGCGGACCGGCGGCTGCGAGTCCCGCCGTGTGCTTGTTGGCAATTCCATGCCGCCGTAAAGATGGATTGAAAAGATGCAGGAGGAACTGAGTTTCGATTGCGCAGCGCCGGGCTGAACTATGGGGCGTGGTCTGGAGGCGGAGGGTTGCGGTGCACCCCCGCCGCTGACCCCCCCTGCGGCCTTCCAAGCGGCGTGCGAAGCTCCGCCAGCCCCCGTAGCGGTCACGACTACACGCAAGCTGCACACTGTCCGTCCCTGCTGCGCGGGATTTGCTGTGAGCAACGCCGGGGACGAGCGCTTGCAACTTATTGTCGACGGGTCGGAGCCGCGGGGTTTCCAACTCACGAACTGCTTTATTTCCTGGAGCGTTGTACGAGCTGAGGTAGGAACCGCATAGGCTTGTTTGGAAATGAGGATCACGGGCAAATCACGTCATGCAAACTATGTGCAAATGGTTCGAAAAAAGGAAGATGGCTTAAAACTAACTAGAATGAACTACACATTCATTTCTTTTTGCTAGGAGGCTCTAGCTTATTCACTGCAATAGTACGGCAAGCACTGCTCCAGGAGGGCGCAAAGCAACCCAACTTTCGCGCACCAGCACGCTTCTGTCTTTCTCTTTCCCGCAACGGTGGGGCCCGTTAATCAAAGGTGCGTTAGCGGGCGGTGTTCTAGCTGCAGAACGGCGGCGGGAGTCCTGGCGGCCGCCTCCTGCTTTGCGCTGCCATGCTCTGCAGTCAGGGCCTGCGTTTTGTTATCGCGGCGCGTCTGTGTTCACTGGATCCATTTGGCATCACTTTTGGCATCCTCCTGATCCTTCGGCTTGTTCGCTATTGCCCCCAACCACGCTGTGCAGATGGGTCGCGTTATTAGGTCTCAGCGCAAGGGTCGGGGTGGGATTTTCAAGTCCCACAACACCCACCGCAAGGGTGCTGCCCAGCACCGCGTCATGGACGCTGCTGAGCGGAACCACTACATCAAGGGCGTGGTCTCTGAGGTTCTGCACGACCCCGGCCGGGGTGCTCCGCTGGCCCGGGTGAGCTCAGTCAGTGAGCATTTTGCTGGCATATTATCATTGGCAGCAGCGGCTGGCGTCGCAGTGCCGGCGGCATTCGTCGTTTTGGCGGCTGCGGTGGTCGGCGCGCACGCTCTTGTTGGCATTGCGAGCGCTCTGGAGCGCAGCAACATGCAGGAGAATTACATTTAAGCTGCGTTCCATTATTGCGTACGGCGCGCTGAGCGGGCTCTGACTCTGCTATCTGCAGGTGACCTTCCGTGACCCGATCCGCTACAAGCACCAGAAGTCGCTGTTCATTGCCGCTGAGGGTGTTTACACCGGCCAGGTGGGACCAGGGCGGTTTGAACGCCGTGCGAGTCGCTGGCGCATGTTCCTTGGAACAGGCCTCTGACCCTTGCGTTGGGGTGCTTGCGTGCAGTTCATCTACTGCGGCCGGAAGGCGACCCTGTCCATCGGCAACGTGAAGCCCCTGGGTGACATGCCCGAGGGTACCATCATCTGCAACGTGGAGGAGGTCAGTACAAGTGCTGTCGATTTGGGTCGATTTGGGTCGATGACACCGGCAGGCAGCAAGCGCTTGCAGTCCTCACCCCTAGCAGAAGCACTGCTTGCATCCATCGGTCACGGCACCCTCAAAATCCACGGCACCCTCAAAATCAACATACGGCAGCTATGTAGCGCCCTCAACCAAACCGTCTCGAAACTGCATATCATCAATAGGCGCGCACGGCGGGCTGCTTGAGCACGGGTGAGCCCATATGCGGGGACCCTGAATGCATCCATAACCGCACGGCGCGGCATGTCATCATCCCCCAAATGCAGAAAGCGGGCGACCGCGGCTCCCTGGCCCGCTGCTCGGGGGACTACGCCATCGTTGTGGCGCACAACCCCGACACCGGCATCACCCGCATCAAGCTGCCCTCGGGCGCCAAGAAGGTGCGTCTGAAGCCGGATCAGTCGTCGGAGCGTGGCCTGCGTCTGCACGGGTACATGTCTTCGGGAGGGCTGCGTAAACTGAATACCGGATGCCACAATCTCGGAACGCATGTCACAAATTGGATTTCGATGGGCTCCCAGCAGCAATAAAATTGTTTGTAAGGGTATGAGGGCTACGTGGCGCACGACGTCAGCACAGCCGGATCGGAGGCGAGTGGTGCGAATCAATGGCGCAGCGATTGGGAGCTTGGAGCCCCAGCGGCCGGCGTGGGAAGCCGCATGGCTTTGCATGCGCGAGGCTGCTGCAGCAGCAGCCGCAGCAGCAGCGCAGTTGAGGCATTCGTCTCGACAGGCCCGCAGCAGCAGCAGCAGGCGGCTTGCAGGGCTCCGCATCTCTTGCTGTCACGGCAGCAGCGGCTGGGGTTCACTGGCGATTTGGGCGTCAGCGATTCATGCGGCGAGAACCGTCGGTCGCCAGCACGCAGACGACTATCGTGTCCTTTGGAACTTATCCGGGTTTCGTCCGCATGGACAGATAGAATGGATTGTCGTTGCAATATCGGGAGCGTAGTGTCGGATTTCAGCTGTCGTCATGTGTGTTTCCATCAAAGCAATGGCGCGTTCCGCTCATTGAGAGGTTCAGATGTCGTCCGTCACCGCTCCTCCAGTAGGAAGACTGACAGCGAGTGCATCACACAGCGCCATGATGAACACAGCAGTGGCACAGCAGTGGCAAGTGGTGGAGTATCTTCGATAGGGGCGAAGTGTGTGTCAGGATGGCATCTGTAGTGGATCCTGTAGTGCATCTGCAACGTACTTCCCCCTGGGAGGGATATCCCCCCTGGGGGGGGGGGGAACTGCGTTGCAGCTACACGACTATGTGAGGCTAACGTACCTCTTGACGTTGGGTGGCCATAGCACCAGCTCAGGCAGTCCGCAGACGGTCTGCAGCAGCAGTGCATCTCGACGTGGTGCTCCCAGTTAGGGTGGTGGATGGATCATCTTACGAGACACTCGTCACGGTTATCATCATGCGCTCCTGGATCCACTCCTCCCACGCAGTGGATCCACTCCTCCCACGCAGTGGATCCACTCCTCCCGCGCAGTGGATCCACTCCTCCCACGCAGTGGATCCACTCCTCCCGCGCAGTGGAGCCACAACCTAATGTGTCGGCTCTTGTGGCTTATGTCGCATGCAGGTGGTGTCGAGCGAGTGCCGCGCTACCGTGGGCCAGGTGTCTGGCGGCGGCCGTACGGAGAAGCCCATGCTGAAGGCTGGCCGCGCTTACTGGAAGTACAAGGCCAAGCGCAACAGCTGGCCCAAGGTGGGACTTGGCGACCGTGTATTAAAGCTCCTCCACGCACAAGTGCACTTGCTTTTGGTCCCGGTGTAGGCGTGCTTTGGTTGCAGCGGGCGCAAGGGCCACTTGCATGGACGGGCGTGTTTGAGACATGCCGAATCTATCGCTCTGTGCTGCGTCCGCCACCACCTTCATGCGACGTCACGTGCAGGCATATGTTTGCTTTCTCTGCGCTGTGTACTCACCTGTTGCTGTTGCGCGCCGCACAATACTAGAGGCGTAAGGAATGACTAACACATGCTTCTGCAAGCGCCCGTGGGTCCATGTGGGCAAATACCACAAACGCGCCATCGAACCATCTTTGCGCTCTGCCTAGTCCGAAGTGGCATGGGCCTGACCTGGCCTGCCCCCGTTGCGCTGTTTCCTCCCGTTCCAGGTTCGTGGTGTGGCCATGAACCCTGTGGAGCATCCCCATGGTGGTGGTAACCACCAGCACATCGGTCACGCCTCGACCGTCCGCCGGTCGGCTCCCCCCGGCCAGAAGGTTGGTCTCATTGCCGCCCGCCGCACGGGTCGCCTTCGCGGCACGAACGTCGTCAAGGCGGCCGCTCAGAACGAGTAAGCGTAAGCGCTCTTCTGGCTGTGCTGTCGCCTCCGTGGCTGCTGGCTGTGGTAGTCACGTCAAGGGCAGCGGCCTTGGCCGTCGGTGGCGAGGTTGTTCCCGCCGTCCAGTCCGTGGCTGTGCTGTCGGTACAGCTGCTGGTTGGCTGCCCAGGACGTGGCTGATGGCCCCTCGCGGGGCGGGACGGGGCAATGTAATGTGATTGAAATCGCATCTGGTTACATGGATCGCTGCGGCTCTTCGTACATATCCGCACTGTCGCACTCTGACCAGCACTTCAAATCATCCAGGCCTTCCAAAAGAAAGCAGCAGGCACGAAGGCGCAGTGCCTACAGTTCAACGGTTGCAGCGACTCCAGGGAGGGACTGCAGTCCCAGGGACGGTCTGTATGCCTGTGCCAGCGACCGCGCCCTTGTCCTTATATGGACGCAGGCCATGCCCAGAAAGGCGCCGGACGCCAAAAGCTAGTATCCATATACAGATCGAGGACAAAAGGGCACGCGTAAACCACTGTTGCACCTCCAAATCGCATTTGTCACGTAAACGCCGGCAGTCTGTCGCTCAACTAAGCCACCTAAGATGCACTCCATACGAGATGGATTCACAGACCAGCCTGCACAAGCAATGCCGAGGCTTCCATGCCCGACTCGAGATGCGTGCGTGCTCATGTCGCACAGAACACAGCCTGTCATGTTCCAGCTCATAAATGCATGAGAATGGCATCGGCCCTCTCGCGGTGCAGAACTACGTCATCGTCACCGTCATCACCATCATCATCAGTTTCTTGATGCTCCACGCCACTCGCATGACTACCTTACTTCCGTACACATCACCGCAAGCCCCAAACCCTAAATGCTGCTGCCGTCCGTCACCCGCCATCCCGCCACCCGCGGTGCCTCTGCCCCCCACCAACGCACCCCAACCGACCACCAAGTATCAGGGCACCATCGTCGCCCCTCGCCATCGCCCTCCGCGCCCGAGTCCGTCCTAGCCAGCGCCGCCTTATTTCCGCCGCGTCTTCAACGTGTTGGCAAGCCAGTCGAGCCCCTCGAACAGCCCCTCGCCCTTCACCGCGCTGGTCTTAAAGATCGCCCAGTCGCGGTTCTTGATGTCGTGCAGCCCTAACCCCTCGGCAATCTGCGCGTCGCTCAGGGCATTGGGCAGGTCCTGCAGCACGACGTTTTGGACCCGGGGGGGGGAGGGGGGGTACAATAAAAGAACCGGTAACGCTACGTGGGAAATTTAGTGGGTGCATAGCCTTCGGACACCGGGACGCGCGCGCATGCTACTGGACTAGGGTGGCCGGCACACACGGACGCGACCCGGGGGGGTGGGGGGGCAGGACCGTGACGTGCTGGCCGGGAGCTCATGTAGTCAAACGAAACGCGTCGTGCACTGTACGGCGACGTTAGCCCGAATAAAACATAATATATTACACGCCCGTGTGCTACGCAACAGCTTAAGAGGGCCTGATTGGGCGGTTTTTCCCACGGTTTCTGTACATAGGCCTCGAGCTCAGTATAGCTCACCTATCTAGGGCGCCTCGTGGGTTATGTCATCCCAATGCTGCGTGTTTACTTTCTGGACACTTCCTTCGCTCCATCCCCCGAGTGGTGACGACCCAAGCCCCCTTGGCATGCATATACCCTCTGGCCCATCGCACGCGTACATGCCACTTACAACACGCCTACTCGATCCACCCTACCTGCTTGTTGGCAAAGACCAGGATCAAGGAGTCGCGCAGCTCCTCCTCGTCCAGGAGCGCCTTGAACTCGTCCCGGGAAATGCCGATGCGATCGGTGTCCGTCGAGTCAACGACGTAGATAATGGCCTGGCGTCCAGGCAGCGTTGCAATGGAACGGCAAGTGTTTAGGCTGGTGGAGAGGTCCTGGGCCCCCCCAGTCTGAGTTGGAATGCCCCATCCCACACGTGGAGGGCATTACGGAATTGACACGCCCGGTTCTTATACGCGTGCATCATGCTGAAGGGCAGCGGACTGCGTCCCATCCAGCCCTGCTGGTTCCAGCCGTGCCTTCTAGAAAACGCGCCGTGCTCGGGTTCCCTTGGGCAACACGCCCTAAACAGGAAGCCCAACACTCATTGCATCGATCTATCGGGAGGGAAAGGTGCAGGCCGGCAGGGCCAGCACCGCGGGTGCTAACCACGGGCGCAAGGCGGACAGCCAACCTGAGTGCACGGGAAGTAGCAGCGCCAGTAAGGTCGAATAGAGGTCTGCCCTCCTAAATCCCAGACTTGGAACTTGATGTTTTTATACGTAACAGTTTCCACGTTGAAACCAATTGTCGGAATTGTGGATACCACTTCGCCCACTTGAAGCCGGTAGAGGATAGTCGTTTTACCTACATATGGATCGACAATTGCATAACATATGCTGGCAGGATTGGGTACCAAGCGGATTGTCGCCGATCATGCAGAAGTAAGCGCGTACCCGCGTTGTCCAGCCCCAAGACTAGGATGCGCGCTTCCTGGTCTCCGAATAGCGACCAGAGCTTGCTGATCCAAAGCCCCATGTTGGCCCGATACAGACGCACGCCCGCCTAAACGATGCCCACGGGGGAAAGCTGCAGAGTGCTGGTGTTTAAAGTTGTCTTCGTTATTGCAATAGATGTTTGGTAAATCCTCTTTTCCAACTTATCGACAAAGTTTGTATCAACAAAACGAAGTGCGAAAGAATTAGGACTTTCTGCTCAGTTAAGTGAAAGACAGTAGCCTTATAGCAGCGCAAATTACGAAGTTACGTGTGCTTCCAGACAGAAAGCAAGCAACTATTTGCTTTTGCTGTCCTGTACGGCATGCAGTAGTGTCACGTACCAGGTTGCTGCCCGCTGCACCCAGGGACCCGCGATAGAACTTGCGGGAGATGTCCCTTATGACTGTATATGATTTGCAGCTGGAGACGCATGGGCCCCAGAGGGCGGCAGTTGGGAGGACGCCAGCCCTCCGGGTGCAGGTGGTTTACATGGCATAAATCCATCTGGCTCCACCCGGGGAGCCCCTCAAACGGCCTCCCGTCCAAACACTGTTTCCCCGACATGGGGATTCGTACCGCACCCAAATTGCATCTACTTCCATCCTTCGTAACAAGCTTGGGTACCTAGGTGCATTTCGTGATGCTCGGGCACCTTCATCATGAGGCATCGTGCCCCTCTGCTTGCAAATACGCCAGCGGGGCCCTTCCTGATGAAGGCGCTGCAGGTCTGCCTTCCTCCTCACAATGCTCCGCGACTCAACAACGATCTTGTGGCGGTGCTAGTCGCTACACCTTAGCATGGGCCTGATAAGGTTATCGGAATGATGTGGTGAGCCAGCCACCCTGGTTTAGTGGGTCCCTGTAACCATGCCCCCTTCTGTTGTAACGGTTACAGTGGGTTCCAGACCAAGAGGTAGAACCATTGGGCACATCGCCTGACACTGAGGAAGACGGAGGAGACAAAGACCGACGTGCACCGGAACAAAGGCAAACCACCCCTGGGCCCTGGTGTTATCTTCCCCCGACGGTAGCCCAGGGCGCTTATGGAGGCGCTCTTCGCTCTAGACGCCTCCAAGCGCCCCTGCCGAGTTCGGCGTTGCTGCCGTACAGACGACGCTTTCGGCTCTACGCAGGGATTTGGACTGCGTTGCCTGCTATGCTAGGCACCAGAAAAACGCGCGAACTACTCGCGTAACAAGGCAAGCCCTGCGGTGCCAAGCTGTCCGGTAGCATCCCATAGGCATCCAATTACGTCACGGTAACTGGACTCGTCAGGCAAGCAAGCGATAAGCTCGTACACAACGTCAGCTGACGTAAGGGACTTCGGTGAGGCGGCACGCTGTGTGCGAAGTCTTTACATTTCCGCGCGCCTGAGGCGCATTAGTACGCGGGAGATTCGCATCCCTTCGAAGAAGGTAATTAATTTGCGGCCGCATCATCCTTCCAATGCGGCTTACATACTTCGTTTGAAGTCGTTCACGCCCGCTGGTCCGCTCCCGCACGAACGAACCCAGAACCCTGAACACGTGAGCCCATCATGTCTGCCGACACGATTGGAAGGCAAACGCCTTTGCGTTTTGCCGGAAGTCGTCAACCACCAGACCAAGACGCAACAACTGTCACCGCGCCGGGGCACAGGCATCGCTGCACCAACCAAACGCCCATATATGTTACCATCAGACCCCAGCACGCTCCTACGTAGCTCGCCAGCAAACACTCGATAGCGGTGTTTCGTTCTGGGCCCGGCCCTCCTGCTCGGAGGAAACAATGCAGTCCCACACATACCGGTTCAGGTCATCCGCGCAATGTCGTGCCAACCGCGTTCGTTGACACCAATATCCTACTACCTTCGTCCTGCACATAAATAATTCTCGACTAGCTCCAACGACAAACAGCGCATCGTCTGAACACCTTCATTCGTTCTTGTGCACCCGAGCAGCAGTATGGCTGCACCAAGGGCGGGTTGTCATTGTTAGCGTAAGGTAAGGTAACAACGCACCAAAAGCTGCGCTCTTGCAAACGCATGTCTCAGGTCTGGCACTCCACCCAGCACACCCCTGCCCCGCCCCGCTCCTGCCGATGCGGATGCCCACCACCTTCACCGCCCTCGGTTTGTCGGCCGTGGATTCGCGGATTCTCCTATAAACCCCTGCCCTTCCCCCCAGCCTCCGCCTGGCCCCCACCAGCCGCACCGGGCTGGGATCCACTGCACTCGCGCCAACCCTCCCCCTCACGGCCCAAGGTCCTTGTCGATTTTCTTGATGAGCTTCAGCAGCCCATCGTAGTTGAACGACACCTCCGGCTGCGACGGGTCCCAATACAATCGCCGGAACACCAGTTCGAGGAACATCTCAAGCTTGACATACAGCGGCCGCGACTTGGGCGTGTTGAAGCCCGCGGACGCGCGAGGTCGGAAAATATCCAGCGAACTAGTCACACCGGAACCGTCACCGTCACCGCCGCCGCCACCACCGCCGCCGCCACCGCCACCACCGCCGCCGCCCTCCATACGCTCCTTGTCCAGGGCCCACTCCAGGACGGTCTCGTAGCCTGCCATGTCCAGGTCGGAGGAGGATGGGAGCGCCTTCATGTCCGCCACGCGGCCCAGGGCTTCCAAGAAGTCCGTGAAGGAGAGGCAGGTGTAGCGGGCGTAGTCCTTGATCTCGTCGATGACGTACATCCGCGCCCACAAGTACGACAGTCCGGCGTCCTGCAAGCGCAAAGAGGCGAGGCGGCGCATGCACCGGGCATGTTTTGGTTCTTGATGCGCCGAGATGCCGTACGAGCTGAACATGAGCGGCCATTGATCCTCACGCTGCAGTAAGCAAGTCTATGCCGCGCCATCTCCATCTGTCCCCTACGCCGTGTACACGGGTTTCCTCGCCTCCCCTCTCCCCATTCCGACTTCCGCCCCTCTTCCCATTCCGCCCTCCGCCCCGCTCCCCGCTCCGCCCTCCGCCCCTCTCCCCATTCCGCCCTCCGCCCCGCTCCCCATTCCGCCCTCCGCCCCTCTCCCCATTCCGCCCTCCGCCCCGCTCCCCGCTCCGACTTCCGCCCCTCTCCCCATTCCGCCCTTCGCCCCTCTCCCCATTCCGCCCTCCGCCCCGCTCCCCGCTCCGACTTCCGCCCCTCTCCCCATTCCGCCCTCCGCCCCGCTCCCCGCTCCGCCCTCCGCCGCACCTGCAGCGTGAACTGACTGTCCACCACCTGCGCGTCCTGCGCGAACTGCAGCCAGCCGTCCAGCTTGAGCACCTTGGGTCGCAGGCCGCCGCCCACCGGCTTGAGTCGGTAGCGGCTGTAGAGCGCCTTGAGCATGACGCTGTGCTTCTTGAACACCAGGTCCACCTCCTCATTGTACAGGCGCTCGGTGCGGAAGGTGTTGGAGTTGAGCACCGCGCCCGGCACCAGGTGCGGAATGATGTTCTTCTCGATGAGCAGAGTCACCGCGGTGGGCAGGTCGTCGGTGGACTGGCCCTTGCCGTACTTGGAGATGGCTGCGAGGGCAGACACACGAAACGCCGAGAGGCCGGCGGAAGTGGGGGGGGGGGTACTTAAAAGAACCGGTAACTCGACATGGGAAGTGTAGCTGGGGGGAGTGGTATAGCTGGGCGAGTTCAGGGCGTTTGCTTGGTGATGGTGACGGCCCGCTCCGTATGCATCGTAGCCTCACCCACCATCGCGCCGCGCGACAGCGCGAAAACAGGACAGGTGGTGTTGGTTTCGTGGAGCGTGCCTCATCCCGGGTCAAACCCACTCCCCTTCCTCCTCCTTGGGAGTATCCAACGGTTTCCTACTCAGCTTCCTAGTCCACCGGCTTGCCTCAAGCTCCCTCCCTCCTGGCCGGCCCCTGACCCCCGCTCACCCAGCCGCACGATGGCTTCCAAGAACTCGTAACGCATCATCGCATTCTCCATGTTGACCGCCGCCTCGGCGCTCTTCTTGTCCGGCTGCGGGAGGCGAAAGCGAGACGTCAGGGCGGGACAGGACAGCGGTAAGCGGCGGCGGCTGATGAGCCACGGCACCGCGTTGTGACCCCGTCCATAACCACCCTCCACATCGGTACGCCGGCCGACTACCTTGAGACAGCAGATCCTTCGTGTAATCGGGTCCTCTCGCTATTTCCCGAGCACAGCACAACAGCATAACCTAGCGGCATAACCTAAGTCGCGTAATGAACTCCCGCGCGCTATAGGACAGCAACCATGTTGTCGGTGACCTTGGGCCGACCAGCTCCTCACGGTGCTCCCTCCGTGCCGACCGGCAACACGCCACCCATACCGGTATCCTAAACAGGCCCAGGCCAACAGCTTACGCCCGCCCGCCACCTCCGACAACCGTAACCGCTTAATATTGACCGCAATCGCACCTGGAAGTTGCAGACGATGAAGATGGTGTCGCAGTCCGACCGCTTGCAGTACTGCGAGTCCGAGTCTGCGATGGAGCAGTCGTCCAGGAAGGTGGTGAAGGCGTTGAGCGACATGTGGTAGGGGTCGCCCGTGCCGCCGGCCGCGTAGTAGACGTAGGCGCCGAACACCTGCGTCCAGTAGCGCAGCAGCACGTCGTGCACCTCCTTGATGGCCACCTTCTCGTCCTTGCCCTCCTTGTTGGCCTTGTTCTCCCGCGACATCATGCTGGTGAACTTCTCCTTCGAGCAGGCGCGCTGCCAGTCTCGCTCGAACATGCGCTCCTCCACCTGCGGGGACGAGCGGACCCAAGAAGACGGCCAACGGCCAACGGAATCGGGCGGTTGGTGAGGCGGTTGGCACGGTTACGTCACCAGAGACTGGGGCGGAGCGGGTGAAACTCTCGAGGATGGAGAGCAGGGCGCACCGAGGCTACCGTTTCTCCATTTTCCACACTCAGCTGTTAACCCCTTATATTTAAAAGACCTGCTTTTGATAGACATGCCCATGCCCAACCAGACGCGAAGTGGGAAAACCGCCCTGGCTGCTCCATCCAGAAGCGCCCGGAGCCCTAGGTACCGGCGCCCACCTGGTGCGAATCGTAGAACGCTCGCGCGTCGCACTCCTTGATGCGGTTCTTGAAGATGGACGAGGGCAGGGTCCACGGCTCGCGCTCCTCCTGTGGCTTGATCTCGATGTTCTCCAGCCGCGTGGTGGTTTGTGTCTTTATGATCTTCTTGGCCTGGATCACCAGCTGCAGGTTGTCCTCGCGCAGGTCGCCGAAGGCCTCCGCAACCAGGTGGTCGGGCCGCTTCACCGTCAGCGTGTGCATGGACGGCAGCGGCACCAGGCGGGGCACGGGCTTGTAGGGGATGAAGGGCGGGGCGCTGCGGGGCCGGGTGGTGCGGGGTATAAATTCGGTTACGGTTAGGGTAAATGTATAAATGTACGGCGCCGGCGCGGTTGCGACCACTTCGTGGTCATGCCCCCTCTCGCCCCACTCGCCCCCGAGAAAAGATCCTCACGCGGAAGGAAGGCAACGCCGGCCAAAACCTTCGTGCCCAGAGCACGGAACCGGAACACACAAACACACACACACACACACCCCGGTCCCCCGGGTTTTCCCCCGGTGGGCTCTATGCGCAGACCCGCTTGGGACACCCGGCGTGGTGGGGTGCTCTATGTGAGCCCGCCCGCCGGCCCCATCGCATCACAGCATCCCACAGCATCCCTTTCTCTCCTCCTCCCCCTCTGTGCCACAGCGTGCCTGCTTGCGTGCATCCCTGTACGGCTCGCTGCATTGCCTGCTTGCGCCCTTATGCCACATCTCCGCGTTTTCTTCATCACTTCTTTTCCTTACAACGCATTAATAACTACTCTACCATAGACGCGGCGCGCTCACGTGTGTCCCTGCCTTTCCATTCGCCCCGCATGTCTCTCTCGCCCTTCAACCTAACGCTAACGTTCTGCTGCTTCGCCTGGTCCTTCTTCCTCTCCTTTCCCAGGTCAGTTTCCTCGCATTTGGCATGGGCTGGGATTCCTGTGCCGGGCACTCTGTCTGTTACTGGCATTGCACGCGAAGTTGTCACCTATACCTCTGCCTTGCGCACTAGGATAGGTAAATAGGTACATAGGCTAGGTAGTTGTAGGTGCTTCGCGCCACGCCTACGCCGCAGCAGCGCGGCGTCGGTTGTTGGGGCGCAACCGTCTTTCTGGCTATCGGAGCGCTGCGCGGCCGCCGACTACATAATTGGACTTCTGGCTTCTCGTGGACCCAGTCTGGGCTTCTTTCGGTAACTATTGGCGCCCCGCACTGACTCCGGATTCCTTGGTCTCCTCGCGCTACGTCTACTTCGCGGCTCAGCTCAGCATTTATAAAACACACACACACACACACACACACACACACACACACACACACACACACACACACACACACACACACACACACACACACACACACACACACACACACACACACACACACACACACACACAGCATATTTAAAACACACACGCGACGGTCTACACCTGGGAGGCCCTTGCCCTCCCCTCCCAGCTCTTAACACACCCACCTGCCGGGAGGCTTGGCGATGAGGTTGAGCACGTTGGCTAGCGGCATCGTTTGCTGCAGCGCCTGCGGCACCGTGGACGGCCGCGGCGGCGGGATGACCGCCTCCACGCTCACCTCGTCCAGCAGCGCGCCGCCGCTGTAGTACATGTGCGCGCGCTTGCCGTTGGGCAGGATGTACGACGGGAAGAGCCCCTCCGAAACCTTGGACCCCTCCACGTGCTCGAACAGCGTCAGCGTGGGCCGCGTGGACGCGGTATCCACGATGATCCGGTCCTCGAACGAGATGACCTGCCGCGGCCGCCGCGGGTGCAAGCACACCTTGAGCGGCACGGCCTGCTTGCCGCCGGCGGCGGCTTCACTCACGGCGCCGTCGCCGTCGGTGTTTATGTCCATCCCCACGCCGCCAAAATGCGTGGTGGCCGCCGCCGCCGCCTCCGCCGCCCTGCGCGCCGCCGTGGCCTGCAGCACGTCCGACGACGCCTGCAGCATCGTCAGCGCCACGCGGCCGTTCTCGCGCTCCCGCGTCGACGGCCGGTGCGGCGGGCCGTCCGTCCAGGACGCCGTCGACGCCTGCGGCTTACCGATCTCCGCACTAAAATCACCCGCGAGGATGCTGGCCATGTTACCCGGCGGTGGCGGCGGCGGGGCTCGCACCACGCCGGAGCCGCTCGCTTCGCCCGCACCGCTCCCAAACGCCAGCTCCTCCTCGCCGCCGGTGCCGCTGCCCAGCTTCTCGTCCGAGGACGACTCCTCATCCTCAGGCGTCAAGCCCACCAGCTGCGTCGCCGCAACCAGCAACTCCTCTTGGTCGCGCGGGGGCATCGTGGACAGGAGCTTGGCGGCGGGCCGAGTGAGCGGCTTCTCGGAGTGCAGCTCGCGGTACTCCGAGACCACGGGCTCCCAGCGCTGCTTGCCCTGGCGGGCGCGGTGCTCCGGCATCTCCTGCCACAGGTGGCTGAGCGGCCGCGCCAGCAGCTTGTTGAGCGCCTTGAAGGACTCCGGCTCGTTGGGCAGCCAGTCGCCGTTCTCGTCCCAGAGCGGCTTGCGGTGGGTGCTGCGGGTGCTGGGGGCGATGGTGCGCTCGTCGCCCACGCTGGGGGGCGGCCGCTTGGAGAAGGGCACGGAGACGCCGGTCTGGAGGGAGGGAGGCGTGCGGGGAATACCGTACGTGGGAGGGTTCGAGGAAGACCCGTGGATGCCCGAAAAAACAGTTTAGAACAGGGAGGGAGGGGTGGGGATGCGGGCGCGCGTGGGTGTGTGCGGCCTGTCGGTCGGATCACAAGCCCTGGGCCTGGGCCCCCGGGGGAAAGGGGGTGTTCATGAAAGGACCGGTAACTCGACATGGGAAGTGTAGCTGGTGCGTTGCCTTCGGACACCTGGACGCGCGCGCAGGCTACTGGACTTGAGGTGACGGCCGCAAAAAATGACTCGGCGGCGGTGGGTGAGTTGGAGGGCGGGGGGCGGGGGGCGGGGGGCGAGCGCAGCAGGTAGCTGGCTGGCTGACGCCAGGGCGCGCGCCACGACGGGCGCAGCCCCCATCCCAGCATATTAACTGCGATAATGATAACCACTTGGTAGCCATAATACTCAGCAGACCGCGGTCCGTGCAGCCAGCCACCCACTCCCGCAGCCCCCACCTCTATTTCGTGGAAGGTGTTGTCGATCCAGGACAGGAATCGGTAGCGTGAGTCCGTCACGTTGGCGTGTCGGCTGCTGCCGGTGTCGCTGTACTCCCCGACCTCAGCGCCCTCCTCGGGCAGGCCAACACCTGGTCACCGCGTAGAGCGGGGGGTTAGGATCTTAGGGTTTTAGGGTTTAACGGTAAATGAGACAACAACGCATTGCGCTGAAACATTTGAGTCGACATACAAGATGTGGCATGTGCGACGGATCCATCGTCAGCCCTCGCCCCACTCACTTCTCATGCTGTGCATGCTGCCCGTCCGGTTGATTGTCGACGTCGTCTGCCCGCCGGCGAAGCGCTGCGAGTGGTGGATGTCGATGCCCCCCCGCTCGCAGATGGGCGGGAAGACCACCTTGGGCCTGACGTTGCTCGCCAGCGCGGTGTCTATGCTGCTGTTGATCAACTGCACGACATGGCCGCCCAGGAGGGATCGTATCGTAAATCTTACACAAAAAATCAATCATCTCACCATGTCAGGATCCCAAATTGTGTGCGACCAACGTTCCCTTCCGTTCGGCGCTCGGCAGCCGGCAGATGTGCAGCCGCGCGCGAGCCCGTCCCTCCCTCACCCCCACCCCCCGCCGACCCCCGACTTTCAGTTCCCTCAACCTCAAGTTCTCCAGCATGCACCTCCAAACGTATGTCCTGAACGGGTCCGTTCTTTTTCTTTCGTACACGAGTATGTTTCCTTGCAACCCCTCCCCCACTCACCAGGCCGTTAGGGGTCGTCTTGGGGCTGGACGCAACGCGGCCGCTGCCGACAACCCGGGCCGGGCTGCCGTTGCCGATGCGCCCGGCGCTGGGGCTGGGCACCAGCCCGCCCACCTTGCCGCCGACGCTCCTGATCGGCCCCAGGGTCAGCGCGCTGGGCGACGGCGACACGGACCTTCCGCTGGGGATGCAGGGCAGGAAGGACGCCGCCGTGCGCGTCTCCTCGTCCACGTCCGTAGCGGCCTCGATCACCTTGTCCAGCGCCACGCTGCCCTTGAGCTCCGCCTTGTAGAGCCGGGTGCGGTTGTGCGGGTGCTGCGAGATGTTCTGCAGGATGGCGGAGCAGAGGTACAGCAGCTGCTCCTCGCGCGCCAGCGAGTCGGCGCCCGCCGAGGCGCCCTGCGCGCCGGGGCGCGTGGCGTTGAGCTGCGCGCGCAGCACCACCACGCGGTTGTAGAACACGGTGTTGGTGCCCAGAAGCACCAGCAGGCCGCGCTTGGCGATGGGCACCTGGTTGGCTCGCAAGACCGACAGGTTGAGCAGCGCCGCCATGGAGACAAAGTAGATGTCCTGCACCGCCTCCAGGTTCTGCATGTCGCGCTCGAAAATGATGGCGGCGTCCTCCGTCGGTGGCGTGGCGCTGCGGCCCCCCGTGTTGAAGCCGGCGCTGCCGCCGGCAGCGCCGTTGCTGGAGACGCTGCGAAAGGTGCCCGTCATGACTCCAGGGGAGCCCAGCTCCTGGTAGCGCCTGTTTAGGCGCTTCATGAGCGCCACCAGCGCCTCCACGGCACCCAGCGCCGTGGCGACGGCCTTGGCCTCCTTCAGGAAGCTCTTCGGCTCGGGGCAGCCGTACGGCGCGGTGTACGTCATTCGCGCCAGGCCGTGGCAGCCGCGGTACTCCATGAGCGGCACCTGCGTGCTGATAAGGCCCACCATGGCCGCGGTGTACGGCACCACGCCGTCCGTGGGCGGCGCGCCCATGGACAGCCCCGAAACCTCGGCCGGCAGGCCGTTGGGCAAGAGGTGCGGCTCGCCGGGGCCGAAGGTGGGCAGGTTGGACCAGCGCTCCTGGAAGAACTCCAGGCAGCCGGCGGAGATTTCGCGCAGGGAGGGCGGCCAGGAGGGGTTGTTGACCACCATGAGCAGCTTCAGGGCCACGCCGCGCTCCACCACGTGGCGCTCCATGTTGGGGTGGCGGCAGCAGGCGTTCCACAGCGTCAACACGCCTGCGGGTGGGTGGGTGGGGGGGAGTGGCGTGAAAACCGTTGACACGAAAACGACAGGATAGTGGGCGCATGGGGGTGGGTATGTGTATGGAGGCGCGCGCGCGTGTGTGTGTGTGTGTGCGTGTATGCAAGGGGGGAGCAACCCTATCCAGGCGCCGGTGGGGTGGAGCGGGGCACCGGGCGGCAGGGCGGGCAGAAGAGGGTTTAAATACACACAAGCTCCTCCGCAACGCACAGCGAAAACCAATTCGAGGCACGCCGCCCGATTCCAGCACCGGCCCCCGCCTCCCCAGCCCCTCCCCAGCCCCTCCCCGGCCCCTCCCCGGCCCCTCCCCGGCACCCACCCAGCTGCATGGACTTCCAGGCGGCGCTCAGGTGCATGCCCAGGATCTGAAGCAGGATGCGTAGCGCCCGCTCCGTGTCCGAGTCCACGGTGCCGTCGGCTTCGGGCGCCCGCACGTCCACAGTCCACCACGTCTTACTGCGGTGGCGGTGGCGGTGGCAGGCGCAGGGGCCAGGGCGGGGTCCGCGGCGTAAGAGGACGGACGTGCCGTGGCAAGGGGGCGTCAGGCACGAGTGGCGGCTGCGCAAGGACGCGGTGTCCAGGTATCGTCACGGCACCCTAGCGCCAGGCGGTGGTGGGGATTGATGAAGCCTTGGAGTGGGTTCAAAAACGTGAGTGGGGACGGAAAGGGGTTCTTCCTTCTCGCTCGCCGCTCGCTGACGCGGCGCCGCCCGCCATTCACATGCCGCCGCCCGCCATTCACATGCCGCCGCCCTGCCCACCATTCACATGCCGCCGCCCTGCCCGCCATTCACATGCCGTCGCCCCCGACACCGCGCATCGACTCACTTGCGTGCGCCCTCCGGCGCGGACAGCCGGAACACGTCCAGCTCCCGGCGCTCCGGAACTCCGTCGTCGTCCACCATGAACATGCAGATGGACGCCACCAGGAACTCAAACAGCTTGAGCACCGGCACGTCGGTGGCCTCCCCGTCCTGCGACACCCGGGGGGCAGGGACCGACGGCGGGGAAGGTCGCGGGGGTGAGGGCGGCCGGCTGGAAACATGCTTCCTATCCCTAACACCACTGCAGAAGCCGTCCTTTTCCCCATCACCTCCCCGCACCACTTGCTCTTCACCACCTGCCTACACCACTTCGGGCCAGAGACCGCAACCAGCCCGAGGGGTTTGATAAGAGAATCCGCGAATCCACGGCCCCGAGGGGATCAACCTACATCGTCCTGGTCGAGCATGGCCGGCAGCCACGACTCTCCTACGGACACCAGCGTCTCCAGACCCCAGTTGTCCTTGAGCTGCTTGTCGAACCGCTTCTCCAGCTGCGGTGGGGTTGCGGTGGGGTTGGGGTTGGGGTTGGTTTGAAATGTGGGGGGAAGGGAGGAGAGCGTGTAAAACACGCCGGGGCAGCAGGTGTGCGCGTGGGGGCCCCGAAAGGCAGTAGCAGCACACCAGGAGCTGAGCTGGCATGCGTACGGCTGGGGACTTTACTACACATGGTGTCCTAGGGTTTTGGGCCGTGGCGGCGGTACGCGGTCACCGAACGCCGCCCCCCTTGGCTCGTCTGCCGGCCATGAACTCGCGGATCATCCCTTACTCCCTCCCCCCCCCCTTCGCTCTCGCCACCCGCCCCCAATTCCCCACCTGCTGCATGCGGCCCTTGACAGCCTCCGCCTTGCGCCTCACGCGGTCCGCCGACTCGGTGCGCTTGAGCATCAGCGCGGAGGGGAAGGGCTTGTCGCGGTTCTCAAAGAAGGCCTCCCCCTCCGGCATCTGCGGATTGCCCTTCGGCACGGACGGGTCGTCCGCCGCCGCGGCGGCAGCCGCCGCCGCGGCAGCCTCGTCGTCGCTGCCCTCCGGCAGCGGCGGCGTCGCCGCCGGGTCCGCACCGCTAAGAGACTCAGGCCTGCTGGCCTCCCTCGACATCGCGCGACTCGCAGTCGCCGAGGGCCCCCGCGACGTCGCCACGGTCCCCTCCGGCACCGCCTCTACCCCTTCTAGCGCCTCGCCGCCTTCACCCTCCGCCGCCGGCTCCGCCTGCGCCGCCTCCGCCTCCCCTTCCGCCTCCCCCTCCGCCTGCTCCTGCTGCTGCTCCTGCAGCTGCTCCAGCTCCTCCGTGTCCTCAAGCGCCGCCGCCGCGTTGCCGTCGTCGGCCTCGTCGCACGGGTCGCGCCCCGTCTCAGCGCCAGGAGTGACCGCACCATCTGATCCGCCACTCCTTGCGCTCTTCGGCTCCTCCGACGCGTCCTCCGACGCGGCGGGCTCCGCCCCAGGAGCCACCGCCCTCAGCTTGGCCGTCTTAGCCGCCACCTCGTCGTTAATCTCGTGCAGCGTGATAGCATCGTTGAGCTTGTTGATCATGTTCTTCGCCAGCTGCGTCGCGGGCGACGGGTTGAAGGACGTGCCCAGGACCTTTCGGTTGTTGCCGTTGCGCAGCAGGATCCACATGCCCGCCATCAGGAACTCGATCATCTCCGAGTTGTCGCTGTCCGTCAGCAGCGCCGCGTACATGGCCAACTCCGCCGAGTCGACCGCGCCCGCCATGGTGGACAGGTACATGAGGCCGATGGCGGCGGCCTGCTGGATGATACGGTCGCAATCCGAGTCCATGACGCTGCTCAGCGCCGCGCGCAGCAGCGCGCCGAAGGCGCCCACCGACAGCAGCTTGGACCGGAACGGCCCGTACATGCACTCGTCGCCCTCGGCGCCGATCGGGTGGCAGGCCAGGAACGCCACGCCCGCGCAGGCCGAGGCCTTCACGTGGCCCGCCTGCTCGAAGTTCTGCGTCTCGATCGCGTCGAGCATGGCCATCAGGAAATTGAGCGCTACGTCGCCGGGGGAGGTGATGATGAGCATGGCGGCGTCGGGGTTGGCTGCCAGGGTGGCTAGCGAGGCGGTGATGCAGTGCGCGACGCGGGAGAGCGGCAGTGCGATGGTGTTGTAGCAGTCCATGCCCATGACCCCCAGCTGCGCAATGTGCTCCATCTTGACCTGGATGGGATCCATCATGACGCAGTAGTGGGCGCTGCCCCACATGGCCTGCGACGCCGCCTCCGCCAGCCGCACCCCCAGCTCCACGTCGAACTGCGCGGTCGCGTCGGACTCCTCCCTGCGAGCAGCGCAGCGCAGCACAGCACGGCGCGTCACAGCACAGCACGGCGCGTCACAGCACGGCGCGTCACAGCAAAGCACGGAGCGGGAGTGTTGGAGCATACGTTTTCGTGCGGTGCGGGGGAGGATGGCCGCATAGGTTTGAGGTACAGAGGCTGGGTTCGTGGGTTGCGAAGTGTACCCTTGCCCGTGCCACCGCCGCCGCTTCCGCCGGCTTACTGTGAGAGCTGTCCGTAGAAGCGGGCGACCTCCCGCTTCAGCTTGCTGAGGGTGCTGTGCAGCAGCACGATGCACGCCTCAAACATGAGCGGCGCCTCGCCGCGGTCCCGGATGAGCTCCATGGCATCGTCATCCAGCACCATGGTGGCCAGCAGGGAGGCGGCGCAGAACTGAATCATAGACTCGCCAGGGCCCTGAGGGGGCAGGCGACGAGAAGGCAGGGAAGAGGAGGAAAGGAACGACTTGGTCGATCGACATGCACCCCAGCGCTGCACAAGGATGCTTTGAAGATGTGGCGGGGAGCGACCACCAGAAATGCTGCTGCTTACGGCCGGACTGACTCCGCTGACGCCATAACACCGAGCAACACGCAGTGGTATGCGTTCAGGGCGGCGCGGGAGGGCGGCGCAGGCCTTGTTGGGTGAGCACGTGCTCGGCGGGGGACGTGGCAGGGTTACGGTGGGTGGTGAGGCCTGGCAGCAGGCAGGCGGCCCCGCTGCAGGCAGAGTGGCCGCATTGGGAGAGGTGATGGGCGGCTCACGCATGCATAATCACCACCACCACCCTCGTCATGCCGCCTGCGATGGCAGTCGGGCACGTCATGCCACCGCTACCCCATCGACAGACTGTGGCTGCTGCTGGCCAGGTCGGATTTGCAGGTAGCCTGGCTGTGGCTGCTGCTGGCCAGGTCGGATTTGCAGGTAGCCTGGCCGCCACCACATCCGCCACCACCCCCGGTGCATCTATGCGCTGAAGTGCTGGGCTGTTGCGTCAGAGAGCCCTCGCCTCCAGCTGCCCCGCCCACCACCGCGACAAGGCAACGAGAGCGCACAGGGGCCGCACCCACGCCCCATGCGGCGCCTCAAACCCACGACGCCCCACGAGCCGCCCCGCGAGCCACCCAACGCAGCACGCGCAGCACGCGCAGCGCACGCGCCTTGGGATTCAGCAGCGAGATCACGCTGCGCAGCGCCCCGCTCGCGATGAGGCTGCGCCGCGCGTCCGCGTCGCGCTGCACCATGGTGGTCAGCAGCTTGGCGGCCGTCTCCCTCCGCGCCGCAGCCGCGTCGGGCGCGTAGCCGTCCAGGTTGCGAGCGAGCGTGAACAGCGTCCCAAACTCCGGCTCCTGCTGCAGGTACGCCCGCCGGCAGTTGCGGTCGATCAGCAGCACGCTCAGCGCGCCCAACAGAAACGACTGGTAGCGGTTGCGCTGCGCCTCCGGCACCGCGGTCGCCTGGCCCCTGCCGCCGCCGCCGCCCATGCCGCCGCCGTCGTCGCCCATCCCGCCGCTGGCTGAGTTATAACCGGTCCCAGCTGACCCTGGCGGTGCGGCGCCCGTGGCTGGCGGCGTCGTATTCTCGTCCTGCACCACAGGCATCTTCAGCGAGCGCTTCAGGTTCGAGAGCACCAGCGATACGATGTCCAGGTCGGCCAGCGCGCGGCGGCTGAGGCCGGTGGTGGCGAGGCCCCACACGGCGGCGGCGGTGGTGGTCGCCACCTCCAGGTTGGACGACGACAGCCGGTTCAGCAGCGCCGCCAGGCGGTCGATGCGGAAGTCCACATGATGGTCCTTGTTGATGGACAGCTCCCAGAAGCCGTGAGCGCCCTCCGCCGCGAGGACGGGGTCCTCCGTCTCCACCTGGTCCGGGGGTAGGGGTAAGGGTAAGGGCAAGGGGGCGAGAGAGGCGCGAAGCGGGGCTGGCGACAGCAGCAGCAGCAGCAGTGCCCACGGACAGCTGGGGTGGCGGCGTGGCGTGGCGGAGCTGTCGACTGCCGGCAGCTGTGCCACCGTGATGCGCCCCTACGGTAGCCTTGACTTGTGCCGGTTATTACCTCCCGCCCGACCCCTTGCTCCAGGAACTCCAACGGGACACCATGGATGGGTGATTCAATGGATGGATGGACACGCACCGCCGGGTGCCCGCCCGGTGAAGTGGCAAAGCAGCCAGCAGCCTGCAGTGCAGTGCAGCCTGCAGTGCAGTGCACCACACACCCGAAGCCACAATCCATTCCGCCGCCCGCGTCAGCCCGTCCGCTCACCTTTGCGTGCAGGTACGCAGTAAGCAGCTGCCGCCGCTTGCTGGCCGTCCACGGCTGCTCCGAAATCAGCTGAATGTTGTGTAGGGTGGGGCAAAAGGGGCGATGAGTTAAGCAAGCCCACGTAAGGCTCGGGAGTGCGAGCGCTGAGGGCGAGATGGTTGAGGTACAGCAAGGGGGCTCCGCAGCACCTTAGATATGGAACAGTCGACGTGGCGACAGAAAGGTTCACCGCCGCAAATTTCATCGACGTAATGATCCTGACATCTCATGTATCATCTTTTCTGTCCCCTCCCCCATTCGAATTAAATAATGTAGGGATCCATCCCCGGCCGCTTGATAAACTTTTCCAGCCAGCTCCCTAACACGTGTGCCTAACTTCAAAAAGTGTAAAAATGCGGCCGCAGCCGTTGCCTTGGCCTTTTACTGCGGCCCCTCCGGATACCTCTCGGGTGCCGATTGTTCTACCCGGACCCTGTATCCTTTCGCCTGTGGGTATCCCGGCCCTAAGCCAGCCAGATGCAGCCCCAGCAGCGCTGCCAGATTCTTAACACGCCGACCCCCAGCCCCCACTGCTACCAGCCCACCTGCTGCCACTCCTCGTCTGCGCGAATGACCGTGCGCTTCTGGCTGAAGTTCAACTCCGACTTGTCGTCGCGCGCGGGCAGGCGCTCGTCGAAGTAGGGGTTCTCCACCAGCAGCGACAGCTCGGTTCCCGTAAAAACCCCTGTCAGCTTGGTGGTTCGCTTCCCCGCCTCCTCCGTCACATCCACCTTGGTGTCGCCTGAGTGCGGGGGACCATTCAAGTGCGCACGTGCGAATCCACAACAGTCAAAACTGTTCCTGCAGCAATAACACTACGCGTACTCCGCGTACTTGGCGCGCTCGGGTGGGCTTGTGGCAAACCCCAGTAACCGGTGCCCTCCGGTGTCACACGCACCAACCCGAGAGGAGCGCAACCGCACCGTGCCCAGCCCGGGCTGGATGCCTAATTGCCCCTCTCAAAACGATGCCTTTACCGCACGTGTGCACGCCGTCGACGGCGGCTTCCCGCAAACGATGACTGCATGCGACTCACCAACTTGGTCCCATTTCGCCGGGTCTTTTCCGAAAAACCGCCCAGCAGATTGCAGGAATTGCTCTAACGAGTCATCGCTGGATGGAATCACTGGAGCCCCGAGCAACGCTATCTTCCGCACGGCCCCTTGTAGGAGCTTCTTAACCTTGCTTTTAACGATGGGCAGCTGAAGGACCTACAAATCATCGAACAATGAACGTGTTATTAGCTACCGGCGCAAATCGTTAGAAGTGGGCTAGGCGGATGGCCTTCCTGACTCTTACCTCATCTGAGTCGTCCAGCCGCACATCAGCAATAAAGTTGCCGTCCATATCTACAGTGTGCTTAGGTTGGCACGGTGGCCACACTAGAGAATAGTGTCCGGTTCCATTTTTCTTATTGGCCTTAGAGCTTTCACAGTTTCACAGGTAATGCCTGCACTATGAGCAAGATACAATATGTCTTCTCTGTAAGATGCACTTCTGATAAGCTTATTTGCAAGTGCCGCAGGGGCAAGGCCGCGTATACGCCGTACGTGCACTGCTCGATAGTGCACACTGCTGGATACTACACACTGCGGAAGTGCATCCGCTGGGAGCCCTGGGCCAATACATACAGAATGCTTTGTCAATATCAATCATTCTGCATGCTAAACTTATGGCGGTTGCCAACTTGCAATCTAGAACTAGCCTCTAGCATATAGACTGCGGCTTTTACAACTGGATATCGCAAAACTGCAGTATGTCTGCGTGGCGTGGGGTGGCAGGATACGTGCTGGCGCAATCTTGTGTGAAGTGACAGGGCATCGGCATATTGGCTGCGGTCCGTCACTACCACCAATGTACCGGTAGGCTTTCTATTTCCTGAGCCAACGATGTCCTGGCTTGCTTTTGCCATTGGGGGAGCTTGGCAGATACCGGTAAGCCTACAGAACTTGGTGGGGGCTGCCTCTGTAAGAGCCGCTTCAGCTCCACGCGCAGGGCAATGCGGGCGCCAACGGCGGCGTAGTCACGGCTCGAGCAATCGCCCGACGGGCAATCTTTGGCCTGCCCAGCCTTGCGGCGGTCTGACCTTGGTGCAGGAAGCTGCACGGCGACTTGGCTTGCCAGCATGGTGCAGCGGGTACTGGAGCAGCTATGGCGTCCTCAAGTCCAAGGCGCCTGTGCTCCTCCCGTAGGGCGCCACACTGGTCCTGTGTTAGGTTCTGCAGTCGTTGCTGCCGCGCTGTCATTTGGTCGGCTCCAGGAGCGACATGGAATCTGTCGGGCCACTTGGCTGCCCAGCGCCATCAACACACTGTACTTACAGCGCTTGAGGCGCCCTCACGCGCTTGCACTATCCACGCTGCAATATCCCCAACAAGCCGCACTGGCGGTGCCAGTCCCCTTGCCCATGGCGCACGGCGGCGGGCGGGGGTGGCTGCTTGACTGAGACTGTCGGCGGCTTGCCTGCCTGGAGGGTCATGCGCGGAGGGAAGAGGCCGACCAAACCCTCGCACTGCAGTTGCTCCCCAAGGTCCGCTGCTTGTTCGAAGGAAGGGCAGGCAACGCAGTGCAGGCGGGGTGGAGGGCGGCGTTCACGGCAGGGCGGGTTCGGGAAGGACGAATTCCTCTCCGCCCCCTCCTCTCCTTTGCACGGTGCCTTTCGACACCGCCACGTCGGACAACGCTTTGCTTTGCTTTGCGGGGCTTTCCGACATAACATCGACAACACAACGCACTGGACTTGGGCGCTGGGGGTAGATGCTACCTGCGGGATGGGGAATCTCGCCGTCGGGAACATTGCGAGGATTGGATGTGGGCACTACACGGTGTTGGGCTGCGGGTTCGGGTACGCCGGCCGTAGCGGGCTGAGGGAACCGCGGGTCCGGAGGAGGGCCCCTCCCTGGATGGCACGTCCGCAGGGCCCAGGTAGCAGCCTCCGCCTTCCGGCGGCGTTGTTGTGAAATCGTACGCCCCTTGTGGCGGGCGTTGCGGTGTACGGCAACAGCAGTGGCGGCTCACACAGCCCCCGGCCCTTCTGTAGGTTGGTCCTCGATGCACTGGCCAAAGGCTCAGAGCTGCATGGCCATCTGTGGCAGGTCTCCAGTCGCTGTCAACAGTATTCGTAGAATCGTGTCACTGGCGCTAGGTAGGTGTTGTTCTATGCTAACAACCCCTGGACGGAGGAAGCGCGTGGCCTAGGTGTACGCCTATGCGGCATTGGCCCTGTACGAAAGCCTAATCGTGGGCGAATTCGTAGTGCTGCGGAAGAGTCTTACGTAGAAGTCTCTCGGTAGAAAGAGTGTAGAGACTGAGGCGAGCCTTGCATCTTCGGGCTGTGGGATGTGCTCCTAATACAATACTCGTCAATAGCTTAGATTTGGACGGGATCTTAGGTTCAGGTAGCGAATGACAACAAGGCGGTTCGAAGGTGACGGAAGATGCCCCTGGATGCCCAAACGTGGTGCCAAAAGAACACGCTGAGGGTGGACAATTGGCGGCGTGTGTGTAGTATCAACTGTGGCATCGTCCATCGTCATTTATTCGCTGCGAGGGACGCTGCAGGCTACGTCGGAGACTACCTGCTCCTATGCTTTCCACGTTCCAGCCTTCCTTGTCGGTTTAAGATTTCCGTCCAGTACGCATGTCCGCTCAGCGCATTGTGTCCGCATGGGCGGCCTGTGAGGTGTGCGCCCCTTAGCTTGCCAACCGCTTGCCAACATGGTGGCATGACTCGGCACCGCTCAGCATGACTCTGGTGGGTGGAGCCCAGCACATGTGATCAACGGCGATGGTGGCCTGCTCCAGAGGGCGCAGCTAGCAGACTTTGTGCGATGGAGGGTTTGAGCGTTTGAGATGACGGCTGCTGATGCCCTTCCATAGAAGACAGGAACGACAACTACCATTTGGGTGGGATTTCCCCTGCTACCAATGAATTGCTGGCCTTGGCGATGGAGAGATTGCAGGCCAGCGTTGAGGTGTCCACTGCAGGAAGCTAACAAGACATATAAATTTTCCAGTAGTGGTC
The DNA here is from genome assembly GCA_003116995.1 of Yamagishiella unicocca. Lineage (NCBI taxonomy): Eukaryota > Viridiplantae > Chlorophyta > Chlorophyceae > Chlamydomonadales > Volvocaceae > Yamagishiella > Yamagishiella unicocca. The sequence continues at coordinate 142,884 of BDSL01000114.1, read as the reverse complement.
CGCAAGTTTGGTTAGAAATCGTTGGATACGGTTGGCCCAGGTAACCATCCGCCCTTGTGCGACCCGCATGCTCTGTCTTGTAGGGCAGAAGATTGCCTAAACTGATAAAATAATAGTTGACCATTTACTGACCCAGATGAAGCTCTCCTCTGCCAAGTACTGCCAAGTATTTAATCATGTCTCACCTAATGAATTACCCGTTGGCAGTGACGTAAAGCCTGTTATAGATCGCTTTCCTACGACGCAATAATTGAGGATACCAGGGCTAAGCCCCTTGGGGTGGTCCTCGAAGTGTACGGCTCTTCCGCGTTTCCTCCCTGAGTCCCTGTGTATACCTTTTTTGCAAGACCCCAACTTAACATATCGGTACATTACATGTCTTTCAGCGCGTATCATTTTTTGATATGGGTTTGACTTCAACAAGGTTCTCTGTTGTAGCGCTACTGGGGTGACAGGAATTCAGTGGCGACGCGCAGCTACTCGTCTCTTTTGCAAAGCTCAGGTGTGTTCTTGGGGCGGCCTTCCTGCAGGTACGATTGTCTCGATTGCGCAGAGAGTTGGTTGCCCCTGCCGCGCGTTACCTTCAGTTCGGCTCGCTATTGGCCTTCTACCTCAGCGAATCCCCTTAAACATCGGAATGGATCTGGCCTTCTGCAGGAGGTTGCTTGGCAACCCCCCAACGGCGGCGTTGGCGGGTGCCACCTCAGATTGCGGCTCGGGAGATGGACTCAGAAGACACCAAAAGCGTAGAGCCGAGGTCAAAGGTCAAGAAGCCCAACAAGTTTTGGGCACCTTTGAGCTGCTGGTGGCGTTCGCGCTACGACGCCACGGGCAAACGCCCAAGGACAGCTGAAGTCCGCGAGTGAGTCCTTGCCGCATAAGCCGGGCGCATAATTACCGTCAAGATAATATAAATTTTCAAACCCTTTAACCTTATAGAACCTTTAGAATGTAAAGTCGACGCCATCCCGTTTGCCTTTCCTTGGCATGTCCTTCAGATGGTATGCTCGGAACGCTCACGTGGTGTGGATGGCGGGGGCAGTGCCGCAAATGGACGAACTCTTGAATTATTCGAAGGGTCTCCGAACCATCACACAGGTCAAGAACTACTTCAGAAAGTACCGGAAAACTTGCAAGGACCGCCAGGTAGGGCCCGGGCGGTATGTCCAGGGGCGACTGGGCACGGCGCAGGCCCATAACCCCCATCTCGAGGTTATGCAAACGCTATAGGTAACCGTCGCTGTCCATGGTATGCCACCTTTCATGGACAGGGGCGGGCTCGGGAGTTGGGAGTCCAAGACATACAGTTTTCCCCATTACTGATGCAGGATGCCGATGCCGCATGTACTGTTAGCAGCGCCAAGGTGGCGCGCCCCAACCGAGCCGCACGAATCACTACGAAGCCCCGAGGTGACCGGCATGGCACTACCTACACACCTGACCGCACGGACGCGGAAGAGGTTACCGCCATGATGATGGTGGACAGCGGGCCCGCGGAGACGACGCGCCCCATAACGCCTCCAGCGGCAGGCAATCTCAGCACGCGCGAAAGCAACCCAGTCGATGCAGCAAAGTATTCATTAAACCTGCAGGACGCTTCGCGGGACAAAGATGCCTGCAGCAACGCCCTGGCTGCCCGCCTCATGGCGGCAATCCTCCTGGCAGAACTCGCGATGCCCATTAGACTGGCAGCACCGGACGTGCAAGGCTCCCAACCATGGGCTTGGCAGGAACAACCGCAACCGCAGCAGCAACCCAGCACGTCATACGGAAACGGAACATCTGAAAAGCACGAGTGGCGAACAGTTAGAGCGGTCCGCACATCTGCCGGGGGCGCGGAGGGAAAGCAGGACAACGCCTTCCCAGGTTTCCGCCCCTGCACGTCCTCTGGTAACGCCTTGAACATCGCACAGGTGCCGTTGGCGCCCATGCCGTCAGCAGGCGCCGCACCAGGGCAACAGCCGTTGGGCGGTCAGCTACCGGCGCTGTGCGCAACCGTGCCCCTGCAGGCCCTGGTGGCCATGGCTTCGGCACCGCCTTGTCGTGCTGGAGGGCACTTGGACTCTGGCATGGCATGGCAGAGTGCTTGCAGGCCAACCGGCACCCTTGCCCCTAATAACGGGGCCATGTGCGCCGCGGACGCTGCGGGCGCGGTGCGTGCTTCCCCCCGCGAGCAGCTCAGATACGACGACCGCGACGTGTTAAGCATGGGCGGCGGCGAGGCGTACGGGGCTCCACTGCCGGCTTGTGGACAGTTAGCCAGCGCCGACGAGCTCCTGCCGTCGTGCGATGTGTTCCTCACTGGCGGCATGCGGCATAAGGTGCCTGTGCCTTGGGGGCCGGCGGCCGGGGCTCTGAGCGACGGAGGCTTTGTGGGGGCCGATGGGCAGCCTCCGCCAGTGGCGTACCCTTCCCTTGCGCCGCCGCCGTCGTACTGGGAACCAGCTGGCGGCAGCTGGTACAGCGACGAGTCGCCGTACTACGAACAGCACCCCGCCTACACGCCGTACCCTGCGTACTACAGCTACAGCCGGGCGCCGCCGCCACCGACGTACGGCATGGCCCCCTCCCGAGTCACCGGCCGTCCACCTGTGCCGTACTATCAGAACACTAGGGGTGTGGGCCCTTGCTGGGCGGGCGAGGCGACGGCTGTAGGCTTCACGAGCTCGCACCCACCGCAAGGAGGGTGTGCGGCAGCTGGGGCACTACCGTTGCCGAACAAGCTGGCTGGTGATGGCTTTATCTCGCACGGTTTCGCTAACCCGTGGCAGTCCTTTTACCCTTCGGGAGCCACTGACGGAGGCTATGCCTATGGGATGGCGACGGATTACGGGCAGCAGGCGCAGCAGTACGTAGGTGGTGATGCCGCCGTTGAGCTATACCTGACGTTGTGCGAGAAGGAGAAAGAAGCCATAAGAAAGCTTATTGGGATGCTTTGATCTCGGCTCGACAGCGGTTAGCTGGTGTGATGGGTACTTAGGAAAACCACGGAGCTGGGCACTGCAGGGTGTCCTTACTGCCAGCTCCGCACAGAGCGTTTGTGTGTGAGACTTGATTGTGATCCCAACTAGGAGAGGCGGCGCTAGGAGTGAGGCGCAGAGGTCCACGTCTCGAGAGAGTTATGTATAGCAATCGTTGTATCACGCAGCGTGAAGTCATACTTCGCCGACCTTCACGATCTGCAGGCAGGTGGGTGGTCGCCGCACACACGTGGGAAAGTGCTGGTTGGACAGTGGTGATGCGAAGTCGATGCCAGCAGCAGCAGGTGTTGATTTCGCGCTGCAGTAGCCGTTTCATACCATATTCTTTTGGCCTTTCCGCCTTTGACGTCCACCATTTGCTCATTATGTTAGTACCACCTGCTGTAGCTGACGATTTTTTTTCACGCGTGATCTTGGTGCCTGTTAGTACCACCCCTAGCGTCTTGTCCACAGCGGCTCCTGTTTAAAGCGGCTCTAGTTTAATGCGGCTCTAGATTTGTGCTTCCGTAAGATGGCCGTGATCGACCAACACAGAAGTGCGCTACGCGAGCGCTAATTGATTGATTGTGTAGGGACCCCAGGTCTGCCATCAAAGGCCTTCCTGGATGTGCCAATAAGAGATCTTTGCTGTGCTTAACGCTTCCCTTGGAGTACTATCGTGGTGATCGGGGCCCTTCGGAGGGCCGCCACCATGAATGCGCCTCGATTTTCGGAGCGGTTTGATGTGCTTAAAGGACAGCCGGTTGCGCGTATCCACGCGTATCGTTGTGTCATGTGCGGTGGTTGCAGACATTAAATGCGCGGACGTCTGCTTGCATGGTGTCAATATAGCCCATGCCACCTACCGGTAAACCACGGGGGTGGTTAGTGGTTGACGACATTTTTAGGAACGCGTAGGATGGGAATGAGACCCCTTCACGGAAGGGGTGAGACCCTGAGACCCCTTCAGACCCCGATGTACGGGTCACCGAGAGCCCGATGGGGACGAGCATCGGGGTGCAAGAGGGATTAGAGGGTCTCAGCCCTGATACCAAACAAATAGGCCCTATTTTTTCACCGTTCTTAAATGTAGATTGCTCGGTTCAAAAAGATTTATTGCTCAGTTAAAAGAGATTTATTTGTATCGACGTCTGAAGGTGCGTTACACCCAAAATGGACAAGACGAACGACTGTCGCTATCTCGGTGGCCTTCACGACCGCGGTTCTTGTCGTGTAGGCGGTTCATTCCATAGCATCACACCTTCTAAAGATGACCTGCAAGCTTACTTGAGCTCTGCGGGCCTTGACAAGTCAGTCCTTAGCGCGCATATGAAGGAGACCACCCTAAGCGTCCTTAGCGCGCATTTGGAGGAGGCCACCCGAAGCGCCAGGAAGGGCTCGGACTACACTCAGTTACAACAATGAATGCTGCAGATGGCTTCCCAAAGGTTGATGCTCGGGCGAACCTGCAGCATGTCCTCGTGCAAGGCGCGGTGCGCACAAAGCAGGTATGATGCTGCTGGGACTGATAATTCGTCAACATATGCTGCGGAAACTCATGTTTGTGGGGCCTTTCGCAAGCTTCGTGGCTGACGAAGTGTGCATGGCGGGGAATCCCTTCGCCCGAACTCGCAGGGTCACTTCAACGGCAATGACGCTATCTACAGTGATCTCGCAATGGATGTTTGGCACGTTCGTCGTATCCTGGGCGGCTTCGCCGCCGACGGCGCCAGCGACGAAGGGGTCGCTGCGTTCCGCTCGCGCCTCATGGATGGCCCGAGGGGCCTCACGGCGAAGACCAAACATCTGATCGAGATGACACTCCCGTTGCAGCGGCTCATCAGCTTCAAGCGACGGCACGGCGTCTTGCAGCAGCATGAGATATGGCCCGGAGCGGCGGTTCCACCCCCAAGCGCCGTGGGGGTTGCCGCCGCTGGCTCTGCACACAGCCAGGACCGTCATCTGCATAGTGCCAGCCTGCTCGGTGCTATCGGCGCCGGGTCAAAATTGCTGCCGGACAGCTATCCCTTGCAGGGCCTTCTGGGCTGCGCTGCAAGTTCCGCCGACTGCACTATCCCGGCGCTGGAAGCAGCGCTTGCCGCCATCAGTAAGACCGCCTTCTTTCGAGATACAGCCTCGAACGCGGAGCTGATGTCACCGGCATGGAGGGCAGTGCTGACGGGCGGCGGCGAGGAGTCATCCACAGAGCAGCTGTCTGGGACGGTCGGGCTGTGCGCAGCTCTGTGCTTGTTGGCAATTGCCCTAGGGAGGCTCAAAATAACCGCCTTGTACCTAGTGGAGCCGTTGGAGGGGCTCGTGTGGGCCTACCCAGGTTGCCGGGCCAGTTCACTGTCCGCATGCCGCTTAGCATGTATTGAACGGCAACGGGCGGCGCCCCTGCCCTGCTGCTAAGCGGCATGTGGACAGTGAACTGGCCCGGGAACGTTGGGTAGGCCCCCCCTCCAACGGCTCCACTAGGTACAAGGCGGTTACCTTGAGCCTCCCTAGGGCAATCGCCAACAAGCGCAGAGCTGCGCACAGCCCGACCGTCCCAGACAGCTGCTCTGTGGATGACTCCTCGCCGCCGCCCATCAGCACTGCCCTCCATGCCGGTGACATCAGCTCCGCGTTCGAGGCTGTATCTCAAAAGAAGGCGGTCTTACTGATGGCGGCAAGCGCTGCTTCCAGCGCCGGGATAGTGCAGTCGGCGGAACTTGCAGCGCAGCCCAGAAGGCCCTGCAAGGGATAGCTGTCCGGCAGCAATTTTGACCCGGCGCCGATAGCACCGAGCAGGCTGGCACTATGCAGATGACGGTCCTCACTGTGTGCAGAGCCAGCGGCGGCAACCCCCACGGCGCTTGGGGGTGGAACCGCCGCTCCGGGCCAAATCCCATGCTGCTGCAAGACGCCGTGCCCTCGCTTGAAGCTGATGAGCCGCTGCAACGGGAGTGTCATCTCGATCAGATGTTTGGTCTTTGCCGTGAGGCCCCTCGGGCCATCCATGAGGCGCGAGCGGAACGCAGCGACCCGTTGGTCGCTGGCGCCGTTGGCGGCAAAGCCGCCCAGGATACGACGAACGTGCCAAACATCCATTGCGAGATCACTGTAGGTGGCGTCATTGCCGTTGAAGTGACCCTGCGGGTTCGGGCTCTCGGTGACCCGTACATTGGGGTCTGAAGGGGTCTCACACCTTCACGTATTGTACTGGTAGGGTACCAAATGAAGTCAGACTCATGGGTCATCTTGACAGTCCGCCAGAATAAGATGGCCGCGGGAGACAATGAAGGTGAATAGCCACATACTTTGGCCGCATAAGAAACGTGGCTAGGTAATGTAAAGCCACGGCGTCGATGGGTTCTCGTTGCTCATCTACGAGACGTTTTAATCCAGATATTGAACACCGAACCTGCAGTTTGCAGCCGAATCCGATCCAGTTGTCAACTTGTCATGTCCCCGCGCAACTGTCCAATATTGCAGTCTGCAAATGTACGAATGCTAAGGTCACAACCACCGGTGAACCAAGCGCGTACCAAACGAGCAAGCGCACCTATTGCTTCAGGTTCATTCAAGCAGCGTGGATGACCCAGATGGCCGGACTGGCGGAACGCCGTGGAAGCGACCATTCTTTTTGGGGGGGGACGAAGCAGTTACGGCGTGTTACGGCGGAAGGTCCTGAAGTGTTGGCGCTATTCAAGCCCTGTCCGTCTCCGATATGGTCTAATTACTGGACTGTCGTCGCTGAATCGCACAGCGGATCCCATTGGACCTGTGAGTACTCTGCAGCATGCCGTACCCCCAAAACCCCGCCATTCCCCTTCACCTAACTGGGCCAAGGCTTGCTACCCGCCAGCCCCTAGGGTTCCCCCAACTTCTTGTAAAGCTCATACTGCCAATATTCTCTTGAGTTGAGATAGCATCTCAATCAGCAATGTGCTATGTGACTGGAGATGGGAGCCTGGCTGCCTGGGCAATCGCGGAACAGTGAGAAAGTACGGGCGCGACTGTACGTGTTCGGCTCTGCAGCCCAAACACGTATACACGATGCTAGGAACACACAATGGGATGTCAGGCTGTCGTAGGTAGGGCCTGGCGAAACAAACACCGTAGAATTCCGCATGACGAAGAGGAGAAGGCAGCTAGCCAATGCCTATACGATGCGTGCCTTGATTGACACATCCAAGCCCAGCTGCTAGAGTGATTATCTCATAACGCGATAAGCGTACACGCGTTTCCCGAGGTCTTGCTGCGAACTCGATCCTACGCGCAGATAGGACAAACGCGGCCATGCTTGCGCTAAAGGTCTTTCAACCAGCTTCTGATAAGGTAAATCAGCGACGCGACATGCGTTTGTTTGGAGCGCGGTCAACGAGGAGTGTACCAACTGGACCGTCATCTCTGTCGTTCTCGCAGGTCCGGCAAGTGGAGTTCCACCCGGTCCTACCGTGGGTGGTGTCAGCAACCAAAAGCGATCATGTATCCGTGTGGGACTGGCGTACAAAGCAGGTTCGAAGCCAAGTCTGCGGGTCCTGGGGTTCTGGGGTTGGGTGTGGGTGCTTGAGACCTGGTGGCAGCAGCAGGTCCGGAAGCTGGCCTTCCCCTTCACCACCTCACCTGATGTGCCTGCGTCCTGGGCGGGACGAAATCAAACGGGCGGCCTCACCACGGTCGCCAATCCCCAGCAGCAGCACAAACCGCCGGACTTGGTCCGCCAGCCCGCTTCCCTCACGCCACACCATGCTGTTCCAGTATAGCACCCCTTTGACCTGGGCCGCCTCCCTTACTCGGCTATCCAAAACGCGGCATCATTACTGCGCATGCCAGCCCACCCTCTCCCAACCGCTGCCCTCCACGCGTCCCCCGCTGCGTCGGTGGCCCATGTAGATCGTCTGGGAGACCCAGCTGGGCGGCTCCGATGACGACCTGTGCGCGGACGCCGAGCTGGCCCGGCTGCACACTCGGGACCCCAGCTTCATCCCCAACCCCTCGCTGATGCACCCCACCCCGTCCGGCCCAAAGAAGGAGCCCAGCGGCCACGTGCGCGACGTGCACTTCCTAGACTGCGACGTGGCGCAGGTGGGAGGCTGGGCCGCGGCGGGTGGAGGCCGCGGGGGTTGGAGGCCGCGGGGGTTGGAGGCCGTGGGTGTTGGAGGCCGCGGCGGTTGGCATCAAGACCCGGGGGTTGCACCAAAAACCCGTTTACGCGACTTGGGAAGATCCAGAGGGGGGGAAAGAGGGCCTGCGGGCGGAGGGCCAGATGTCTGTTGAGCTGGGTGGCAAGGAAGGTGCGGGGCGGCAGCAGCGAGACTTGGCGGAGGGATGGCGCTGGGTAGCGCGTCGTGGCGCCGGGACGGTGCCATCGTTCGTCCGCGACCAATGGCTCCCCGCCCGGCCCCACCCGGTTCTTGGGCTGCCGTCCGCTTGCGACGCCCCTTGGTCCCTCCTTCCCCCGTCTGCTGGCGGCGTAGGTCCAGCTGACGTGGCAGCACACCTCCGCCTCGGGGTGCGGCACTCCGCCGCCGCGGGCTGAGGACATCAAAGCTCTGCGGGGGCACAGGTGCGGAGAAGCACCGCGGGGGCTTTGAGGTGTCGAAGAAGCACGATGCAGCAGGGGCGCACATTGCGTACGGAGGGGCGTGGGGCTCGCAGCCGGTCGCTGGTGCTGGCGGGCAACGGCGGGGTCCAGGCTGGCGGGTTAGCGGCACGGATGGTGTGTATGACAGGGGTAGCCTCCCCGCGCACGGGTTGGGGTTGGGGTTAAGGGTGGCAGCGGGTGGCTTCGAAGAGACGCAGGCCGTCAGCGCCTCCTCTTGCAGCGGACCAGGGAGCTGCTGCGCCCCCGCCCGGCTTCACGCCTCCATGCCAACTGGCCGCCCTGCTTCGCCCGCCTCACGACCCCTCATCCCACCGCCCACCACCTCGCCCCTGGGCGGCTCCGGAACCCTCCGTCCTCCCTCACCCCACCCAACCCCAACACCACCCCACCCCACCACCACCACCACCTTACCACCACCACCACCCGCCGTCAGGCTGCTCGTGGTGGCCTGCGACTCCAAGCTGCTTGTGGTCGACCTGGCCACCCGGCGGGTTCTGGAGCTGGGCAAGGGCGTGTTTGAGAACAAGAGCCCCTCCACGGTTGCCTTCCTCTTCCGCGCCGGCTTGCACGCCCCGGGGCTCCACGGCCAACCCGGTTCGGTCTCCAGCGGCCGGGGGAGCAGCGGCGGCGGCGCCGGCGGCGGCCGCGTGGCGCTGCTCGAGAGCCCCGTGCTGGCGGTCGGCTGCTCGGACGGCGTCGTGCGCTGCGTGCAGCTCTTCCCGATAAAGGTGCGGTCCAGGGGAGGCGCGCTGCAGCCTCCAGGGGGGGACCGGTGTGCGGGGGCTGAGGGGCGGGTCAGGCGCCGGTCGGGGTCCTGTCCTGCTGCCGCTGGGCGTGATGCTTGCCGGTTGGCTTCCTCGCCTCCTCCCTTCCCACGGGCCGCATCTCGAAACGTCTTTCCTAAACGGTTTTTTTCTCTCGCATCCACGGGTCTTCCTCGCAACCTTCCCAGGGGCTGCCGTAAGCTGCCGTGAGCTGCCCTTTCCCTGCATGCTTGCCACGGTCGTAAACTCGGCATGCATCGTCTCGTCTCCACTTACTCATCACGGCCGTAGGATAGTCCGTTTAATTTGGGCCATACTTCCCCCTCGCTGCTCTGCATCGGCGCCGCATTCAACTCCCAATGAACCGGCCCACGCTTGCCCGTTGGGGAAACGGCCTCCCCTCGCTGCGCCCCCCGCAGCCGATGGTCCGGCTAGTGTCCGCGCACAAAACAGCGGTGGTGGCGATGGCGGTGATGGCGGTTCGCGGCCAGCGGTACGAGACGCTGGCAGTCGGCCATCAGGCGAGTGGAGCGGGGGTTGTGGGCAAGAGGAAGGCGGTGTGGGAGTGGGGTGGCGAGGGTATGTGGTGGGGGGTTTGATAAGAGAACCCGCGAATCCACGGCCGACGAACCGAGGGTGGCGAAGGTGATGGTCCAGCGGAGCGGCGCGGCAAGGAGAAGGAGCGGAGGCGCTGCGGGGGGTTCGAGGAAGACCCGTGGATGCCCGATGCGCTGGGGGGGGGCGGGTTGTGGGGCTGGGGAATGGTGCCACGTGGTGCCACCTGCATGAGGGCCCGGGGTGAAGGCAGCACGAGGCGCACGAGCAGGGCAGCGCACGGGGCCCGTACGTCACCCCGCGTAGCAACGCAGCAAAGCATAGGCGGAACGGGTGGATCGGGTGTGAGGCGCGGAGGAGCCACGTCATCAACGGTGAAGAGGAGGGTTCCAATGAAAGAACCGGTAAGGAGGAGGGGAGGGAGGGAGTCCCGGGTAGGCGCCGGGTGCCAGAGTCAGCGCCGGACAAGTTGCTTAACTCGCCGCCATCACACACCCCCACCCCGGGGCTGTTTCCTCAGGGCGGCCGGGTGGTTCTGTACGAGCCCATGGGCCGTAACCCGGGCTTCCTGGCCGAGGGCCTGGCGCCCCGGGCCGAGTATAAGGCCCACGACAAGGAGCTGCTGCCCGGCTCGCTGGCGGTGGTGCCGGTGGAGGAGGACCCGGAGAACACCCGCTACTTCCTCTTCTCAGCGGGTGGGTAGCCAAGGGGCGCATGCAGGGGCGCATATAGGGGTAGCCAAGGGGCGCACACAGCGACGTAGGAGAATCGGGTGGGTTGCGAGGGAAACGAGGTGGGTGGATGGGCGGGTGCGCAAGTCACTAAACGACAACGGCTGGAAGAGGGAAAGCCGCGGGCATGTGGTAGCTTGCTGCCGAGTGTGTGATGAGTCTTTCGACGGGTGCCAACATGCAAAGCGAGTCAGAGGCGCACGGCGCGCCTGCAACCCCGTTGTCCCCCCGCCACCCCCCCCCCCGCCTGCCACTGCCCCGGGTTCTCCTTCAACCCCCGCCTGCCACTATCCAGGTAGCGATCACCGAGTCTGTGGGATGGACCCCGCCTCGCTCAAGGTGGGTGGAGGGGGTCTGGGTATGCCGGGTCACGCCCGTTAACTGCGACCCCCCGCAGCGGCGCCTGCAGGCCGGCGCCCTCCTCCCTTGCTCGGCGCCTTGGGCGGGCCCAACCGACGCACCCAATACGGTAGTTTACCTCTTTCTCCTACGTCTCGTGTCCAATGGTTTCCTGCCCATCCCTCCTAAAACCCTTAACGCCTCCCCCCGAAGACAATGCGCCAGCTATCCCGTCCATGTCGCGTAATCGAGCCTTCCCCCTTTGCACCCCCCCACCCCCCTTTCCCTCGAACCCCCCTTCCATCTCAAAACGTCTGTTCTGAACGGTTTTTTCTGGCATCCACGGGTCTTCCTCGAACCCCCCTTCAGGGTTCCACCGTGCTGATCAGCAAGATCAAGGTGGACCGCGTCACGCTCACCTGCATGGCCCACTGGCCCCGCGGCTGGGTGTCCAGCGGGGTGCACTCGCTGCTGCTGGGCACGGAGGGCGGCAACCTGCTGCTGGCGCACCCGGTAACGGGCTCGGTGCGCCAGGCGGCGGACCTGGAGGGGATGATACCGTCGGGTAGGTGCTGGGGCGGGGGCAGGTGCTGGGGCGGGGGCGGGAGCAGGTGCTGGGGCGGGGGCAGGTGCTGGGGCGGGGGCAGGTGCTGGTGCTGGGGCGGGGGCGGGAGCAGGTGCTGGGGCGGGGGCAGGTGCTGGTGCTGGGGCGGGGGCGGGAGCAGGTGCTGGGCGGGGCAGGTGCTGGGGCGGGGGCAGGGCGGTGCTGGGGCGGGGGCAGGTGCTGGGGCGGGGGCAGGTGCTGGTGCTGGGGCGGGGGCAGGTGCTGGGCGGGGGCAGGTGCTGGGGCGGGGGCAGGTGCTGGTGCTGGGGCGGGGGCAGGTGCTGGGGCGGGGGCAGGTGCTGGTGCTGGGGCGGGGGCAGGTGCTGGGGCGGGGGCAGGTGCTGGTGCTGGGGCGGGGGCAGGTGCTGGTGCTGGGGCGGGGGCAGGTGCTGGGGCGGGGGCAGGTGCTGGTGCTGGGGCGGGGGCAGGTGCTGGTGCTGGGGCGGGGGCAGGTGCTGGGGCGGGGGCAGGTGCTGGTGCTGGGGCGGGGGCAGGTGCTGGGGCGGGGGCAGGTGCTGGGGCGGGGGCAGGTGCTGGTGCTGGGGCGGGGGCAGGTGCTGGGGCGGGGCAGGTGCTGGGGCGGGGGCAGGTGCTGGTGCTGGGGCGGGGGCAGGTGCTGGGGCGGGGGCAGGTGCTGGTGCTGGGGCGGGGGCAGGTGCTGGGGCGGGGGCAGGTGCTGGTGCTGGGGCGGGGGCAGGTGCTGGGGCGGGGGGGGGCAGGTGCTGGTGCTGGGGCGGGGGCAGGTGCTGGGGCGGGGGCAGGTGCTGGTGCTGGGGCGGGGGCAGGTGCTGGTGCTGGGGCGGGGGCAGGTGCTGGGGCGGGGGCAGGTGCTGGTGCTGGGGCGGGGGCAGGTGCTGGGGCGGGGGCAGGTGCTGGGGCGGGGGCAGGTGCTGGTGCTGGGGCGGGGGCAGGTGCTGGGGCGGGGGCAGGTGCTGGTGCTGGGGCGGGGGCAGGTGCTGGTGCTGGGGCGGGGGCAGGTGCTGGGGCGGGGGCAGGTGCTGGTGCTGGGGCGGGGGCAGGTGCTGGTGCTGGGGCGGGGGCAGGTGCTGGGGCGGGGGCAGGTGCTGGTGCTGGGGCGGGGGCAGGTGCTGGGGCGGGGGCAGGTGCTGGTGCTGGGGCGGGGGCAGGTGCTGGTGCTGGGGCGGGGGCAGGTGCTGGGGCGGGGGCAGGTGCTGGTGCTGGGGCGGGGGCAGGTGCTGGTGCTGGGGCGGGGGCAGGTGCTGGTGCTGGGGCGGGGGCAGGTGCTGGGGCGGGGGCAGGTGCTGGTGCTGGGCGGGGCGGTGCTGGGGCGGGGGCAGGTGCTGGGGCGGGGGCAGGTGCTGGTGCTGGGGCGGGGGCAGGTGCTGGGGCGGGGCAGGTGCTGGGGCGGGGGCAGGTGCTGGTGCTGGGGCGGGGGCAGGTGCTGGGGCGGGGGCAGGTGCTGGTGCTGGGGCGGGGGCAGGTGCTGGGGCGGGGGCAGGTGCTGGTGCTGGGGCGGGGGCAGGTGCTGGTGCTGGGGCGGGGCAGGTGCTGGGGCGGGGGCAGGTGCTGGTGCTGGGGCGGGGGCAGGTGCTGGGGCGGGGGCAGGTGCTGGGGCGGGGGCAGGTGCTGGTGCTGGGGCGGGGGCAGGTGCTGGGGGCGGGGGCAGGTGCTGGTGCTGGGGCGGGGGCAGGTGCTGGGGCGGGGGCAGGTGCTGGTGCTGGGGCGGGGGCAGGTGCTGGGGCGGGGGCAGGTGCTGGTGCTGGGGCGGGGGCAGGTGCTGGGGCGGGGGCAGGTGCTGGGGCGGGGGCAGGTGCTGGGGCGGGGGCAGGTGCTGGGCGGGGCAGGTGCTGGGGCGGGGGCAGGTGCTGGGGCGGGGGCAGGTGCTGGGGCGGGGGCAGGTGCTGGTGCTGGGGCGGGGGCAGGTGCTGGTGCTGGGGCGGGGGCAGGTGCTGGTGCTGGGGCGGGGGCGGGGGCAGGTGCTGGGGCGGGGGCAGGTGCTGGGGCGGGGGCAGGTGCTGGGGCGGGGGCAGGTGCTGGGGCGCAGCCACTGGTTGTTACGGCTTAGGAGCGCGGTAGGGGGGTTGTCCGGTGGACATGGCTGGGTTCGAGGGACATGGCTGGGTGGGGCAGGGTGCATGGGGAGGTGGCAGGAAGGGTTGCGTGTTGCGTCGGGGGCCGAGCCGTCCCCGAATGTCGGCGGCCCCGCCTGGAGCGTTATGCCAGCCCCTAAACCCCCCTAAAACCCCCTAAAACCCCCTAAAACCCTAAAACCCGCGGCCGCCCCCAGGACAAAAGCGCACCCCCAAGGTATACGGCCTCAGCGTCCACCCCATGATGCCCGGGATCGTGGCGGCGGCGACCAACGTGGGAGTGGCTATCCTGATGGTGGCGGCGGCCGCGCCGCCGCTGCCGGTGGTGGCGCTGCCGATGATGTCGCCGGCGCAGGCGCTGCATGACGACGGCGCCGCGGCCATGGGCGCCGCCTTCGGCGGCGCCGGCGGCGCAGGTGCCACCTACGTGACTGCCATAGGCAAGCACGTGCTGTGCGTCACTGCGGCGACACTGCCGAACCAGGTGCGGCTGAGGGCTTGGAAAGGCGCGGCTGCGTCGTGGGCCTTATACTCGGCCTCGGGCTTGCGGCTGCGGAGCGGTGCCTCGGTTGCAGCGCGGATGTGTGTTCCGAAGCTGCTGGGTGGGGTTTGAAGGCCTCCCTGGAGGACATCGTGTATTTAATGTTGGCAGGGACAGGGAGGGTGCCTAAGGCTTTCGGCCTCCCGCAGGACGCGGTAGGTTGGGGAGGCATGGTTTGCGCAGGCATGGTTCTGTGCAGGCGCAAGACCGGCCGCTGCCCATTCACTCGCCGGTCCTTGGTCCTTTCTTCCCCCCCCCCTCCTGCTGGGTTCCTGCAGGACCTGGCGGACTTCCCTCCCAACCAGGTCATGGGGAAACTCCAGGTGCGCGGCAGCACCGGGCTGGGGGGGCACGTGGCAGCACCGGGCTGCGGGGGCACCTTCTTAGGAGGACGCCGTGTGAAGGGGCTAGCTACCGGTAGTTTCTGCGGCCACAGCACCTTTGCACCCACCATCACAGCGGCGACTGCCGCCTGCAGGTCTCGGCAAGTACGCAGGATTTCGCCAGCGGCAGGACAACCCTGGCACCATCACCACACACACGCACTCTCCGCCTCCGTCTCCCATTCCTCTATTCGCAACCGTACTGTCGTTTCTCCTACGCCTTGCTCCCAAGCACCGCCGAGCCGTTCGTCCAAAAGTACGACTCAGAGTCATCGGGTCCCCTCTCGTCGCTGTCGCCCGGGGCTCTGCTCCTGCGTCCCCCCCCCCCTCCTGGGCCATTGCGTGTAATTTAAAACGTGTGTAGTAATCAAGCGTCTCCTGATCGGTTTTACTTTTCAGTACCGACCCATGGGTTTCCCCTCATACTCTCCTGGGTCGTTGCAGGTGGCAACCGACACACCAACCACCCGCGCCCATCTGACCGTGAGCCACGACGGCGGCTACGTGGCGGTGGCCTGGCCCGGGGCGAGGCAGTATGCCATCTACCGCCAGGGGGCCTCGGCATGGCAGGAGTAAGCGGCAGGGGCGGTGTGGGGAAGAGAAGATGAAAGGGGCGGTTCGGAGAGGAGGGGGAGAAAAGGCCTATCCGCGAATCCATGGCCGAGGAGGGGGCCGTGAGAGGCCCTCGTCCGCCATCTTCCCCTCACCCGCTACCTGCAGCGCTGTTTACCGACCACATACCTATCCCACCCTCCTCCCAGAGCTTTCCTTTCCTGGGCTTTCCTCAACCCCCCAGAGCTCCTCCACATTACGAGTTGCGTTCCACCCGCCGCCCCCTGGGTTTCGCCAACCCAATACCCCTCCCCTCCCCCCCCATGTGTTTCGTATCGGTTTCACCGAACTTTTCATCATTCGCTCCACGCGTTATGCTTTACACATCATTACGCGCAGCCTATGCGCCAGCTATACTCCCCACGTCTTGGTCTTTTTGCACCCCCTTCCCCCTCCCCGCTCCTGCTCTTTGGCGCGCCGCTCCGCTGGACCCTCACCTTCACCGCCCTCGGTTTGTCAGCCGTGGATTCGCGGATTCTCTTATCAAACCCCCCTTGTAACGTTTGTTCCAAACGGTTTTCCTCGCATCCACCGATCTTCCTCGCAACCCCCCTCTTATACCCTTCCCTGCATCCGTCCCGCAGGGTCACTCGGGGCAACGGCACCTCCGTGGCGTTCCACAGCTCCCGCCCCGTCTTCGCGGCCATGGAGGAGGACGCCCCCGCCCTGCCGGCCGCGGCAGCCCCTGGAGCCAAGCCAACCAAGGACCCCAAGAAGGCCGAGAAGCAGGCCGAGGCGGCGCGCGCGGCCATGGAAGCCGCCGCAAAGGCGGCCGCGGCCAGCGCGACGGTTCGTGTGAAGGAGCTGCAGGGCACCTCGGCGTCACCGCCGCGCGGCCTGGGCGGCGTGGACCTGCGGGGCGACTCACCGTCACACGTGCAGGGCGGCGCGCTGCTGGCCGTGACGGTGCGGCGGGTGCTGCAGGCGGAGGCGCCGGACCTGGCTCCCGCGGGCAGGTGGGTCTACGAACGCACCCGCCCTGCTCTTCGCTGCCTGCAGCATAAGCATGCGGAGACGGCGTACGTAAACTTAACGTGGAAGTAAGATCCACGGACGTCGGGGCTTCATATGACGACCATGTTGATCGCTCCCGCTGGTTGCTGCATCGGACGCTCGACGGTTTCTTTTTCCCACGCCAGTGCCATGACTGCAACTCCCAACGGCTCTCCAACCCACCCCGCCTTCCAGCATGCATCTCCGCAGAACGTATAATGTCCCAAACGGTTCCCTAATCGGCTTCCTAGTCCACGGGCTTTCCTCACAAACCCTCCCCTGCGGCCCCCCAGCTCCGCGCCCGTCCTCCTGTTCTACGACTGGGACACCGGGAGACGAGTGGGCCCCGAGCTACCGGAGCCGCTGCTCATGTCCTGGGACCCCTCGCGGACGATGCTAGCCATGGCCTACCCCAGCCAGCTGCTGGTCGTCAGGTGAGGGCATATGGAGGCGTGCGTGCAGGCAGCTACCGTAACCTGCATTCCTTGGGCTTGGACAGGGGGTATAAAATAAATCCGGGGATGCACGGGCTACTAACCAAGGGCGATGGGGCGTGGGGGGGCCGAGGAGTGCCTGCGTGGACATGTACGTGCGGGTGTGGATGTGGGTGTGGGTGCTGGCTTGTCCAGGGACGTCAGTGTATGTGGGTGTGGGTGCTGGCTTGTCCAGGGACGTCAGTGTAAGGTAGTCACTGTGGCTGGCGTCCTGACGCGGTGCGTGGGGGGTGACGTCCTGGCGCCGACCTCCGCTCCGCTCCATTCCACTCCACTCCGCGCCGCTCCGCTCCGCTTCTTTCCGCTCCGCTTCCGCTTCCCTTCCCTCCACTCCGCTTCCCTCCGCGCCGCTTCCCTCCGCTCCGCTTCCCTCCGCAGGGCCCGCCCCGACTTCCAGGTCGTGTCCGCACTGCCCGTCTGCGGAGCCGAGTCCCTCGAGTGGGCCGCCCGGCAGCTCTTCATCGCCACCGCCACCCACATCCTCTGCGCGCTCGTGGCCCCCGGCCCGCCGCAGCTCCCGCCCTCCTCCGCCATCACCTCCGCCGTGCCGCCGCCCGCCGCCCCGCCCGCGCGCCTCATCACCCTGGCTGGCCCCGGCGTCACCGCTGCCGCCGCCGCCGGCGCCGTCACGCACGAAGGCTTCCTGCCGCCGCCGGCCAACCGGCCGCCGGGGCCGCTGGCGCTGCTGGGGCCCCGGGACGGGTGTCTGTGGATGGTGGGGGTCCTCGGGCAGCCGCAGGCGCTGGCTCTGCTGCACCCGGGGCTGCGGTGCTGCAGCCTGGTAGCTTCGGGCGACCTGCACGGTACGTGGGAGGCGGGCTGGCTGGGCGCTGGCTGGCTGGGCGCTGGCTGGCTGGGCGCTGGCAAGCAGGCTGGCTGGCTGGCTGGCAGGCTGGCTGGCTGGGTGCGGGTGTTGTCTGGTATTGGTCTGGTGTTGGCCACGGTGGCTACGTGGGAGGGCGTGCTAGTAAGCGGGTATGGTGGGCAGGCTAGGGGGCTGGCGTGGGAAGGTAGGTAGGCAACGGGGGACGACCTCCACACACGACCCACCTCCCGCGCCTCACAGGTCTAGTTATTTCCATCCCAGCCTCCTGCCGGGCATAGCCGTCTCGCGCCCACACCCTGCCCGCATCCCTTCCCCCGTACCGCTCAGCACGCATCAGCATCAAGTGTACACTAATCCACCCACCCACCGTTTCTCCCCCCCGCGCCGCTTCTTTTTTGCACCCCCGGCCCCCGCCGCCGCTCGCCTCTTTCAAACGGCTTTTTCGTCGTACACGGGTTTTTCTTGAAATCCCCGCAGCTCGTGTAACCGGGCCTTCTCGTCCCCTCTCCCCACGCCGCTCAAACCCCCTTAGGCGCCGTGTCGGTGGCTATCCGCGCAATGGCTCCGGAGCTGCACGACGAGCTGGCCGCAGTCATGATGGATATGGACGGACTGCGGGGGGCCGCGGCGGCCGCGGCGCTGCCGGGCATCTCATTGCAAACGGAACTGCGGCTGCGGGCGGCGATGCGGCACTGGCAGCAGGCGGTGGAGGCGGCGGAGGCACTGCTGCTGGGGTACACCGTTCGGCCGCCGCCGGGGCAGTTTCGGAGCTCCGTCTCAGCGGCGGCGTTTGGCGGCGGGTACGGCGGCGCGGGCTTCGGCGCCGGCGCCGGGCCACAGCTTGGCGATGAGTTTGTGGATTTCAGTCTGGCGGCAGGGGGCGTGCCAGCGAGTGGTGAGTGGGCAGGGCGCGACGTTCTGGCAGAGGGCTGAAGGTGGAGGAACGGGTGGGATAACTGCAGACTAGGGCCAGGGGTGGTGTGGGCAGCTTGGGAAAGCGCCGGCGGCCCGAGACCTGGAGCGTCGCCAGCAGCGCTTGTCATGCTGAGCGCCACAGCCCCACGCTGGCCAACGTGGACCCCACGTTGCAGGTTCGCTCCTGCTTTTTCGCTGATCCTTAACCCTTCCTGCTCGCTGGGGGTCAGAAGGTGGGCGTGGCAAGCGACTATTTGTATCACCAGCGCAACCCTCCCTCCCTTCCTCCTCAATACGCCAACCTCACTTCCCACGTCGAGTAACCGGGTGTTTTTGCAACCTCTCCCTCCCTCCCTCCCTGCCTTACTCCGCAGCCCCGGCGCACCCCGAGGACCTCGACTGGACGCAGCCGCTCCGCGCCGCGAGCAGCAGCGCCAAGGCCGCGGCCACAGCCGTCGTGGCGGCGCGGCGGCCCTACCGTGCCGGCGCTGACGCTGGCGTGCCGTCGGCCGCCACCGTACAGCTCGTGCTGGGCCTGTTGGAGGACCTCGAGAGGGCCGCCATGTACGACGTCGTTCGCCACCTTGCCAAGCCTTTGCTGGCGCACGCCGTACATCTGGGTGGCGACCAGCTCCGGAGCCTGGCCTCGATCATGGCTCAGGTGCGAGCTGCCGGGACTTGCAGGCGTGCGTCCCCTTGCCCAGGATGATCCTACGGCCGGGCACATGAAACCCTTGCTTGCCGGGCCACATCCGGAATCCTTGTGACGTCGTCCTATTTATGAAGTTTACGTAGATGCGCAGAGCTAGCGTAGCTCGCAAAAGTGCCGGCAGAGTGCCAAAATCCAAGCGTAGGTCCAGTTACTATCACCGCTCTTCCAACCAAGCCTTACAAGGTCCCCAATGGCCGCACCGGCAACGAGATGCCCTCACCCTGCCGTCCGATCCTTGAGCAGGCTGGCATGAAGACCGACCTGCCGACGTTGGACCACTCAGTGGCAGCTGGCGCGGAAAGCAGCGGCCGCGAAACCTCCGCCCTGCTGGCGGCGATGCTGTCGGGGCACACGGCCCTGGTGCAGGACAGCCTACGGGAGGATGGGGCGCATGCGCTGGCGGCGCTGCAGGCGCGTGTGTACGGCCTGTCGTCAGCGGCGGAGAGCATGGCGGCGTGGCGGCGACAGCTAGCGGCAGCGGCGCCGTCGGGCGCCGCCGGCGCCCTAGGCCGCTTGGAGGTTTCGATACCGGTGTAGGCTTCGGTGCCGGTGGTACGGTTTTCGACGCCTCGGCGAGCAGCTACGCGTTTAAGGTGCTTCCCGGCGGTTAACCGCGGTGTAACCGCGGCAGCGGCAGTTTTCCAGGTTTCGCGGTTGGGCCGGCCCCACGGCTGGCTGGTCCTTTGGCGGTCGCGCCGAATGACATGTACAGGGACGGTGCGTGACTGTGCTCAGGATGGTGACTTTTGTTCATAAATTTCGTGCAGCGACGCGCGATGTGGGCTGCCTCCCGCCCAATCGGTCGCCTATCAGGCCGGTCAAAGCAGTCGAACAACGCGGTTCGGCATGGCTACAAGGACAGGCGTGTGGGGGAACGTTTTTGCACTTCTGAGTTGACGACGACGAGACATTCTTGAGACGCGCTATAAGGCCCTTGATGGTGCCAGCCACGCTGGGTAGGACTGACAGGAGTGTAAGGCGTTGGCATGTGTCTAGTCGCCAGGAAATTGCGGAACGCAGACTTGCGGTGGTACAAAACGTGTTGGGCGTTCCTTCGCGGTTTTCGGGTGTTGCTGCTCAGGTTTGTCGAGGCCTGCACTCAACAGTCTGCGACGCCTGCCTGCAAATGGGTTACGGCTAGAATTTGTTCAGTACACGGCCCGGGAATCCTTTTTCCAGCTAGGAGAGGCGCAGCGGATCCGACGTGTCTTCTCGATAGTCCACAAGACGTATGGTTCGTACAGGCACCACACGATGAAGTAAACATGGCAGTAACAGTTCGCCTAACTTATGATCGGCGGTGCGTCCGAGGCAACGGCACAGATACCATTGCGCGGGATTGACCCAGACAGCTGCGTTAGTGTACGGCCAGGTATTACCTCACGACTACCACGCCGACGACCGGATGTAGGCAGGGGAAGCATGCCCCCTATAGCCCGTGAACGCACTAACCAAAGTAAGGGACGTGAGCAACAAGTTACCTCCGAACTGGCCAACCAGTGCATGCAGCGCTGCCGAAGGAGTGCAGCTGATAACAATTCTTTTAGCGGCGGGTGTGCCCCTACAGGTCTGACGTGAGCTTACGAGCTTTACCTTCGCATGGCCTTCTGCCCACCCAGGATTTCACGTATATAACACGTATTTGTCCCAGCGGCGGACGAAGTCCCGAACATAGGCACAAAGCGTGAGGCAAACAGGCATGCCCCTTAGTAAAGGCCAACGAGGGGGATGGGGAGGAAGGATGAATGGGATTGGCCTGGTTGGCACATCCAGAGCGGCATCAAAACACACGAGCCATAGCTAGCAAAGGCGCAAAACCGGGGTAAGGCGAGTGCATCGCTTTTAAGGAACTGAAATGACCATGGCTAACGAAAATCTGATGAGCCTGCCGCGTGTTGGGATGTGAGAAAGGCGGGCAATGGCCGAACCAGCAGGTTAGACCAGAACATAATCCACAAGATTAAGCTGCACAAACGGTGTACATGTAACCCTTGGGAGCCCCCTGATGTGCTATGCGATGGCAGGCCCGGCCGTTGTTAAGAGGACAATTCCTTGCCATTCTTGGTTGACTGACGATACCCACTCGGACAGCGCGTCCGTCATCGCAAAATCCTCTCAATGCCAGTAGCGACGTTATACTAGACTCGAGTATACCGGTAGACGGGATCGTATCTCACTGGAGAAAGTCACGCTAGCACATTCGATGCCTGTTGGTTGTAACATGCCAAGCCAACTTCAACGTTTACGTACATATATCTGAGGGGTAATAGAACTCTGCGCTGGTTTTGGCAAATCGCAAATGGGACTGTTCCCTGGACGAGTGTCGTGCACAATTCCGTTTTGATGGTAATGCGCATGGCGTAGAGGCATAGCCATGCCTATTAGAAGCTTAATGTAATTAGGTAGCTTAGATAACTGCGGTAACCGCGAGGCCAGCCAATCATACGCCAGCAGTCGCTACTTCCTGTGCTGAGAGTGAACGCGTAACTGTTCCCTAGCGGGTCAAGCCCCTGTGGCTCATTCCCCAACTCATACTAGCCCTGGAGGACATAGTGGCTTGTAGACTACGTTATCGCTCGGCCGGTATGTCCCCATGGGCTGCGACTGGAATGGGGGTGTAGCGTGGTCGTCGCAGCCCTCGACCGAGGATCCCGGCCTTCTGTCTAGCCGCAAACCGAGGTCACCAATTCATACGTCCTTATAATTTTGATGACCAACAAACGGCTGCTTGCACGTTGACGGCAGGGCCCTTGCCTGTAGCTTGGCGACCGGCATGGGCACCCGCAAGAAGAGCGAAGACGGCGAAGATGGAATGCCACGGGCCAAAAAGCCCAACAACTTTTGGGCTCCTTTCAACACTTGGTGGCGTGAACACCATGAGCGCACCGGCAACCGAGCGACAGTTGTCGAGATGCGAGAGTGAGCCTTTGACGCACAGTCCTTTTGGTCGCACGTGTACACACTCAGAAAAGAAACAATTATTCGCCCAGCCCCCCTAGATGCTTTGACCTTAGTTGACATGCATACCTGCCACGTGGTCGTGGCGCAGGTGGTACGCTCACAACGCGCACACGGTGTGGCCACCGGACTTGATGCCCAGCGTCGAAGACATGCTCAAAATCGCCAAGGGGCTGCGGACTATCAAGCAGGTTCAAGCATATTTCCGGTCTTACAGGAAGAACCTGAAGACGCGCAAGGTAAGCGAGGCCGACAGGCCCAGCGTTAGCACGAAGGACACGGCATGAAATTGCCAGGCACGTTAGGTCAGCGGGTATGCATGTTGTCCGGTAACGGTTTCGGTTTGCAAGGTCGGGCTGCACGTCTCTTCCTGTGCCGCTTCAAACATATGTCGCATTGAGACAGTCCAACCAAGCCTTCTGCCGCTCGCACCTCTCTAAAACCTGCCTTATAGGACGGCGACCCGATCAGCCCGGACGTCGGTTTGCGGAAGGCACCTCGCCGCCACTTTGCAGCAACCAGAGCCGTAGGGGCTGCTGCCGCCGGCAGCTTCCTTGCAGCGGTGCAACAAGCGGCCCAGCAATGCCACCTGCAGCAGCAGCAGCAGGCCTACGCCGCGCTTGGACAGGAAATGCCACCCGGCACCGCTGAGCAGCTACAATACCTCGACTGGGGGTTCGCCAGCGAGGCAGCAGCCATTGCGGCCATGGAGGCGGTGGAGGCGGGCAGCGATGGCGACACACTGAGCGAGGCTGAGGCTGAGGCCGGCGTGCACGCTGCCGCTACAGCCCTTGCCGGCGCCACTTTCAGAGACGCCAACCACGCTGGCAGGGGTGCGGGCGGGTATCATGACACGGCCACGCACGCAGGTGCTCACGCTGGGGGCCACAGCGTCAACGGCTGCGGCGATGACGGTGGGGCAGGGGCCTCGGCTTCGCAGCCCTACTTTGACCCATGGACGATGCAGCATGCGCAGTCTCACGCCCCCTTCCTGCAGCCTGGCATCGCCCACCGGCGATTCGTCAAAGCTGTCCGGACGTCCATGGGCGGAGGCGTGGTTCAGGGGCCCGGCGGTGGAGCTGCTTCGGGCCGGCAGCCGGATAACAGCGGTGGCGGGGCGGCAGCAGCAGCAGCAGGGTTCAGCGGCGGGCCCCACGGAGGCGGCAGCGGGGTGCAGGCGGTCACTTGCCGGCGCACCCGCATCCGCACGTCAGCGGGCGGCGTGTGGCAGCATGAAGTGGTGGAGCAGCTGGAGGTCGGCGTGGGGCCGCCCGGGTCACCCTTGCCGTACGGCCTGCAGCCGTACCCGGGCATGCCACTGCAAGGACAGGAGGAAGGCGGCTTCGCGGACGCCCCCAGCGGCGCAACGTGGCATGGGCGCAGCGCCGGGGGTATGGACGGCGGCGGCACCGGTGCGCCCAGCAGCGGCGCCGGAGGAGGAGGAGGAGCGCCCCTCGCCGGCGACGCCTCCGGCGGGGTGCACCCTCCGCCCCGCAAGCAGCTGCGGT
This sequence comes from Yamagishiella unicocca, assembly GCA_003116995.1. Taxonomy (NCBI): domain Eukaryota; kingdom Viridiplantae; phylum Chlorophyta; class Chlorophyceae; order Chlamydomonadales; family Volvocaceae; genus Yamagishiella; species Yamagishiella unicocca. The sequence continues at coordinate 119,345 of BDSL01000114.1, read as the reverse complement.
GCGGTGACCGAGGCGTGGTGAGCATGGGCGGCGGCGAGGCGTACGAAGCGGCGCATGCAGCGAGTGGGCTGAACGGCGGCGGCGGGCATCAGCACCAGCATCCATCCGACAACCCACCAGGGGGCGCAGCTGACGGGAACGTAGGCGTGCAGCACCACGGCCGCCGCTTTGTACAATCATACGGCGGACACCCCGCCTTCTCGTCAGGCAACCTGCGCCACAAGCCGCCGCACGGCGCATCAGCGATGGCCCTCAGTGACGGCGGTGTAGTGTATGGCTCGCAGCTGCCGGCGGCGGCTCCGCATCACCCACACCCGACCGCGCCGTTCCGCGGGCCCGCCTCCAGCTATGGCGGTGTGCCTGCTTCGTGGTCGCATCACCCACACGCGCCTCCTGCCCCGCCGCCAGCACACCACCATGCCGTCTACCCGCCGTACCACATGTACGGCTATCGCCACCTACACGCGGGTTACCCCATTCCGCCATATGGGTACGGCCACGCCTCCCACGCGCAGCCAAGCTATCCTTCCATGCCCCCGTGCCACATGGCGATGCCGTACCATCCGTATGGCATGCACGTGCACTCGTACGGACAATACTACCACCACCCAGAGGTGGGCGCCGGTGCGGGAGCCGCCGCTGTACCCGACGGCCGGCCCTCGGAGAGGCAGCCGGCTGCCGGGCCAGCCCCTGACCCTCGCGGCGTCGATCCGCACCACCAGCAGCACGAGCAGCAGCAGCGGCAGCAGCGGCAGGCTCCAAGTGCTCGAGAACAACAACAACAGCAGCAGCAGTCGCCCGACGGGGGCTCCCCAGCCGATGTGCCGGTGCAGTATGTCCGACAGACGGCGCAGCCACTGCAGCTGGCTGAGCTGCCGTCGGTTCCATGCGGCTTGCTGGCAGGTGGCATGGGCTCGCTGAGCCCCTCCGACCTGGGCGGACTTTCGGGTCTGTCTGCACTGGGGTTGGCGGAGAGTGACGCGGAGGGTGGCGAGGAGGCCGCTAGCGGCAGCCAGCACCACCACCACCGGCGCCACGGACACGGCCATGCGGAGCAGGGGCTCCCGCAGGAGCCGCACCCGGGACAGCAGCTGCAGGAGCAGCCAGCGCCCGAGTCGCATCCTGGCGACCTCGCAGCTGAGGTGCATCTGAAGGCAAATGAGCTATCAGGCTTGGATTGCGAGCAGCAGGAGGAACAGCAACAGCAACGACAAGAACGACACCACCACCACCAGCATCCACAGGTCGTCGCCTCCTCCCTGGAGGCCCAACCACAGGCGCTGCCGACCGCAACGGACGGCAGGGCGGACGAAGCGGGTGAGCCGGAAGGCATGACGCCTTCGGCGACCCCCGCGCCAGCACCCGCCGCCAAACGCAGCCATGGCAGAAGCGTGGACATGACCCATGACTCAATAAACGGCGGAGCCGACGAGGACGATGCACCGGGCACGCTGGGTCGGCACCACCCAGGCTACCGGCACCCGCACCACTCGGATGGCGTGGACGCATCCATGCTGCTTCGCGAGGACGCCAACGGCAGCTGCGGTGCCGACAGCAGCGCCTACCCGGGCACCAGCGACGGTGGCGCTACCGACGGCACCGCCAACCTGTACTACAAGACGCCGAAGCTCGCCGGCAAGCCGTCGAACATGCTGCCCTCAGATTTGCTGCTGCAGTCGATCCCGCCCAGCACGGGGACGCTGCACCGGCAGCACCAGCTGCTGCTGGACAGCCTCATCGCGCCCGGTAGCTTCTCGGCGTTGCACACTGGCGGTGCCTCGGATGGCCCCAAGAGCCGCATCGCGCCCATGCCGATGACCATCCACGTGCTGCAGGAGGAGGTAATGATGATGCCGCACCTGGGGGCGGTTGGATCGCTTGGAGACATGGCGGCCCTACACAGCCCGACGGGCAGCCTCAACCTGGCTCTGCTGGACCAGGCGGGGGATGAGGGGGTGGAGATGGGCATGTGGGGGTCCTGCGCATGAAGGCGCGCAGATGGGCCGGGCCGTGCGCGGCTGGGTGGGTGGTGCGAGGTGCGGGATTAGCGTGACTTGACGGCTACTAGTACATACGCCATAGGGGATAGGGACTGGCGACCGGGATGACGAGGTAAGTACGAGCGGCAACGCCCATCAGTAGTTGTTAGGTGTGCGCTGGCAAGCGCCGCCTCCGTTCTTCATCTGAGCAGCCCGCACCGCCGGCCGCGGCGCAGCGAGCACGCTCGTGCGTGCGAGGTGTCAGTGTCCCAGGGAAGCATCAGCAAGGAACCGTCCAACCTAGGTTAGGGAAGCAAGATGAGGTGGGGACACCGCGGGCACGTGGTCTGCCTTCTTAGGGGGCACCGGCACGCCTCTGCACGCTTGCTCGTGAACAAGGAGCAATTCCTGCATTACGGTAGACATTGACTCCGACGGTTTAGTGTCCGAGTGTGGATGTGGATGCCGTGCGGCATCGCGACAACGTGTCGCCTTCTAGCATTCTAGCGCTTTGGATGCAGTGCAAAGATCGGGCTGCCATGCTAGCACCAACACCAAGCCATGTGCTAATTTTGCCATGGGCTGATTGATTCCTAGGGTGAAGGCGCGGGAACGCTGAATAGACATTTGCGGCGGCGGCCAATTGATTCCTAGGGCCTGGCTAAGGTGGTACCCCTATTTGGTGATTTGCAATTCAGAACACACTTAGGATCTCCCAGATGGACTACCGGTGTACGAATGTGGATTATGAGACAGCTCGCTTGGGTCTTGAGAGCTGTCGTGCTGTGCACGACTGAAGCAGGTCATGGGCAGACACAGCATTGCTGCTGGCGGATGGATACTGTTGCTTCATTCTGGCAACGGCCACGAGCATGGTTGTTTCGTGCCGCCGGCTGCTGGGAACGAGGCCATCGTCACTGCCACGGCGTGCAGACCGCCAGCGGCGACGAGCAGGCGGGATTATAGATGTTACATTGATTCATACCCGCGGCCAATGCCGATCCCTGGTTACTTTTGCCCGTTATAAACCTCCTGCTTAAGAGAACTTTGTGACGTGTCAAGTGCAAGCGATACAATCCAAGCCTATTGCTAACCGCTTCCGTGTACTTGAGGACGTAAGGCCAGCGGTGTGAACCGGCATTATATCCAAACACTGCCTCTGGGTGCAGCTCATCTCGGTGCACTGCCCGCATGGTAAAACTTCAATGACAGCGGCAGGCGTAACGTCGCTTTCAGCAACTTCCCGCCAAAAAGGTTATCGCATAGCCTTGGCCATTTAACAAGAGTATGAACGGCAGATCGATACCGAGGATACCAAGGAAATTCGTAGGTTGATTGGACCGGCAGGACAGGCCAGGACGAGCTGACACGACCAACGTCCTGCCGTTCGGACTGGTTTAGTGCTGCTCCGTTGCGGTAACATCATATTCTTTGCATTCGTTACATTTAGATTCATAAAAGGTATCGTAGATATATATTTTTTGTCAGTACTCTCTCAAAGGGGGACAAGTTAGCAGAACTGCCTTAGTAGCGTCAGCGTACGTAACACGCAGCAGCTAATCCATAGCGCTTGATGCGCACGACAGAAGATTGACAATTTGCGTCACACAGTGTAGGAAGCAACCTGCAAGTCAGGGCGTTAGGCAGTGATACGACAGGACTGGCGATATGCCTGTGTCTTCCTTGCAGCGTTGCAATGAACCGACCTGCAAACAATTAAGGGCAGATGAAGTACCCATTATGGAGTTGTGTCCGGAATCCAATGGCGGCATGCTTTTCGGTGCCCGGGCGATGCTCAAACCGTCGCAGGTTCGTGAGAGCTGCCCTGGACGGTAAATGTAACCAATTGCTCAAGAATAATGAACCCAATAATAAACCCAATATGTGTATCGATTCATTTGCCGCAGTGGCTTTCCGTTCTGAGAGCAGCCTCTTCCAAAGGCAGCTTGCGACGCCCCCTCGCCGACTCGCCGCCTCCGGCAGCCGTGGCCGCCTGGAGCTCCCCCAAGTGCTCTTCTCCCCCTTGTGCTACGCCGGCGTGGGACTTGTGCCCCCGGAGGATTGAGGGAGAACATCAGAGGGAGGAAGCTGCCGCCAGCAGCGGCAACTGCGCTGCTGCGCTCTCAGCTGGTACCGCTGACGGGGTCGACTCGGCGGAACGGGGGCATCGCGAATCCTCCGTCAGTCGCTCAAGAAACCTGGTTAGCTTCCTCCTGCCGGAAAGCCTAATGTCACGATTCGGCGCAACAGCCCTGCAATCGTTCGGGTCGTCGGAGGCTTGCTCCAGGGAGCCCAGCAGCAGCAGCACCATCGGCGCCGGCGCTCAATCCTCGGGAATGATCTGGAAGCGTGATAGAGCGCACCAGGTGGGTCCGGACCCGGGGCACCGGGGATGTCTCTCCCCCCCGTGACACGACCCGTCGTGTTACGTTACCGGTATTGTTGGGACAACAGGCACCGTACAATGTATCGACGGAATCACGTTGCCAATCGCCAGCTTCGTTCTGCGTGAGCAGCTTTATCCATTTTTTGTTCTTTTTCCCTTCCATGGAATGGATACCGGTAGTTGCTTTCGCTGACGCGGCAACGCATCCTCCTATGCCCCATGCCTGCAGCGCTCAATCCTGAAAAAAAGCTGCATCGCCGCGGCGACTTGCCAACACATGGCATTCAACAATACAGCCAAAGCTTCCAGCCCACCATCAAGGGACATGGCCGCTGCGTCGTCCTTTTACACCGGTTGCTCCTCCCCCCGCCACGCTGCTCTGCCGTCGCAGCCCGCGTCCACGGGCTACTTGGCCGCGTGTGCCAGCCCCAGATTCCGCCAGTCCACATCCGTGAGCTTCAAGGAATCCTTGGATGGCAGTGACGAGGACCGCAACAGCGGCGGCGGCCAGCAGCTGCAGCTGCTGGAGCTGGCGCACTCACAGCACCAAGCCACCTTGCACAAGCGCAGGCTCGCGGCCGTGCGCCGGCAGCAGCAGCGCACCGTGAGGGGATCCGTAGTACGGATCTCGTTCTCGCCGTCTGTGTCGTACGTCCCTGACGTACCGGGTGCACGAAAGGACGCCGCTGCAGCGGACAGCTTTACTTTGGAGCAAGAGCAAGGGCAAGAGCAAGAGCAACGGGGAGAGCAGCGGCAGCAGCAGCCGGAGGAGGAGGATGCTCAGGGGCCTCCAGCAGATCTGACCCGCCAGCCTCCAGCTGATCCCCAGGCCGCAGAAGAGCTCCTGTCGTCGCAGCAGGGGCCGCAGCAGCTGTTGTCGCAGCAGGGGCCGCAGCAGCTGCACCTGGAGATGCCTGCTACACAACAGCCGCAGCCCATCGCTGAGCCGGCGGCCCTGCTGCAGGCATCCAGGACCAGGCTCAGCTGGCGGCGCATCAAGGCGGTCCTAATGGGGAGTGATGCAGCCGCAGCAAAGCAGGGCGCGGAGGGCGGCACTGGCACGCACGCAGACGGTGCTGGAGCTTTGCAACCTCCGATGGTCGCAGGGTGGTACAGCAGCGACGAGTCCGTGCCCAGCACGCCTGCCGTGCGTCTCCGCGCGCATGACAGCCACATCTTCAACCGCCGGCGCATGAAGCAGAAGAAGCAATCACGCAGCAATCGCGGCCAGCCGCCGGCCTCCGCAGTGCGATCCAAAGGGCATGCTTGGAAAGCCGAGGGCGCGGGGCATGGGGAGGAAATTGCTGCCGCCGCCGGAGGAGCGGCGGCTGATGGCAGTTTCGCGGTGCGCATCGGACGTGGCGCGGCTGAAGAGGGGGAGCCCCGATCCGCAAGTTCGGCCGCAGCAATACCTTCATCCACAGCTGCCTCAGGGCGCGGCACAGCGGGCAGCCCCAACGGTACGCAAGCCGCGGGCGTCACCGGATCTCAGACCAGCCTAAGCAAGCCGCCGCTGCCGGGCGCTGGATCAGGTGCTTTCTCGCGATTCAAGTCGTTGCTGTCCAGTAAGGTGCGCCGACGCGCCTCAGCCAGCCGTGTCGTCGCCGATGGCTGCAGTGCCACCGTCAGCGAAGGCGTGGGCGGCGGCGACGTGGAGCGGTCGGTCGACGGCGGCGCGCAGCTGCAGGTTGGGCCCGAGCGCTGCCTGCGGCCGTCCGCCTCCTCCCGGCTGGGACCGGGCGATGCGATGGATAGGAGCATGTCGGCCTTCTAGCACCAATAGCGCAGTACCCGGGCCCAGAAGCGCCGTACGGGTCGTGCTTTTAATTGCACGCTGAGGGCGCGGGGTATTTTTGTACAGCGACGATGTACGGCGTGGCGGCAGTGTACCCGCGATGTACGACGTGGCGGCAGTGTGCTCGCAATGTACGACATGGCGGCAGTGTACCCGCGAGCAGCGGCAGCAGCAGGAGTTGAGCTGAGGTGCGGCAGGTTAGAGGGGTGGCGAGGAGCGATGGCTTTGGCAGCCTGTGGGACACAGCGGGGATAAGTTGGAGCTGTTGTTTTTGTGCCGGTGCGATGTGTTAAGAGAGCCGCAGCGCGGTATGGCAGAGCTGGCGTTGGGCGGAGGGGCGCTAGCTGGACATGATGTTAGACGTTACCGTACTGGACGGCACTGGATGGACTGCATCCGTACACATTGGAACTGGGTGCTAAATTGGCACCGATTGGTTGTGTTAGTGATTGATGTTATTAGACAGGGGCATGTACTTGACGCTTACCAGGCCTACATTGGGTGCTTGTGAGAGGGGGTTAGCGCTCATGTGCTGGTAACCTCATTCGGTGCCTGCGGCACAGTGGGTGCTTGTATTGCAGTGCAAGGTCGCCAGGGACATGTCTACTAGTAAGATTACTCCCACTGGGCGCTAGCTTGGACTCGTCCCTGGGTCTTTGGAACGACCGCATCACTTACTTTTCTTTATTTCAAAAAGGTTCTAGCGCCCTTTACATCTCATATTCTGTGTAGGACCGTACGTCTGGTGATTACTTGTGTCGTTAGGACGCAGCTTTGGAAGGAGGCCGCCAGTGCTGGCTGGTGCCGGTTTCGACGATTTTTCGAACAAGTCACTGGCGCGGACAAGTCGCGCAAAAAATCGCCCGGTGTAGTGATTCATGCTTGCTGAGTGCTGGGGACTGGGGACTGGCGGGAGCGTGATGCGACTGAGAGGCGGAGGCTGGTGGGCTCTTGAGGGCCCATCGGGCAGGCAGCCTCGGAACTGGGCGACCTACTGACCTCGAATGAATGGCTTTACGGTTGACGCATGTGGAGCATGTGCGTTGTCAGTTACCGTAGTATGTCCGGCAGCCTAAATAGGACCTCCCGCATTTTTGGTCGTTGTTACGGATACTATATCTTCTTTTTCCTGCGTCCCTTTCAGTGTCAGGCGGTGTGCCCGGTTGCTCTACCTTTTAAGGTCTGGAGCCCGCTATTAAAGAGCTTATGTTACCATATGGCTGTACCTGGGAGAAGCATCTGTGTATGTACCGGTATGCATGTTGGGACGCCGCTTATTATTCTTCGCCAAACGTGAATGGCGTCCATCCTGTAAGTGCAACGGTTCTCTGCGCTGCGGTCCTGCCTGAGACATGACCAGCCATCGGGAAGGTGCCACAGCAGCGGAAACAGACGTGTGCACCCTAACGAATACTACGACTACATCTGCCCGTTGCTGATCCTTGCGCCGCCGTCGTGTCACTGCCTGGATAGTTAATCGCGCAGCGGCAGCTGCACACGCCTTTCGCTTCCGCCGCATTTGGGCTTGGCTGCACGTTCGTAATCCCAGTCCTGGCCGAGCTCCACACTTCCAACCGCTGGTATGCTTGTGTACAGGGCCTTACAATTCCGCGGCGTTGGAGAACTCACACTCACATTTATAGATAATACTCCAACAGTTCAGGAAGCTAGTAGCTTTACCTGATTGAACAGTAAGTGTCGCCATTGGGCCGCAGCAATGCCACCCAGTCACACCTGGACGCTCTCCTCCCAAACACCCGCTATGTCGTGTCCACGGGTTTCCTCTAGGCCCCCCCGCACCTCCTCCGCTCAGGGCTCCACAACATCACTCCGGCAGCGGCGGCAGCACCGTCACCTCCACACTGACGTCGGCATCCAGGCCGTCGAACTGCGCCGCGACGTGCAGCCGCGACCCGCGGGTCAGTTCCACTGGCTGCCGCAGCAGGTACACCCCTTGCACGCTGGCGCCCGGACCTCCCTCCGCATCGGGTGCCGTACTAACAACCAGCCGACTGACCCCCGCCGCCGCCGCCCCGCCTGCGGCTGCCTCAGCCGCCTCCTCCCCGTGGCCCCCCAGGTCGTACTCCATCCACAACACAACCGCGTGGCAGGTCGCCGTCCGTGAGGCGGTTAGTATGGCGCTACCGTCCACGTCATCCAGGTGCCCCTCGCAGTCCAGTGCGAGCAACTCCTGGCGGCCACTCAGCTCCTCGTACCCGCCGCCAGCCTGCCACACACTGTACGGCAGGATGGGTAGCGGCTGCCGGCCGCCACCGCCGCCGCCGCCGCCCTCCGCGCCCTCGTTGCTCCCTTCATCATCCTCGTCCTCGTCTCCCCAGCTGGCGTTGTCGCCGCCGCCGGCCTTCGCGGCGGCCGCGATGCCGCTACTGCCCTGAACGCCGCGGTCGCCGCCGCCGTCGCTGCCGCTGCTGCCGCTATGGGTGCGGGTGCGGTGGCGCTCGCCGGTGTCCTCGCCGCCAACAACACCCAGTACCGTGTTGGCGGCTGACAGGTCGAGCCCTTCGATGCGGCCTGGCAGGAGGGAGGGCAGTGCGGCGATTCGGACAACAAAATGTGCAGGAGGCACCCGCGCACCCCACGTGTGTTTCCTGTTACTGCGGTTGCGAGCGTTGATCTACTGTTTGTGCGCACGACATCTCCTGCAGGATTCCAAAACAAGCGCCCGCGTCAGGCTCAAGATGTGTGGAGCCGCGAAAAGGGGACGGGAGAGGAGACACGGCCTGACGTGAAACCACTGCAGAGACCAGACCCTCAACACTCAGCACCCAGCAGCACCCACCCACCCACCCACCTAGCGCGCATCTGGTCCGCCACAGCTCCGGAAGCGCCGCCGCCACCGCCACCAGCCGCGCGCGCCGGGGGATCAGCGCCAGCCGCCGGCCCCCCGAGCCGCCGGCCGCCGCCACCCCCGCCGAGCCCCGAATGACGTCATAGTCGCGCCAGAACTTGAGGTGGGCCCAGGGGACGAGCTGCTCGAACTCCGAAAAGTAAGGCTCCGAAACCAGGACCAGCGGGCCGGGAGCGGAGGGGCGCGAGGCAGCAGAGGCGGATGCCGTGTTGGAGGAGGAGGCGGAGGAGGAGGGCTTAGCTGCGGGGCGGGCTCCCGCCAGGCGCTTGAAGTAGGCGTCCGAGCGGAGCGACTGCACCTTGGCCGTCACACCCAGCCGCGCGGCTGCGGCCTTGAGCCAGTTGCCTGCTGCCACGTTGCTGTCCTGCGGAGGGGAGGAGGAAGGCGCGGCGGTTGTGATGTTATGACTTATGAAGGGGGGCTGCTTACGGGCTGAAGGGGGGCTTGCTTTGCAGGCCGCACGGGTGGAGGGTGGACGGCTACCACCATGCATCGAAAACGCAGGTGTGGAGCTGCAAGCCAGTACACGTTTAGTTCGAACCTGCCGAATACACATCATGCAGATGCACGGGACCGCCTGCGGTGGCTACGGGTTCGGGGCAACCGACCGGATGAGGACGTCACCCGGGAGGCGGCAGCTGCATCTCGGTGCAAAGTACCGGTAACAGTGAGGTTCTCGACGTTGCTGTTGGGAGCGTACGACGGCGCTGATCTGGCCCTACCTGGAGCAACGTCACGGAAGCAACGGAGGGATGTGTCGCCGCCAGCAGCCCCAGAGCCAGACTCCCGTCGACAACGACAACCTCCGCGCCGCCGCCAGCGGCGGCGGCGCCGGCGGCAGCGCCCACGGCTCCTGCCTCCTCCAGCGCTGTTTGAAGCGCCGAGCCGAAGGCTGTGAGGCGGTCCAGGTCTCCCAGCTGCAGCAGCGCCTGCAGCCCCGCCAGGCATTTGGGGGCACGGCCGGGAGGGTTGCGAGGAAAACACGTGCACGCGGAAACGGTCGGGAGGGGGGAGGGACCGAGGTTGGGATGCCGTGGGCGTGACGTAGGCGGTGACGTCAGCACGTGGCACTGTCGTACTAGACGCCACCACCACCTAGGTGGCTGTGTAGTGCTGCGCAAGGCGTGTGAGCTCGTCGTATCGGGGTCCCGCCGCCGTAACTAACCGCCACCGTAACTAACCGCCACCGTAAATAACCGCCACCGCACCCTGCAGGTGCCGGCCACTGCGGCACCCGCCCGCGCGTCCCGCGAGCACCCACCTGGGGCCCCAGCCAGCTGAGCAGCGGCATCAGCTGCTGGTCGCCGGCCGCCTCCGCCTGCAGGGCCGCCAGGACCTCCTTCGCGCTGCGAGCCTCCGGCTCCGCGACCCCGTCCGCTGCTGGTGCCTCAGCCGCCGGTGCTGCCGTCCCTTCCGCCGCCACCGGGGCCTCCACCTCCGCCGCCGCCGCCGCCGCCGGGGCCTTCACCGCCGCCGCCGCCGCCGCCGCCGCCGCCGCCGCCGCCATCTTGCTCCGGATGTTGAGGTCGTCGTGCTCGAAGCCCAACCGTAGCGACTCGCCGCGGTGTACGGCAGGCGCGTCGTCCGCCAGCTGGCATTCGGTTGGAGCGGCACAAGGCCCGGGATCGGGGCGTCAGAGGGTTTTGGGAGCGAGGAGTGTAAAGGTCGGCGTCATCTTACCGGGCATTCTACCCCATACCGGCCGCCATTGCAGAATGGACGACAAAGACACACACCCCTATTCCGGCCCGCTCAGCTTCTGTGTCGTCCGCACCGCCTCAGCAGTTACCAAATACCCACCCCCTCACTCCGAGCGCGCCGAGGCGTCCTCCGCCCCTCCCCACCCAAGATCACGCCCCCCCACATGATCCTCTTAAATCAAACCCGCCCCCACACCCACCCACCTGCACCCAGCACTGCTTCCAATGGTCCCGCCACTGCTGCGACATCCCCTCCAGAGGCCCCGCGTCACCACCCGCCTCGGGCCGGCCACCCAGCCACACCGGTGCCGTGCTGAGCAGCAGCGGAGGCTGCTGCTGCTGCTGCTGCTGCTGCTGCTCGTCGGAGGCCTGGTGGCTGGAGGGCTGGGGCTGCAGGCCCTCCGGAGTCATACCCAGCTGCCACCACAGCAGCACAGCGTGCGCGCTGCCGTCGCGCGTCATCGGCACCTGTACGGCAGTGGGGCGGCGGGGGCACTCACTGGTGTTTAGGGTTTCAGCTGTACGGCAGAGCGACGACGATGCGCGGGGATGTAGCACCCGCGGTACGGTGTGTTTCGGAGCAAACGGAGCGTAGTGACCAGGGAAGGAAACGGGCAGCCAGGCTGCAGCATTGTGGGTGGGACACACCACGTTTACACGGCACCACGTGCAGATGCTAGTCGGAAGAGCCATGGGAGAAGGCCCCACCTCCACAGCGATTCGTCGACCGGACGGCGGCGGCGGCCGCAGCCAGTCGAAGTCAAACACCAGGAACGGCTCGCTCAGTGGCAGTAGCAGCGGCTGCTGCGCCTCCTCCGCATGCGGCTGACGGTGCTCGCCGCTGGCCTCCAGATGCTGCTGGGCTGGCGCTGGCGCCTGCTCGACGGGTTCCTTCGGCTGCTCCCGCTCCCCAGCTGACCCGTGGGTCGGCCGCCGGCCCCGCGCCTCTGCGTGCTGGTACAGCAGGTCCACGTGCATCTCCCGCACCTGCCCCGGGGGACGATACCGCATTGGGGTAGAGGAGAGAAAGTGTCGGAACGGCAGAATAACACAGGTTGATCGCCCTTTTGTACTGCAGTCCCGATCTACAATTATGGTAACCACCGGCTTGAAACGGCATAACCGTCGGAGCCCTGAGCTGTGCTCCACGTACGTACGCGATACCTGTCGGCTACGTCCAACAGCAGTCCTCGTCTTCCCGGCTCGGACGCTCCCACGGCGGCTCTCACTGCAGCCACATGCCGTGGAACTGCACCTTAGCGCTGCCACCTCCCACCTCCCACCTCCCACCTCCCACCTCCCACCTCCCACCTCCCACCTCCCACCTCCCACCTCCCACCTCCCACCTCCCACCTCCCACCTCCCACCTCCCACCTCCCTCTCAGGTTGCCTTCCCCGGCCGCCACTCCCCCCCGCCCCCGCCGACACATTCTCGGCAACACAGCTGCAGCCAGCGCCCAATGCAGCTGCATCTTGTTGCCGTACTCACCTCGTACATTTCGTCCCCCTGGAAGAAGTCCGCACGCGCCCTCGCGTCCAGCTCCCCGAGCGCACCCAGCACGCGGGCAGAGGCAGCAGCGGCCCCGGCGTTGCACCCACCATCGCCCCCCGCCGCGGACCAAGCCGTGTCGCCGGCGGGCGCCCGCCTGAGACCTGCACATATGATGTAAGCCGTTGGGGGGTTACAGAAAAGAACCGGTTACTCGACATGCCGTTGTGGGGGGGGGGGGTTCGGAATGCCGCGGGTGTCCAAAGGAACGCAAAAACACACAGCTTGCGACGTAACGCTCTTCAGCCCCTTCAGATTCCTCCGAAAGAGGCAGCAGGGCGCTTCCGCAATCCGCAGATCCTATGGGTAATTCAGAAAAACCCGTGTATCGATGGGGTGGGGTGGGATAAACACTGCTGAGGGAGGAGCGATTCGTGTGCTAAGAGCTTGGTAGCGCTGATTGCCACTCGTCGCTGCTGCTGTGCCCTCACTGCCAGGAACTCCGTACCCCGGTCCCCCGTACCCCCTCACTTCCCCCGGTCCCCCCTCCCCCGCGGCCTCACCCGTCATCTGGTGCATCAGGGGACACTGCACGACCTGGCCGTAGACGCGGGAGGTGGCGGGTATGACCACGCCGCCCTCCTGCGCACGAGTGCACCGCGGGCGACAGGTTGGAGGGCTGTCGTTGGCAGGGGTTGTTGTAAACATCATGACCCGTGCGCATCGGCTTCGACCACCGTAACGGCAAACCCACCCACTCAACCACCCACTCAACCACCCACTCAACCACCCATCCAACTACCCACCTACCCCGCTGACCCCTCTCCCTGATCAACCCGCCATCGCACCTTGAGCAGGTGCTGCACCGCGTGCCGCATGGTGGGAATCATGCCCTCCCCGAGCAGCTCCGAGTCAAAAATCTCCGTCACGATGACGTCAGCACGCCCGTCCATGTCGGGGCCGCCCTGCGCCGCCGCCGCCTTGGCCGCAACCCGCGCCCGGGCGGCCGCCGCAGCAGCGCTGCGCGCCGGCGCCGGCGCCGCCGGCGCCGCCGCCACCGCCGCCGCTGCCTGCTGCCGCAGCACGATCTCGTCGGAGCGCTTGTTGACGACGCGGATGACCTGGTCGAACCCGTTGGCCGCGATGACCCGGCGAGCCAGGTTCTGCATCGGAGGGAACACCTCACACGCCACAACCGGCGCGCTTGGCGGCGCGTCGGCGGCGGCGGCGGCGGCCTTGCCCGCGCCGCCAGCGGCCGCGGCGCCTCCAGCGGGAGCAGTAGCAGCAGCCGTGGCGGCGGCGGCGGCGGCAGTAGCGGGGTTGTGGCCCAGCGCTCGCGCGGCCATCATCGCCAGGAGGCCGGTGCCCGTGCCGATGTCCAGCACCCGCACCGCGTCGCTGCTACTGCCGCTTGCATTGAAGCAGCCGGCTGCTGCTGCCGTCGCGGCAGGCGAGGCTGTAGCAGCCGCGGCTTCGCCGGCCGCGGTGGGGGCGGCAGGCGTGGCAGGCGTGGCGGCAGCAGAAGCAGCAGCGGCGGCAGCGGCGGCGCGCGCGGCGGCAGTAGCAGCTGCTGTTGCCGCGGCGAGCTGCTTTGGCTGTAGCACGCGGCGCAGTGCGGCGTTGTAAGCGATGTTGCGGCGGGTGTCGGTGAGCATGTCCAGGTAGGAGGACGTGGCGACGAGGTCGGCGGAGGCGTCATCCTCATCACCCAGACCTGTACGGCGTACGACACGAGTTGGTTGATGGGCCAGAAAGGCAGCAGTGAGGCAGTGAAGGCGCCATAGGGCATTGTCAACCGGGTTGCGTAATGCCGGTGATGGGTAATGCCGGGGGGCGAGGGGGCCCAGCGCTAGGTCGAGTGCACCGGGACGAGGCGTTGGTTGGTGTGGAGGGGGGTAACGGTGTATGGGCCACTTAGCTAGGCTCGAGATGGGGCAGACCGCACTCTGTCGCCACACACGGCGTCCTGCCACAACGCGAGGAGTGAGCGTACGCATTCGTGCAGCCCTTCATGCTATATCCTCTCATGTCGGAGCAGGAGCAAAGTATTGACGCAGCAGCACCGTGCGACGCAGCAGCCCCGTGCAGACCCGGGGGCGCATCATCTTCGGCAGTTGCGGCGACAGGGACACAGCCGAGCTGCTCGGAATGCCGCCCGCAGTGGATGCGGGAGCCAAAACACAATGGGTGGCGGTGGCGACGGCAGCAGCAGCTAACTAGGGGGAAATAGTGCTGCCTCCGGATGGATTAGCCGAGGGACGCGGCAAGGGGCAGGCGCTGCAAAAAGCAGCGCCAGTGCCCGGTGGCCTCCTCCCCCTCACCTGGGTCATTCACGAGCACCCAGTCAGCTTCGCCCGTCAGAGGGTTGAGCTTCTGCACGAACATTGCTCTGGTCTGAACCCGACTGACGCGCTGGGCTCGGCGCGAACCGACGGCGGCGGCGGATGCGAGCGAGGCCTCAAGGGTGCGGTAGCCACAGCGGCTAGCCAAGAGCATCCGCTAGCGCAGATCAAGGTATAGGTATATCAGCAACCCGCGCGGATTGCGAGGGCCTGTGCTCGCGTGTCGTGAGCTTACGGCACTCGCCGTTGGGCTAACGCACCGCAAAGCCGCAGAAACTGATGCAAGTGAAAACGCAGACCAATTACCCATGCGAGCAAGGCGGCTTAATTGGTAAGCTATACAGCCGGCAGTAGTTGACGCCGTACACACGCTAGACCGTTTGTGGAGGGTGCAGCGCATTTTCACGTTTCATCTCGCATTGTTGACCTTATAATATTTAATTTGGTGCGCTTACGTTGACATGGCGGGATCTGCACCTCCGCCAGTGCCTTTCGAATACATTCGCATATATGACCTGCCAGCTGCATCGACGCTACCTGATGTGCTTCGCGGCCGTGCACTGTATTCTAGGTAGGAAGTCAAGCCAACCTCCCGTCTGTTTGGGGTCCACTTAACGCAGTTATTACTATGCATCCCTCAACTACGCACGCTATACTCGCTGTACAGGGTGAACTTCATTCGCGCTCAGTCGAATAACGATGATGGTGCAGACAGCGGCTCAAATCGTATCCCTAGCGGCGTGCAGCATGCCAGCAGGCGTCCTGCCCAGCCAGTCGCGCCCGTTGACAAGGGCAGCGGCAAGGACGGTGGGACTGGATTCAATTACTCAAAGGCGCTAAAAGCAGCTCTCAACGGTGCCGGTTCCAGCGTCAGCAGCCGGGGTGATGGCAAATTCGAAGGCGGGCGGGACTTCGCGATCAGGCAGGTGTTGCGCAGTGCGATGGCCCTCCTGGGCAAGCCGTGACGGGGTAGAATGCATTCAAGGGCAGGCTGCGCTGTGCCAGGGCCGTGTGGGGTCGTGGTTCAGGTTGACTCGTATCGCTCCGTGACGCCGGGGCGGTCCCTGCGTCGCGACCTCCGCCAACGCGACTGGTGGTGCAGGAGCGCCAGGTTCAAGCACCGATGCAATGGGATGGCGTGGACAGCGGTCGTGTAGGCTGTGCCGTGTGACCGTGACACCGCAACCGCTGCACAACCGCTGCACAACCCCGTTTGCCATATACCAATCCCTAAGCTTCAGGCTGCACTCTGCTGTCCTAACCCAGCCTGACATTGTGCGCCCCTCTGCGCGGTCTTCCTGTCCTGCCCGCCCTGCTCCCCCCGCCCCCGCCCCCCCCCCCGGCGCAGCGACGCGCCCGGCGGCCGAGCTAAATTCGTCCACCTGACCCCGGAGGCTCTTGCCGGGGAGAACGCGGAGCGCACCCTCGCGGACCTGGACCGCCTGCAGCAGCAGGCAGCAGCCGCAGGAGGGGGCCGACCCGCAGCAGCAGCAGCAGCCGGAGGGGCGGGCCTGAAGGTACGACGGGTTGGCCACGAGCCGGGCTGGAAGTAGCAGGACGTGAATTTGGGTGGGGGGGCTACCGGTACATGTTGCGGCAAGGGGCCTGGGGAGCGAAGGGAGTCGAAGGAAGGCGGTTTGCGGACGACGCTTACGGCTGCGCGGCTGCGCTTCTGTCCTCTGCAAGAGTGGGCAGTGCTGTGACAGCGGAGTGGGGATCGTGACCCGCAGGGTCGGCACGGGAGCACCTCCACAGCAGCAGCGGCGTCATCGTCGTACCAGTCGCGGTCGGGGCAGCAGCAACACGCCGCCGCGCTGGCGGCGGTCGCGAACATTCTGTACGACATCAGCGACGAGGACGCTGGCGGCAGCAGAGCCCGCGTCGGCGCCGCCGCTGCGGCGCCGCCTCGGTCGGCGGAGGGGTCGGCGGGGTCGAGGGTACCGGAACACACCGTCCGGGAGCTGCCGGACGGACCCACGGGTCAGGGCCAGTTGGAGGTGTCGGTCCTGCTGCCAGACGTCGCGGGACCGGGCGAGGTGGAGGTGTGGCTGGGCGCTGGGGGCGAGCTGCAGGTGGCGGTGCCTGGCAAGTACCAGTTGAAGGTGAGGGTTGAGTGGGCGGGAGGGCAGAGTCACAGAGTCTGGAAGCCGTGTCCCCGGGCATTGAGCCAGGGAGGATAACCTGTTGCATGAGCCGTTATTCCGGGTGGCAGGGGCGGCACTGGGCTGTTACCCAGAGTACGCGTTCGGCGTCGGCCAAGCGCCAGCCGTCGGACCGTAGGGCGCCTACCCGCGCTGAGCGTTGCTGCCAAGGCGGCGGCGGCCTCTGCAGCGGCGGCCTCTGCAGTGTGGCGGGGGCATTTCAAGCCCTGGGCAAGCTATGGGGCCCTAGCTCCCGACATCTTACCAGGGATTAATATCTCCGACCTGGTGTTGACCCCATGTGCGCACACGGGTCGCGAGTGCGGACACCCTACCCCCACGTACCGAACACCCACCCACTGATAGCGCTGGGCGCCCCTCCTTGCGGCCTCGCAGCTGGACCTGCCGTGCCCGGTGGTGGACGACACGTCACACGCCAAGTGGAGCAAGGCCAAGCGGCGACTAACCCTGACGTTGACCAAGCAGAGGGGCCGTTGACCACGATTAGCTCTGGCCGCGGCCCGTGTTGTGTTAGGTTATCAGGTTATTATTTTTACCTTTTATCCAGGAGTGGATTGCGCAAGCAAGGTGGTTGTGACCGGGCGTTCCAAGAAGATGAGGGATCGTGAGGTCGACGGAGAGGCGGTTTTGGTGATGTGGGGGCGACGCTAGCGGCCGAGAGGGGAGCGCAGCGCAAGGCCATGTCGTACAGATGGACATGGGACTTCTTTGGACACACTGATTGGCGGGCATGGGAAAAGGCGACGGACCAGTGCCAGGCGATGCGCCCGATCATGGCTACACCTTCGGGCCTGGAGCCCACTCTGACGAGTTACCGGTAATCCTGTGTGTGGTGGGTGCCCCTTGCGTCTGATTGGCGCCGTCGCTTTGCCAGTTTTATACGACGGGTGCCACATGCCGCTCCTTGGCGGACAAAGCTACCGTACATGCTGCTCACACACATACCGATGTTGGTTGTCCGCCCTAGGGAGCTGCGACCCCCAGAGTGGCCCCGTTTCGAACTGCCTGCCGGGGGTTATCCTGCCCGCGTGCACTACACCCCATATGTGCCCTAGCTTGGTGCCATCTCGCTAATGCGTGCATCGCTGGCCGTGCTATGGGTCGGTTCGCAACAGCTGCAAAAGCGCCGTATGACCGATACGATGGCAGGATGAAGACGTGAAGGTTGAGTGCCCAGTTCTGCCACGGGATGCCCTCCAGTCGACCCTTCAGCTCCGCCCGGCACGTCATCAGGGCTGCCAAGGACACACCTCCGCACTCCAGAACGGTCCCCTTCCAAATCTTGGCTTTGCATGCTTGCGTGTTCACCTTTGCTTTTACACTTTAAAAACAACACGCAAATAACACTTCAAAACAACACGCAATTTGCGTATAAGACGCTCGTCCAAGTGGCGCTCTCAGCAGCAGCAGCACGCGCGCGCGCAGAAGTCGCACTGCCCTTATTACGGCACCAGCACGGACCCGTCGGGTGATGTAAAGAATGGGTGCACTCGACACGCTTGCACATTGCACAACACAGTGTTCGATAAGCCCAGGCCACGCACAGCATTTCCACAAGCCTGCACGCGCGCCTCCCAGGCGGCGCAGCAGTACCAGGCCGCCGGGGTTCAGCACAACAGCAGGCATTCAAGACATGAGAACATAATGACAAACTATTGCGCCCCCCCCCCCCCGTTTTCGGGCATCCACGGGTCTTCCTCGAATCCCCCCCGTTTTCCTTGCGACCCTCCCCCCGGGCGTCTCATCCCGCCAGCTCAGAGTCAAGCAGTTCTGATACCGTCCAGCCGGCAGCAGCAACAACCCACGGTCCCCTCGCCAACGGAGAAACGTGGGCCCTATGTCACGTGACCTCCCCCCCTCGGGGTTCGTCCCGGAGGTGGTCCCGCACATACACCCACGTTATACAATCAATACAAAACGCTCCAGTTATCCCGAACAATGTTCAGACAGCCACAGCCGCCTCTTTCGCGCCCGCCTTAATGAACTTCAGGGCGCAGCCCTGTCCGTTCCTCTGCAAGCTTCTTTGTCCCTCCTCAGCGAAAACGGTCACGGGTACATGAAGTTCACGTCGAGGGCGTCGGTGATAAGCTTGGCCTGCTCCCGCGCGTGCACGTCGCCGAAGCCGGTGGCCGTGGCGGCCATGGGCGGGCGTCCGGAGTAGGGCATCCTGCGGTGCGCATTGCACGAGGGCAGCAGCAGCGGCGTCAGCCTCGTGGAAGGCGCAGGGCGTCGACACGACGTTCGCGCTGGCGTCTACATAGGAGGGCGCTGCCCGCCTGCTCCCCCCTGCCGCCCTCCCCCCTGCCGCCCTCCCCCCTGCCGCCCTCCCCCCCTGCCGCCCTCCCCCCCTGCCGCCCTCCCCCCCTGCCGCCCTCCCCCCTGCCGCCCTCCCCCCTGCCGCCCTCCCCCCTGCCGCCCTCCCCCCTGCCGCCCTCCCCCCTGCCGCCCTCCCCCCCTGCCGCCCTCCCCCTGCCGCCCTCCCCCCTGCCGCCCTCCCCCCTGCCGCCCTCCCCCCTGCCGCCCTCCCCCCTGCCGCCCTCCCCCCCTGCCGCCCTCCCCCTGCCGCACCTCATGTTCATGGGCTTGCCCTCCTCGCGCAGGCACGTGTCGAAGCGCGGCTGCACGTGCATGTAGGCGCCCATGTTCATGGGCTCCTCCTGGCACCACAGGAGCTGCGCGTTGGGGTAGCGCCGGATCTCGCGGCAGACGAGGTCGAAGGGGAAGGGCGCCAGCTGCTCCACACGCACGATGGCGATCTGACCCTCCTGCAGCCGGGGAGCAAGCAGCAGCGGGGAGGAAGGGGTGGGTCCAGGGGGGAAGGGTTAAAGGTTTGGGGTTTTGCACTGGATAGTGGAGCGCGAATAGCGGTAGGCGGTGTGCCGCCCTCGGCGCCCGCAGCTACACGGACTCTCTTGGCGGTTACGTTGCATGGTGCGGGTGTGCGGATGACACGGGGGAATTCCGCGGGCGCACAGCTGCCGTCCGCCCGAACAAACAAGCAAAGCAGCAGACACGAACAAAGAAGCAGAGCAGCAGACACGAACAAAGAAGCAGAGCAGCAGACACGAACAAAGAAGCAAAGCAGCAGGGCACGGCGCACCTTGCCCTGCTTCGCGCGCTCCGCGTGCAGGTCGTAGAAGACCTTGCCCGAGCAGAACACCACGCGCTTGACCTCCGGCTCCGGGGGTGGGCGCGGGCCGCGGTCCTTGGGCAGCACGCCTGGGGGGAGGGAGCGAGCGGGAAGAGGGAGGAGGGAGAGGGAGGAGGTGGGGAAGGAGGGGGGCGAGAGATGAAGCAAGCCAGGGATCACGTCGTCGGGTTGGCGCCTTGCGCCCCAGCCAGTGTACGGCTGTCAGGGGCTCCAGCAACTGCAAATCATGACGCCAACTACAACCTCAGCAGCTGCCGAGGTTGTAGTGATGCACCATGTAACTTCCCCTCGTTACCGATACCGTTACCGCGTAAAACCCCCACCCGTGGATTCGCGGATTCTCCTTAAACCCCTCGCCCCCCACCCCTTCCAGCCCAGCCTCCAGCCTCCCCCCTCGGCCCCCCGCCCGCACTCACCGGTGTCGTCCATAATGACGCGCTTGAAGCGCACGCCGACGATGTTGGCGTCGTCGGGCTGGTCGTCAAACTCGTACAGCGGCGACTTGCACTGCGGGTGGCGGAGCAGGTTCTTGGGGCTCATCACGATGAGCGGCTTGCGGAACTGGCGGTGAACCTGCGGGGGGGGGGTGAGACCGGTGACACGAATAAACGACACCCCCGGGGGCGGGGGGGGGGGCGGGGGCGGGGTAACGAGAGGACGGTTCGAGCGGAGACCCGTGGGTCGGCAATGAAAAGTTACGACCCGAATGGAGGTGCGTGCTGGAGAGAGAACAGGAGCGAAAGGGGATGGGGGTAGGGAGGCAAGGCATGGGGATCTGCCACAGCGAGATGAGAGGGAGGGAAGATTGGCGAGGGCAGGGGCGGGTGCGGGTGCGGGTGCGGGCTAGACGAGCAGGCAAAACACCAGCAGCAGCACAGGTAGGGCGGCCGGGCGGTGGTGTGCGCGGAGACGCACCTGGCGGCGCAGCACGTGGAAGTAGTTGGAGGGGGTGGTGCAGTTGACCACCTGCCAGTTGGCACGCTGGATCTGCGTGCCCAGGTGGGCGCCAGTGAACCACTGCGCCTCGTCGTGGTGGGGCATCTCGTAGGGGTTCTCGTCGCACATCTGCGGGGAAGGGCGGGGGTGCGAGGAAGACCCGTGGATGCCAGAAAAGACCGTTTAGAACAGATCTGTTGAGATGCATGCTGGAGAACTGGGTTGGGGATACGAGGAAGACCCGTGGGTTACAATAAAAGAACCGGTAACGCGACGGGGGAAATGTAGTTGGTGCATAGCCTTCAGACAGCGGGACGCGCGCGCATGCTACTGGACAGTCCACACACACACGGAGGGCGGGGGGGGGGCATAAAACCCGTTTACACGACAGGGGCAGGATAGTTGGCGCATGGTCCGCGCGGGGAAGGGAGGGGGGGTAGGAGAGGAAACCCGTGGATGGGGGGGGCGGGGGAACAAGCTCGGCCGCGGTCCAGGGAGGGCCAAGCTTGTTTGTTTTTGAGGCAGGTTGGTTCGGGGCGTACGGTGTTTTCCCCAGCTGCGGAAAACAACCGCTACAAGGCGCGGAGCTCGAGCCCGTCCGTTGCAAAGACGTGGAACCGCGTCAGGACTCCCTCCTGACAAGGGTGCGACATGGTGGGCTAGGTAGGTGGGGAGAGGGCGACCCATGCGGCGGACGCTACGTGCTCTGCAGGCCCGGGTTCGATCCGGGGTTTTCAAGTGTGACGGTGGTCTGAAGGTGTGTCTGCGAGCCCGGCGCCCTCCGACCCGCCCCCACCTGCAGGAATCGCTCCAGGCGCGCGCTGCTGTGCTCGGGGCCCTGGCCGTCGTATCCATGCGGCAGCAGGCACACCAGGCCGCTCTGGCGCAGCCATTTGGCCTCACCCGAGCACATGAACTGGTCGAAGATGATCTGGAGGCAGCGGACAGCGGACAGCGGACCCGCGGATAGCGGCAGGCGGCGGGGGGGGGGGTGTGGGGCGGTAAAACCTTTGATGCATTGCGGTTAGCGTTCCAGGGTACGGCGATGTATATTAGCCGTTCGCGGGGCTCAATTGACGACCTCCACCTGCAGGCCTCCTCTTCCCACCCCCCAACATCCTACTGGGCATCCTCGTCCTCACGCACCACCCAACGCAGTCCGCCGCTGTCGGCTTATACACGGTAGCCCACGCGTCCTACTGTTCAGGCCTCTGCGCTCTACAGCACCCCCGCCCGCGGCCCCGACTCCCCGCCACCGGCTGGTCACCTGCGCGCCATTGGCGAAGTCCCCGAACTGCGCCTCCCACAGCACCAGGCTGTTGGGCGACTCCATGCTGTAGCCCAGGTCGAAGCCCAGCACACCGTACTCGGAGAGCGACGAGTTGCAGACGGTGAAGCTGTTGCTCTGCTGGCCGGGGAACACGTGGTTCAGCGGCACGTACTTGGCGCCTGGGGGTGCAGCGGAGGGCGGGGAGGTGGTGGGAGGGGGGGGTGGCATGGGGTGGGGTGGGGCGGGGTCAAGGGGGTGAGTTGCGGGCGAGGGGACAGTTTGGGGGCACAAGCGTTCGCAGTATTATCGATCATTGAAAGGATTGGATGGATAGGATCGGATGGGGGCCTATTGCCGCCCTTGAGCACCCAGCACTGCACTTGTTCCACGCTGCCCGCCTGGGCTTGCTGGGCGCTCCCCGTTGGCAACTGCCCGGGCTGCGCCCCGGTGCAAGTGTATGGCCGTCGACACCGCGAGAGACGCGCGCATCCCCTTCCGAGCCACACCCTCGCCCTCCCTCGAACCTACGACGCCACAACATCTATCCGCGTGTCCCATCGCACGCGTGTGACGCACACCCCTGCATTGCGGTTACTACACCACAAACCCATCACACATCAAATTGACCCAGGCCTCCTCCTCCTCCTTCCCCCTCCCCCTCCCGCTCCTTCCCCCTCCCCCTCCTGCTCCTTCCCCCTCCTCCTCCTTCTCCCCCTCGCACCCGTGTTCTGGTCGTGCAGCACCGCGTGGCGGTGGCTGAAGGTGCCCCGCTCCACGTCCTGCCCGCTCAGCCGCACGTGGTTGCCCTCCGAAACCAGCGTGGCGAACGCCAGCGCCTCGGCCATGGCCCAGTCGACACCCTCGCCTGCCAAGCGCGGGAGCATGGCAAGGGCGGGATTCAGGCAAGGCAAGAACAACCGCAAAGCAGACGACGAACTTTCATCCGTTCAGTCGAAGCCTTGCCAAGGTGCGCTCCTGCAGCATGGATGGGCCAAACAGCTGGGGTGCAGCTCCGCGGGCCACCAAGCCAAGTCGCCAAACTACGCGATGGCGGCGGCGGCGAGGGCATTGGGGACCCGTGGGAGGTCCGGTACGCCCGACCCAAGCCCCCCCCCGACGGAATACGGTTTTTATACACCCCCCCCGACGGAAGGGCAGGGGTCGCGACCCAGATACCTACCCTCAACACGCCCTGTGCGATACCCTGACCGACCCGAACCCCATTCCCCCGGAATTCCCCCCCACCCGGGCCGTGGATTCACGGATTATCCTTTATCACCCCCCCCCCGCCTCGCCTCGTCTAATTTCCGCCCTCCGTTCCTCATGTCGCGTGTGACCGGGTCTTCTCGCCGCCCCCACCCCCAACCCCGCCGCCTCACCCGTGTCCACCATCGCGCGGCGCTGCTCGTACACCTTCTTGATCTGCCGGTGCGGCGTGAAGTCCTCGGGCAGGGCCGTGATGGCGTGCCCGGCGTTCCGCAGCAGGTCGGCGGAGACGCCGGTGTTGCGGATGCGTGACATCTGCGCGGGCGACATGAAGCCGTGCCAGTGGCTGGCCAGCCAGTCCTTCTTCTGCGGCTTGTAGTCCTTGGCCGCCTCGAAGGCCTCGTTCAGCAACGACAGCACCTTGTCGTGGGCGCCACGGATCTCCTCCTGCGCGCACGGAGGTGGGGCGGTTGGTTCAGGTCGGGGTTCAGGTCAGGGTTCAGGTCGGGGTTCAGGTCAGGGTTCAGGTCGGGGTTCAGGTCGGGGTTCAGGGCAGGGTTCAGGACAGGGTTCAGGTCGGGGTTCAGATCGTGGCTCAGGGCAGGGCAGGGTTCAGGTCGAGGTTCAGGTCGGGCCTCGGAATGGACGCTGCCAGGAACACGGATTGGGAGGTGGCGCCGTGGAGGGCGGCTAGGAAATCCGTAAACTCGAAACACAGAAGTGAAACGATACATCCACCCGGAGATGGAGGAGGTAGATTAAGGTATCGGACAATCGTGGAGTCGGAGGGGGCCAGGTGGGTCCGCACAGCGCAGCAGTGCGCTGGCGGGAGGTTGCGGAAGCTCCGCGCAGGGAGCCCCGGGGAGCGCTGCCGTGTGGCGGCACACAGACAGACGCACCTTGGTGAAGGTGCCCTCCTCCAGCAGCTGCGCGGCGTACATCTCGTGGCTGTGCTTCTTGGCCTTGATCTTCTTGTACATGAGCGGCTGCGTGAACATGGGCTCGTCGATCTCGTTGTGCCCGTGCTTGCGGTAGCACACCAGGTCCACTACCACGTCCATCTTCCAGGCCTGGGGTGAGGCGAGCGCGGCGACAGCAAGGGGGGGGGGTGGGGACGGGACGGGGCAGGATGGGATGGGGTGTAGGGGGGCGGACGGGACGGGGTGAGCAATGCGCGACAGGGAGGGTACGTGAGGGAGTCGGGCGGCGTGGGCAAGGTAGTAGGACTCAGCGGCAGCGGCTTCGAAGGTACGACAGCCAGGGGGAAGGGCTATGCCGAGGCCGGGGGAACTTTTTTGTTTTCAAAGGCAGGGTAATACGATACGACAAGGGCAGGGCTATACACGCCGCCGTCGGGGCCGCAACGGTAAGCCCGCCCGCTTCGGTTCCCCCTCATTCCCACATCCCCAGCCCCGTCACATCATACGGGGTTCTACGGGCATTGGCAAACCGAGTGTTTCGTTTCCTCGAGCCCCCACCGCCCACCTGGCGCCACTCCGCCGCCAGCTGGCACACGCGCACGACGGACTCGACGTCGTCGGCGTTGACGTGGAGGATGGGGCAGTTGAGGCTCTTGGCCACGTCCGTGCAGTAGGGCGAGGAGCGGGAGTCCTTGGGGTCGGTCGTGAACGCGACCTGGGCGGGCGAGGGGGGAGGTTGCAAGGGAAACCCGTGTACGAGGAAAAAGCGTTTAGGACAGAGGCGAGGGGGGCGGGAGGGCCGGGAGGCGGGGGACCACGGGGGACAGCTCCAGTCGGGGCACTTGGGCAAAGCGGTGTAGGGTGTAGGGTAGGCCGCAACATAGGGAAGGCAAGAGGCTCTGGGGGGAAGAGGTCGTCTTGGACCGCGCTTGCACCGCTACCGGTCCACAGCCGCATGGAGAGCGCATCCACAGGCTTGCTTCAACAGCCGCTCGGTTCCACACGCAAAAGCAGGAAGCAGCCAAGCCGGGGCCCGATATTCGATCCACACCACAGCCCCTCCGCCGCCGCCGCCCTGCCATGGGCCCTCATCAGCATCTCCGGTAGCGCTCCCCACACACCACAAACACGCACCTGGTTGTTGACGACCAGATGGATGGTGCCGCCGACGGTGTAGTCGGGCAAACCGCACATGTCGAGCGTCTCATACACGATGCCCTGGCCGCTGAAGGCGCCGTCACCGTGCAGCAGGATGGCCATGTTGCGCAGCCGCTCGTGGTCCTCGCTGCGGCGGAGGAAGGGGTAGAGGGGTGGAGGGGCGAGTTTGCGGCAGGCAGGAGGCGGATGGCAGGCGGGGAGCTGGCCGAGTGGTGAGGGGTGGTTGCGAGTGGGTGGTCTAGGAACGGAATAAAAGGTGCGGATGCCCCCGACAATGGCGGTCGCTCTTTTTCGTTGGCGGTTGGTCGACCCATGCCCGAAGAGGGTATAATATATGCTTGCTGTGCAACCGGCGTCTGGTGCCGAATCCACATGTCGAACCCAATCGACCTGAGCCCCAAGCCATACTGACCACAGACGTCCCTCGTCAAGAGGCCCCGCTTTTGCTCCCTTTCACGCGCCCACACCACTTCAACCTCCCTGGGCTTTCACCGCAGCACCCGGATGCAGAGCAACACCCTAACTTCACTCCACCCTCCTGATTTCCATACCGTTGCTTGCGCTATCCCTTCGGGAGCTGCAACAGCACGCCACCTGATGCCCTTACGTTTCGCAGCTTGAAACGACACGCCGTCCCGCCGTACACTGTCCCTTTGAGCGGAGGTACTCCATGCTGCTGCTGAAGTACCCGACACACACCTGAAGTACTGCTTGGCGCGCGTCTTGCCCAGCACCACCGTGTTCACCGCCTCCAGATGGGACGGGTTCGCCAGCAGCGACAGGTGCACCATCTTGCCGTTGACAGTTGGGCGGTTGTAGCTGGTACCCAGGTGGTACTTGACGTCGCCGCTGCCCGTGTACTCACCCTGGGAGACCAGGGCGTCGGAGGGGTTCCATCGATTAAGTTTTAACGCCGACGGACAGTCACATACACGCATGTGAGACTCGTGCATGAAGACCGGACCAACATGCGATAACGCTGACAGCCGATGTAACTTGGGCACGCCAAGGTAAGCGGTTTCGGCATTCGTTTCGTTGCAGGTCTCGTCCGCCGCTGTTTACGTCTTTGTAGTATGCACACCAGGATAAGAGGGCACACCAGGAGATGCGTCGGGTCGGGCGGGTATATCGGTGTCTGGGAAGGCGAGGCCGCGTCTGGACGGCTCCCCGTTTGGCCCAACAAACACTGTGGTTCTGTGCCGGAACTGTCCAGCACTGGAACGCTAGTATTGAGATGCTAAAGCATCGCAATACAGTGAGCGGTACATAGATGATGGACTCGCACGTGATCTGGGGCTGGCTTCGTGCTCAAGCACCGGCTGGTCCGATGATGGCGGGTCAGCAGAGTTTCGACAGCTGGGTTCAAGCAGGGGAGGCCGGAGATAGGGACGCCGAACTGAACATAACCCCCGTGGTGCCAGCCGAGGTCCAATCGAGTGACCGCGAGGGTCCACTCGGGGTGCCGATCCCCGCCACCCACGCGCCCGACCACCTACGTCGACGGCCTTGTGCATCTTGCCGGTGAACTCGCTGAAGATCTGCGCCAGGGGCTTGCGCACCACGTTGGCCAGCACGTTGAGCCGGCCTACGCGCAGCAGCAGCAGCAGGCGGTGGAAGGGTCAGGAAGGGGCGGCAGCGGGCAGAGCGACGCGAGCCACAGGACTGACGAGGGCCCTGGGGGGGGAGCGCTGCTGACCAATGCATACTGGCGGCGGGAGGATGTCGGGGCAAGCACCCTACTGAACAGATCGCGCCGCTGGTGCCGTGGGCGGGATGGAAGGTGTACGACAAGTCGAGTTCCACGTGGTATCAAATCGAGTTCCACGTGGTGTCAAATCGAGTTCCACGTGGTGTCAAATCGAGTTGCACATGGTGTCAGTCCCCGAGATGCCAAGGTTGACATCTTTGCTATTGCTGTCCTGCGCCGCTCACACACGCCCGGCGCGACCCGGTCGCCCTTCATTGCGCACGCCTTCGCTTCGATGCTCACACTCCCACCGCGCGTGCCTCCCCCCTTCCGCATCCGCGCCGCCAAGCCCTATCCCGTCCTTCCTTCGTGGCTTTCCCATCATCTCCAGCATCCACGCCCCCCCGCCGCCGCCGCACCTCGATGTGGCATGCCGATGACCACGGACTGCACCCCCAGGTCCGCCGCTGTGTCGATGATCGTCTTCATCCCCGGAATGAGGCTCTCCGCGCCCTCCAACCCAAAACGCTTGGCTGCTGTGTACTTGTTGGCCAGGAACGTCTCGAACATGTCGGACCAAGCCAGGCGGTCCAGCATATGCAGCTTCTGCGCCTTGGTGAATTGGACCTGAGACCCAGGACCGCCATCAGGATTGGCATGACACGTCGGAACGTCTGGTCAATAATAGGAAGCACAGCACAGCGGGAAGAAAGACGCTTTCCCGCTTGCATGCCATTCACTCGCACCAGGAGTGCATATAAGACACACGTGTTAGGCCGGCATTCAGATAGGGTATTTAGCTGACGCGGGCCACCGAGACATTTCCCCCTCTAATTGATGTTCCCGCCACAGGCCGACCACCGTTGGGAGAAGCGCAGGGTCGTACACGGTGTACGGCACAGCGCGCAACCGTTTGCGGCCTTCAAACCCAATCTACCGGACCACAAAGCCTGGTCCCTGATGCCCACCTTGTCGATGGTCTCGACGCGCTCGCGGATCCAGTTGCACTTGTCGCGCTCCGGGATGTGCATGTACTGTGGAGGCGCATCGCACCGCGGAGTGGAGTGGGAGGTGGCGTCGGTACGGCACCAGGCCCGTCTGAAGCTATAGCCCACCGCAAGGTGAGCAGGACGGCTATGTGGGTATAGAAGCGAATGCCTCGGGTGCGTGAAGGGTGGAGACTTCCCTAGGGAGACTGCCCGCATGGCTCTTAACCCGAAGTAGGAACGCTCGTTGACCGCGTCCTCCGTGCCGCCAGGGGCGGACAGCGCGACGAGGTCCCCGGACGTGCTCGGCATAACCCCATCAGTATTCAGTATATTACGGAGCGGCGGAGCCCCAGGCTCTCCAACCGCCAACGGTCACCAGGGCATGACGACGATGACGGCACATGCAGCAAACACTTGCAGCGCCAAACCACGCCAAAGTAATGTGCACGTGTAATTTGCGTACCGCGCGCAGTCGCCTCGGGCCCGCCCGCCCGCCACACAGGCACCCGCCCTAAGCGCAGCCACCGCGCGGACCTCGCGGACAAACATCACCACGGGCCCCCCGAGGCGATCCCATTTGTGCGTTGCGTCGTCATTGCGCAATTTTAGGACACGCTGCGGCGATGGCAGGCCTCTGCTACGCATGAATGATTAACACGCAAGCGAGCGCCGGCCGTCAGCTCATGCAACCCGTCCCCCCTGACAGCGCCACACGTAACCGGCAGTGATCACCTCGTAGCCAATGTTGCTGCAGTACGTCTCCTTCAGGCGAGTTACCATCTCGCGCAAGGTGCGGGTCGGGCGACCCTCAGCAAGGAAACCCGACTGGTTCCAGTTGCCGATGTAGAACCTGGTGGCAGCAGCAGAGAGCGAGACGAGTAAGGGGATAGCAGGTGATTGCAGGAAACCCCCTGTGGCGTGTCCCATGTTTCGTACGAAGGACCCTGCCAACGAGCTCCCCCTTTACAGTTTAACCCTGCTGAAACTCACTCCCTGTCAAAGTCTGTGTCTTTGAAACCCCAGAACGAGGGGTCCAGCTCCTGTGGGTGAGCGTGGCCGCTTATCCCGAGCGGGTCAAGAGTGGCGGCGAAGTGTCCCAGGACCTGCAAAATTGAAATATCTTACATACACGACACTGACGGAGTAATCGTATTCTACGACACAATAGGTTGTCGTGTGCCACAGCAGCGCCCCACGAACCCACCTGGTATGCACGAATCAACAGCAGTAGGCGCATGCTCTCCTGGACAGTCTGGTTTGAAATGGCCGCCGCCGAGAAAGGCGACATATGCAGCTTGCCCTTTTCGAAAGAGTCAAATGCCTCGGCCATCGCCTCGCCAGTTACACCATGGTCCATGTTGCGGAAAAAAGCCTGCCAAGTGCGGTCCACAGACGTTGGATCATTGTGGTAACGCTCCTCGAGCTCTTCAAGGTAGGTAACGCTGGTTCCCTCATTAAAGGAGTCCTTGAGCTTCGCGAGCGGCACTGGCTTTGGCTCCGCTGGGTTCAGCACGTTTGTTGTGGTGTGCACGTCAAGACGGTTCCATCTCATCACACGAAGGATTCCCGGAACGCCTTCAGCCGCCGCGCGTCTGGCGGCGGCTGCAAGCGCCATGTTTCTGCCGGAGGTCTCAACAGCCGATTTACTGCTAAGCTACCAGTCAGCAGGGCCCCGTAACCGCCTTTGCAACCGTAAAAGCCACTTCCTCGTAAACACGAAAGCGACGTGCTGTACTGGTGTAAGCTGCGACCACAGTTGCGTCGCCGTCACCCAATGTCGGAACAAAATAGTACGGCACATGACACAAGCAAATGACAGCTTTGCACACTGCGTCTCTAAAAAGAACACAATCAATATCAGCTCATGACGACGCAAAGCATTCCGAATTTTGAGACGCGAGCTTCCGAATTTTGCGCCAGTGAAATATAATCACGAGATGGGTCAAGTACTTGGATGCCAGGATACACACATACTTCAGCGCATTTAAGTTGTCACCTGTCGAAGTTGACGCATCAAATCTGAAATAGGTCATCACATGTTAGGATGGTGCTGGAGTCGGGGAAGGCAGGCCATGGCAAGTTTGCCGCCCCTGTAACGGTATGGAATGCATGCGCGCAGGGGAAACCCACGTACCCACGCATAGCGGAGGTCCTTCTCACAGCCGGAGCTGCTTGTATTATCTCATTTGTGCGAGGCCAAGTCCGTACCGTGCCATGGTAGAGACAACTCAAGCTCGGCTGCACCGCCCACCCTGCTCCAAGTTGCTTACGTTCGACTCGTGACTTGCCTGCGGGGTGTTCCAAACGCGCAGATGGAGAATTGCATGTCGGTTGCCGTGGAACTGAGACAGAGATACGACGAGTGCGATTGATTGACCACGTCCAGGGGCTCCGGGTGCCCTAAGCGCTGTGAGCACCCCTGTGGCACAACCCTGTGCGTATAGGGGCGTCCGGCAAGTCGCATGGAAGCACGATGCCAAAGGATGCCAGAATGCAGAGGCAGCGGAGGGTATCGCGACGACAGCATAGCACAGCATCTATCCCGTCCGCTCTTCCCTTCCATAGGCCGTTCCACCTTCGAGATGCGATGACGACGCTCGGCCGGTGTCATACTCTCAGGCCCAGGTTTCACATGTAGCCGGCTCCAGATTTCACTTGTAGCTGGGGCCGCGCGAGTGTGAATCCATCCATGTACAACGACACGCAGTTAAAGCGCTCCAGCTCGGCGCACGCCAGGCTCAGCGCCTCTTCCCCCCCGGTGAAACACCCAACACCTTGGCGGTCCACCAGGACCCATTCGCACCAACCGCCTCTAGGAGTCCTTCAGTTATCAAGGACAAACGTGCCAAACACAGATGTATGCACGAAACCGGAGAGCTTTTGCCAGCAACAAAAGCGCTGAGGGATGAGGACGTGGCGACGGCCACATTACAGGGATACCAAGGTCCGCAAAGCAGGTAGATCTGCCGGCACGCAGAACACTATGCCCACATTACTGTACACCGCAGTCATCTCATTGGCAACCGCACATCTCAAAAAGACATGCTGGAAAGAAGGCGGGCGCACTCCTGGCGCACAAAAAATAAATGATACAATGGTACACAATTTGTTTTGCATCTCATCTGTGTATTTTAAAGCAGCAGGATGATACATGTGCTTATGTACGGTTACACCCAGCAGCTGAGAAGCAGACAATCAAACGCTCCGAAAGACGAGCTCGCCAGCAAGTGCCCCTCCACCACGCACCCACGACGCGCCGTGCTCGCTTCACCTCTGTGCTCCGCCCCCCACCCACCCTCCCCCACCCACCCTTTCCCCTGCGTCTCCCCCAACTACCCACCGCCGCCATCCTCACACCCCAGCACACTTCTCTCCCGGGCCAGCCGGCGCCTCCAATGCCGCCCTGTCCAACAGCGCAAGCAGCGCCGGCATGCGGTGCTGCAGGTCCGACTTGTACTGCAGGTGCTCGTACGGCAGGTCGCGCAGGGCGCCCGCCAGCGCCGACGCCACGAGCGGCCTTCCCTGGATCGCCTGCTTTACCGGCTGCATGTATGTGCGGATCGTGAACACCACGCAGCCCGTCCGCGGCAGCCTTAAGAAGGGGGCGCGAGTGGAGAGGGTGGGAGGCGCGTGTGGCCGGACGGCGAAGACAAGGGTTGCTTTCTGGCGCACGGAACGCCGCCGAGAGCTGGATGGTGCCGGCGGTGACAAATAAAGGCGATGGATGAGGATAATGTTATATAGGGCATACGAGGCACACCGTTATGTCGAACCCTAAAAGTAGCTATCATTCTGGTCACCTGTGGAAGTACTGGCGCTCCAGTCGCAGCTGCAGGTAGTCGATGCCGGCGATGTCTTCAGGAGGGCCGGTATGGGGCGACGGTGGAAGAGCGTAGAACCTGGAGCACAGTCGGAGGGCCATAAAAGGTTCCGAGGTGCAAGCACCCATTTCGTTTCAATCTGCCGACGCGTTGTGATGTACACACAACCTTCTTGATACACACAACCATGCTAGTTACCTTCCTGTTAACAGATGCAGGCTTGCCAGCACTGCAACAAACCTCGCCCTTCGTTTGGCGCGTTCTACCTGCTGTCCAACATCACTTGGGAGAGAGATGGACGGCTGTGAGGGACTCACCTGGAGAGGTGCAGCTCTGCGGTGGGGGCTACCGTCCAGTTCCAGCGGATGAAGGGCTTGCCCTCAGTCAGCCGGCGCATGAACTGCAGCGCAGGCCGCGCGGCGTCCGTCCTGCTTACGAGGGTGCGAGATCAAGGGTCGAGGACCGCGGTCACCAAAGGTCGAGGGCCGCGGTCGGGACTGCACGACCGTGACTCCACCCATGTGGACTCCGCGATGGCGCCGGTGAGCGGGCACCTCCGCTACGCTCCCGGGCCAGAGCACCCCGTGCCCAAACCCCTTAAGGCACTGACGCGCTCATTTCAGTCGTCCAATTGGGCCCCCGCCCGCCCCCCGCACCTCCAATTGGCGCTACTTTTAAAGTCGTGCGGACCAACGGATTTCCTCTCAGCCCCCGCACCTCCATCTCGGCACCGGGTCGTGGATGTCCGGCAGCTCCAGCCCTAGCTTCTCCAACACGCTCCAATGCGCCGGGAAGCACACCACGCCGCCCAGGAGGCGGTAGGAGTTCTTCCCGGGAGCCAGCAGGCAGTAGTCCTCCTGCGGCGGTCGTGCGGCAGTCGTACTAGCTACTGAGGACCGCTGAGCACCGCTGAGCTGGTCATAAGTCAGGTGCTGCGGCTGTGCGCAACAAGCAGAGATGCCCCAGACGCATACGGCCACAGGGGTGAAGGTGACGGATGCCGCCTGACAGGTTGGGCGGCTTGACGCGACGGGCGCGTGCCGTGGGCTGTCGGGAGGCTCGAAAAACGCCACGGTGCTCTTTGCACCGTCCTGGGGAGCAGGGAGATGTCTGACAGTCGAGGGGCTGCCACCTGGCTGGCCAGCTATGTGGTAAGGCGAATGAGTTGCTGCGGTGGGCGCCCTACTCCGTCCGGCGCGTGCGAGGGCGCGCGGCGGCTCACCTGGGTGATCCGACCGGCAACTTCAAGAGGGTCCACACCCGGCCCAGCAGTGTCAAAGCGCTCCCCTGCGGACAACGCGTTGCAGTGCGCGTCACTTAATAGCCACAACCCATTACAGTGCGTCTCTTGTCTCACTTAACACGCCACAACTCATTACAGTGCGTGTCACTTAAGAGCCAGAAGACATACGTCATTCGGTGCTATTGTGTCGGGACGAACAGTGTCCTGCTGGTGCATGAGGCAGGATGGCACCGCAGCGTGCATGGACCCTGGTGCCAAGTTCGGCATTTGCCGAGTGGCGACAAGCTAGCTAGGGCTGCAGCTACAGTATTAGCTGCCGGAGTGCGTGTGGGGATGGCGGGGCGTGCATGCGTTGAGCAAGTGCGGGCAAAGACTGTGTGCGGATCGCGTGCCTCGTGCTCGCCCAGGTGTGCAGCAGGGTCCTGCCAAACGGCGGAAACAGCGGAGGGCCAAGAGGACCAAGAGCCCTTGCAAATGCCCCAGCAGATGTTCGTCGCGTCATACCGTAATACCGCGGGACGGCCCGATTTCCGCACCTGTCAGCAGGTTCACGATGGTGGGTCCCTCAACTAGAAAGCGGTTTGGATGGCGCTGTGGCAGTTCCGTTAGCAGCTGCTGTAGCAGCTCCCCGCTGGCATCGCGCGCCAACGGCTGTGGGGGACGGCGTGAAATGAGGGTAATGAAGCAACTGATGGATTGCCTGGGCTGCCGTACAAAATGTTTGGCAGTAGGCTTCCACTGGCGTTGTGGCCCGTCCTTGGTGGGTCAAGCCGGTTGAGCGCTGAAGGCACCTGTTTGCCGCGCAATCCAAATAAGGACCCCAA
This sequence comes from Yamagishiella unicocca, assembly GCA_003116995.1. Classification (NCBI taxonomy): domain Eukaryota; kingdom Viridiplantae; phylum Chlorophyta; class Chlorophyceae; order Chlamydomonadales; family Volvocaceae; genus Yamagishiella; species Yamagishiella unicocca. The sequence continues at coordinate 85,418 of BDSL01000114.1, read as the reverse complement.
GCGTGCTAATTTAATCCCCCACCCCTGCGTGGCCTCAGCACCAACCGCCATGCCCTCGGGACGCTACCCACGAACCTCCACGGACCTCGTCAAGAAGTTGGATTACAACTTTCCGCCTCTCCTGAATATGCTTTGCACGTTGTCGTAGCTGCTCGACGAACAATTGATCATCTTCATCAATGTCCAGCCAGGCATCCTCAGGCTGTCGTAGCCCGAGGAGCAGCTTGTAGGGCTTGCCGGCCGGAAAGCCTTTGAACGGCATATCTTCAAGCAAGTCTGAGTTGAGGATACCCTTGAATGGGCAGGCATGAGCTCGGACGCTGCATCGCGACGCCCCAAGTAGCAAATGTGCGCGTCGAACAAAGGTGCTGCCTCGATAAGTTGCCGTCGGCCTTATCGTTCGCATGATGGTGTCCAGCGCATCAATACTAGCTCGAAAGATTGCGTAATGTGTGTTACCAGAGGCTGGCATAGAAAGTATCAACTGTTTATGTACGACAGAATTCGCGCCTTGGCCACTACCGGTAGGCAAGCCGTGACTGACATTCTTACCTCCTCAGTTACTTATGCGATATATATGTAGGTGCAGCGGGCAGTCCCACGCGGACCGTGCAGGAACTGCGAAAGCGAGTTACGGGTGTTGCCAAATGTACAGGCGGTGGCGCGAATTTATATGAGGTTAACGTGACCTCCGAATGTGGAATATCCTAGCTAAATAGCGAAGGATGACCATCCTGCTGGAGTTGTGGTTGCCCTGGGGCGCCCTGGGTTGCCACACCGACTTCTCAGATAGAAACCGGGAGGATGTCGTGCGCCTCAATAGTACGCGGCGGAAAACTATAAGCTAAGTGCGAGGAAGGCAGGTATCGGCCAGCACTGAATCGGGTTGGTTTTGTAATGTGCTTGCATGTGTCTTGTCCTGTCAGGGAAGGCCAGCCGGGACACGCTGATCAGCGCTGATGGCAAAGCTGTGCCAAAACCACGGTCAATTTCGCGTGTGATAGGTTGCTGAGCTCCCCCAATCTCCAGACACCAGAGACCCTCCTATACGCGGTTGATGAAGAATAAGGAGCGGCACAAGCCGATGAAACGGCCATGGCGGCACGAGGGGGCACGGCACGGAAGGCCAAACCCTCATCGCGCCCTCACGCCCTTCCCCCTACCTCTCTTAACACACTCCATGGCCGCAATAAGCCCCTCGTGCCTCTGTCACTCTCAGGATTGCGCCTGATGGGTTACGGTCTGGTGCTTTAACTTACAGGTTCTTCAACAAAGGCACTTACCCAACAGTAACGTATAATCGTGTTAGGCTTGTTAACGCAGTGGATATTGATACTTTGGCAGTATCTGTGTATCGCGAATGGCTTGATGGGACGACGTAGTACGGCTTGGAATGTGGGGCAGAGCAGCGGACAGCTGAACATAGTGCAAGCATCCCCCGTTATTGGTGTAAACGTGCAGGTTATGTTGCTATGTTTGGGAATCTGTAGTTGATGACACTTACCTCCTTTTCCTCACGAACGTCTAGAATCCGCTCGATCTTTGGACCGCAGTTCCTGCGCCTACCCCGAGCGACCCAAACGCAACTGGGGAAGACATAAAACCGTTTGTTTTGGGTCATTGTCTTTGCGCGATCAGCTATGGAGGCGCTGGCGGCGCAGGCGCGCGGTCTCATCGCTGATTATGGTCTCCCAGTGCTTGACAAGCTAAGGCCATACACGCAGCCTGTATACCAAGGCCACCTCTATTTCCAGGAACACTTGTCGACTGATCACAATCTGATTCCTCATATGGCTTGGGAAGAGGACCTTTCAAAGGCCACCGGACTGAGCCACTCTCAGTTCCGCTTCACGTTAGCACTATTTGCTTCGGTGCTACTGGTGGCTGGCGTGCGGCTGTTTCGCAACCCGACGTGTAAGCAGATCAAACGGACAGCTTTTGGCGTTATGGCACCTGATCTTCTTCGGCGGCTGCTTTCCCCGAGAGTAGGCCATAGCTGATGCGTATGTATGTCTTTTGGGATGCAGTGCGACACATCTACGCTTTAATATCGGGGATTATCATCATCTACTACCCGTTCGGCAGCAGCATCCTCCATGTCATTCCGATGGCCGTCGCCGCGTACCTTACGCTGCTGCTGGCACCACGGCGAGCTGGCCTAATAGGGTGGTCGACCGTATTCCCCTGCCTCATATACCTGTGAGTTGAAGGCTGTGTCCCCGGGGACGCTGCGCGTTTAGTCATGTCCAGTGGGTGCGGTGCTCGCACCCCTCATCTGTCCTTGTCGCTCTGATGTACATGGAATGCGTTTCAACTTACGGTTGGCGCTAGCACGCAAGCATCGGGAGACGGGGGCCGAATTACATAAGTAGACGTCATGCCTTGTTACCCAGGAGCTCTTACATGGCTGCCGGTGGCGACATATGCAGGCACGTTGTCAATGCCAGCGGCGAATCTTGGAAAACGGGTAACATGGACTTCACCGGTGAGCTTGGAACCGCAGACTAAGGGTTTGTGGATTGGGGCACCCCGCAAGACACAGCTGGGACATTGTGCTTGTGCCCGGTCCTGGGAAAGCTGACCGTGTGCGTCGCCGCTCTGGCATATAATGGATTTTAGGAAGGATTCCCTCACCACCGACGTTTCATGCAGTCAGAAGAGCTAGCTGTCAACGAAGTATCACGCCTTCATTCATGGGGTGCAGCTATGAGCCCGCAAGTTAACCCCGCTTAGCATGTACTGCATCCTTCCGTATGCTTACCTGCATGTAATTGGACCATACAGAGGCTCGAGCCACGGCAACCCTGCTGAATTGTGCTGTGTCGTCGGTTGTGCGCTGCGAATTATTCCAGGTGGTGCTATGGTCGCTGTGCTTAAGCTAATATCCATGTGCGTTTGCCGTCAGGACAGCTTTCGCAAGAACAAGGAGGTAGGCTGGGCTTGGGGCCCTGTCATACCCTGTGCGCATTACTGATGCTGCCGCTTTCGTGAGGGCTGTATGGTGGCTTGGTGTCGGCACGCGCTCTGTACTGCGCTGCAACCTGTGCGCGTAGGTGCAGACAGGTTATGGTTCCAGTCCGTTAGATAACACCCGCTACTGTTCTTGCACCCAGGAACTAAGTCCGTACCAAGCAGCCCACCAGCTGGTCTCAACGCCGACCCCTCTAGAGTACCTCTCGTACTTGTTCGGACTCGGCAACCTCCTGGCGGGTCCCTTTTACGAGTACAGTGACTACAAGGACTTCATTGAGCTCAAGGGGGTGGGTTCTAAGGAGTCAGGTTGGGGAAGGTGCATGTTTGAGGAATATCGGGACTGGACTTGGACCGAGTGCGCTCGCCGTTTCCTTCGCCGTGCGCTGCAAACCGGTGCGCCCCTGGCCTTGTCAAATGTTATTCGGAGCTCCAGTGCTCCACCCGTCTCCGCAAGCAATGGATGCCGTGCATTTGTGCAACTGAGGGCAGGAGCATGCGATGACAGCGGGAGCATGCGATGACAGCGGGAGCATGCGATGACACCGGGAGCATGCGATGACAGTCCGTTTCACTGGGACATACGTGGGCGACTGCAGCCTGCCCCCACGTGTCAGCACGAAAGTTGACCGCGTGACACCATATTCGAAATCCACACAGCCATTGCTACTTTTGCGGAAACGTACATTGTGTCCCTATCCGTGCGTGGTTTCTCGCAGCCGTGGGACCCCAAGGCGAAGCGCCCCATGCCCAGCGTTTTCGTCCGCGGACTGCTGGCGCTTGTTGAGGGCCTCTGGCACATGGGCGTGTACCTTGCCCTCACGTTGAACGGCTGGCACATGGACCACTACCACAGCGACTGGTACTACAGCCAGCCGATGGTCATCAAGTGCATCTCCATCTGCGTGATTGGCCTGGTGTACCAACTGCGGTACTACTTCACCTGGAAGATCACGGAGTCCTCGTACATTTTGGCGGGCTTGGACTTCATAGGGTACGACCCCAAGACCGGCGAGCCTCAGTGGTGAGTGGTGCGTGTTGCTGGTGTGATGTGTAACCCGAATGAGGCCCTGTTGCGCTGCCGATACGGGGACCGGCTTCATCGAGCGGTGGTTGCAGACGATTGCTGCTTGGTGCTTTGCTCTCGCTATCCGCAGCGCGAAGCGCGTGTCATGTCCTTTTTTAGACATCAGTCCTTTGATGCCGTCCTTTTGCCCCATCCTTGCTCTCCTCCTCGCACATGCACAGGGGTCGCTGCCGCAACTGCAGCTTCCTCGGCGTGTGGCTGACGGACAGTGCGCGTAACGTGCCCTTGAACTGGAACATCTGCACTGGAGTCTTCCTTCGGAGGTGCGCCGGGTCTGAGTGCAACACGGTTGCCTTCCCTGACGATACAGCCGAAAGCCGCTTCAGCGCCGTGCGCTTGTACACATGCCAAACGCCAGCAACCATGCCAACGCCCGCACCCCGGTTGTTGTGGTCCATGGGCTGCCTCGGGTCACGGTAGTTGAGCAATCAACACTTTGCCACTTGCACTAACGCGCGCTATGGGGGCTACGCCGGTCCTTTTTTGTGTCATCGCATACCACGAAAGAGGTGGTCTTACGTGGATGTGCCGATTTGGTGCGGACTGCAGATATGTCTACGAACGCGTGGCGCCTCGCAACCGGCGGCCTGGCTTCCAGTCGCTCCTCTTCACGCAGCTGGTCAGCGCCGTGTGGCACGGTCTGTATGCGGGTTACGTCTTCTTCTTCGCTGGGACGGCGATCTGGATCTACTTCGCACAGGTGTGACTTATGGCCATCAATCAGAGATTTCAGAGGGCGTACGGCACGCGCTAAGTGATGGCGTTTGAGTGCCGTGATTCGCTCCGCGTTAGCTTATTGGCTGAAGGCGGCTGTCCCACTTCCAGGGACGGCATTTGCGTCAGCAGCGTTGGGTTTGGTCCCGGCCGCCCCTTCATCCCTGTCCCCTTTGCTCGGCCACTGCCGATTGAGTTCGATGCGATGCACATATGAAACAGCCGCCTGCGGCAGCGAGGATTACACTGACAGCATGGACCGGCTCGCCATGATGCGTGTTTTTCGGTAGTAGCTCTTGCATGTGTATGCACAGACGCACATATCATGCCGTCTTACTTGCGCCATCGACATTTAGGCGCGGCTGATGCCTGCGCCTCTCCCAAGTGGACTGGGCCCCGCGTGTCGTGACAAAAGTCATGAGACGCGGTATATGACTTCCGACCAACTTTGCGGCCCCTGAATTGAACGCTGCTCCTTGCTCTGGCTTTTTACCCAGATTGTCTACAAGACCGAGGCGTACCTGCCCAGCATCGTCCGCAACAGCCTCTTGTTTCGGCTCGTCAAAATCCTGTGGACAACCTTTGTGCTCAACTACATGGCGTGCTCCTTCCAGGTGGGGGCATTCGAATGGTTCTAGCAACGCCTGCCGGCGGCCGCCTCGTCTTTGTCATCTTACATACCCCTTTCGCCACCTTGCCACCTGTTTTGGACCATGGACTGCAGCTCCTGGACTGGAAGCCGAGCATGCAGGCCTACGCTTCCGTTTACTACTTCCCCTTCATCCTCATGTTGGTAGTCAACGTGCTGGGATCGTTCATTAAGCCAAAGCGCGCGCCCAAGCCTGCGACGGGGCCTGGCGGCGCAATGCCGGTTGCGGCGAACGGCAGCCACAGCAATAAGAAGACTGAATGAGGCCCTGATATCCGGGCTAAAGCTAGGCGTCATGGGAGGGGAACAGGGGTGAAGAATTATCCAGACATAAGAGCAGGAGGGGTGTGGCAAATCTACGTCACCTTGCGCTTGGGATCGTGTACGCAAGGGAGACGCCTGTTGCCGTGTGGCCAGGTTGCCGTCTTAGATCGCAGAAAATCGAAACGCTTCCACTATTGTAGTGCACGATGTGTGAAAGACTGCAGGAGAAATAGACAGACGTTATGAAGAGAGCAGGTGAGCGTGATTTTGTTTGCGAGGTGTTGAGTGACGCTAACCGCAGAGTATTAGCTTAGGGTTACACTAGGACAAGGAACAGAGCTCACGGTGCATATTGATCTAGTCCGTTTGGATCTTTCTGTTCCCTGTCTCTGTAACGTTTAGCTATTGGACCCATTTCACCACGACTGGTATTGCTTCCTCCTGTAGTTGATCACTGCCAGAAGTGGGCGTGCTGCAGTTTGTTGCGGTTGGTTCGAGTGGTTGTGTTGCGTTGGCGAGTTTGAACGCTGACACTAAACAACTTATTTGTCATGTTGGCTGCATCCGGGTGAACTATTGTCGGCCGTCAGCCGATGCTCTCCATGACGCCACGGATATTGGACGATCCTCAATGCGCGTCATTGTAAGCGCAGCTGTGACTAAAGCGCAGTTTGTGCTTTTACAGGCTACTTGCAGGTCTTTAGATTGAGCGGCCCCAATGTCATGCCCAAGGGCGCTAAGCCTAGGACAACCTACAAGAGCTTTATGCACGGGATGCAGCTAAGGATACGGTACTGGGCGCCCCAAAGGGACCTGAAGCCCGCCCGGGACGTTACCTAGATGGCATCCAGCCAGCAGGTGGCCCGACCCGTGGGTCGCAACGACAAAACTGACATGAGCAACCAACCCTGGTTCGCCACCGACTTCGAAATAGAGACGACCCGACAAGGGGCCCGGCAAAGGGGCGAATATTGGTATATTTGACGCATTAGCTTGCGCTTTAACTCGGTTAGGAGCACGTGCCCTCGTCAGAAAGCTCGCTGGCCAAGTTAATCCTCGCCGCGCAGGGTTTATTACGACGTACATGTAAACCGACATACGAGCCGTAGTTATTACTGCTTCGCTATTTCTAGATCACGTCCGAAACATGAAACGCGTTTTTTCTCACATACAAGATCCGCACGCGTGCAACAGCTCGAAGCGTGGAACTCCTAAGCCAATCAATAGAAACACATTGTCACAGGAGCTGTAATGAGCCAATCAAAGGCCTTATCCGAGACAGGGCGTTTAGGACACTCAAAGGGTTCCAACTGTAAGTTGCCACCGAAGGAATCAAAGCCGGGGCTGGATCAAGTAGTATTAGAGCCGGGGAACACAGCGAGAAACGACGAAGGCCGCGCATCTCTGCTGGGCCATCCTTACATCTTAGGAGTACCGTAAAGCTTGTGACTGGGCACCAATTTGCGAATGTCCTCCATATCCGCCTTGTTGAAGCACAGCACCGCGCGACGAGTGAATCGCCGCCCGCGAGCCATTATCTCCAGCGGGATCTTGGGGTGCAGGACCTTTTGGAGGTAGTTAGACGGGTTCTTGACTTCCCAAGTCACCAGGTCGGTCAGAGGGTAGTACATGCAACCGTCCGCCATGAAGGGGCCCACCGCTCGCTCCCGTACGCGCGTCAGCAGCTTCGGGGGCGGCTGCGAAGGTGGCGGGCGCTGTGTTAGCTGTTGTCCAGCCGCCGGGTGCTGCAAAATCTCCTGCATAGCCGCTTCCGCTAGATAGGTCTGAAGTTGGGTGTCTGGCGGAGCTGCATGGGGAGGGTGAAACGAGTCAACATTTAGCGGGTTGGTCGGCGGGGGTTTCATTAGGAGGAGAGCATCAATGTGTCAAAGCAAATTGCACAGCTATGGTGCTGTAGCCCTTGCTCGGACCCAGCGAAGGAGGCCTTGATTGAACGCAATTGAGTCTTCCGTACAAGGCATTGGGGGCCCCATGGGACGGATACGGATGTACGACAAACCTAAATTAACAGACACTAACACACGGCTGGGGCCCACTGTAACAATTATTAGTAATAACAGTGGGCCCCAACAGATACTAACACACGGCTGGGGCCCACTGTAACATTTATTAGCAGTAACATTGGGCCCCAGTTACTATTTAACACGGACAGTGTCGTGTCAACCGCCGCCGTGGGGTCGTGGAGTTTTGGGCCCTTCTTCGGGGCTTTGCAGTGTTGGGCCTTCCCCGGAAGGGTTGGGCCCCTATGGAGCCTCAGCAGCCCTATTTGGGGGGTAGTTTTGGTCTCCTTGTGAGTAGTGTCAGGCAGGACGACATGGATGTGGGTTCGTGATCTGCCCCTGCAGCGCGGTGACACCGTTTTTCCCCTTTGATTTTGCCATCCTCGGGTGGCCGTGTCCTCCTCGGGCCTAAGTGTACCCAAACGTACGGGTTTCTCTCATACCCACCTGCGGGGCGACGCTGGCCAATCCGCTTCAGCAATGCCTTGGCGTGCGCCTCTCGCACGCCCATGTTTAGCAGCTTCTTCATCTTCTCCCAATCGCAGATAGCAGATGCTCCTGCGCGTCGCGAGCACAGCGCAGCGTCGGTCCGATTACTGGCTGCTGTGCCAGCAGCTATCTGCAAGAGTCGAATAGTACGACGGCGCCGACCGCGAACTACCTGGGAAGCTAGCCTCGAGCAGCTCCCAGGTCATTAGGTCGTTGTCTGCCAGGCATTTTTGCTCTGCGGCATCGAAGCGCAGCTGGTCCAGGTCCTGCTTCAGTTCCGCCTCAAGAGGCGATTCGGCCTCGGCCACGGCACCCACTCTGCCGCTGTGGGTGTCTTGCAGCAAGAGTAGTTGCGACATGCTCTTTTGGATAAGCAAGGCGCTGAGCTGGCGGCCGTGCGAGGGCAGTAACCGGCAGTTCGAGGGCTGTAACCTACGACGGCTGTAAAATGGCGCAATAGGAAAATAAGATATTGTGATGCAGGCACGTTGACCTCACGCCAATGCTGTTGGATGAACGACGGCTAAGCGGCTGCGCGGTCGCACACTTTCGGCGGAAACCCTCGTGTACTTCCTTGCTTACAGTAATACTGTAGTGCAGCAAAAGAGGAACAAGTGGAACCATGCTTCTGCACTAGCTCGCTCGGTGCCAAAGCGCGCTATGGTACGGTACTACATAATTTGGTCCCGATGTAGCAGTGCCTGTTCAGGCGACTCCTACTCGTCCATTCCAGTCTCTGCCTCCCAGTAGCGGCCCACATCCGCAGAATGCGCAAAACCAACATGGCGCGCGTCCCTTGAATTTTCATGACAACTTTTCAATATCAAGATGTGACATTGTCCGCAAGCACTTTTGTGAAGCAAGCAAGTACCGATGACAAAGTTTGCCATTCTTGGCAATCATCGAGTATCCTTTCCGCGACGTCCATAACGTGAAGGATCCGCATGTTTGTTTCATCTGGCGGGGCTGGTGGAAGCGAGACGGAAGCACCAGGCAGCGGCCGCTGGATGTCGACGGTCCATCCGGAACGCGATAGGAGGCGCGATATGATGCCTCCACCGAGTACTTGGCTGCACATGGTCAGACGACAGGGGCACCCTGGCTACTGTAGACTGCGATGCGAACAGCAGTAAAAGACCCTCTGCTGCAAGGCAGGGATGGGCTGGTAGCTAGCGCATAACCTAATGGGCTTGCTTGCCATACCCAGCTATGTGTAAGCCAGGTCCGTGCAGCTCATCGTGACACTCTGTTGCGTCTTCAACTCCCGTAGACGCATGCCTTCAACAGTCGAAGACGCCGCGTCTTCTAATGTCGTGGACGTTGTACCAACGAACTCTGCCCTTTACCACCATTCTTTGTTTTTGTTTTCTACATGTATACTCATACTTGTTTTTGGCACGGACGGGCATCCTACCTTATCCAATTTTACCTACACTTCGGAGGGAAACCTGTGATATATGTGACGTCGAAAAGCATGCCCGGTTCGCAAATACCAAAAGACTTCCGAATAATTTAGCCAATTACAAAAGAGGCCTGTTACCTCTGGGCCCAGCCAGACCGTTGACGGCAGATGACCTCAACTGCCTCCCAGAAGTCTTCGGCTTCGACTGGCCAGATAAGGAAGATGCAGCGTAGGGGTGTCCACGATTATTGACGGCGCGTCCACTAGTGTCGAAGGCGCATCCACAACGGCTGAAGACGCGTCCACTAGAGCTGAAGACACGTCTGCACAAAGGGCACGAATTCTCAAGGCCCCTATTGCTTTCCTGTAGGTGTACGAACTGCACCGCAAGAAAGAGGAGCGCCTCGCCAAGCAACTGGTCAAGGGCTAACACCCTTGACCAGTTGCTTGGCGACTGGTCAAGGGTTTTAGCCGTGCTAGGGAGCTCATGGCAGAACTTGGGGAACGGTGAGTGATTTTACAGGGGAACGTGCGGCACTACCATGTTCCGTGTTCTAGTACCTACCATGTTCCATTCATGCAGAATGATCTTCTGCTTGAGTTGGCTGGCGTGACGTCGCCTGGCCTGACCCACGACAGCCTCGAGTCCTTTCTCTGGAATCTATCTGCCATCTCAAATTCAAAATTGAAAAGCAAGAGCCTGATGGCTTCAGAAAGCTTCGTGGAGGTTCCAAAGGTTCCGGAGGAATGGAGCAATGCACCAGTAGTTGAGCCTAGTTTCTGGGCGCTTGCAGTCCTTGACGCAACAATTATGCGTTGTTTGAGGCATACGGTTTGGTGTTAAAATTGAAGGACTTTCTTCGACTGTTGAAGACATAGAGTCTTCGACTGTTGAAGGCATGCGTCTACGGGAGTTGAAGACGCATGTTGTACCGCTAAGATGGTCCGTCCCATGTTATTGAAGGTCGACCCGTGTGGCCCACCTATGATCGATCGTATTAGGCGATCTTACGAAATGACGTATAAGGTTCAATGCAGGGGAGTAAGTCAGCTGCTAGATAGCTTATATATGCCCGCCACCTAGGTCGTCCTAGGAACTTCCTAGGTCACAACATTTCGTTTCTCATAACGTACCGTGAAGGGACTCACCAGCCAGTCTCCGTGTTTATCAGCTCATGCAGGACGACCTCACTTTTGCACTCCAGGGTGGGCTCTTTGAGGCGACACACAAGGATGTAAAACCATTTATGCACGTCTCGCGGCGGGAAGAAGAAACAAGTATTTGCAATTGGGCTGCCGCTGGGTCGACCTTTGCAGTCGAATCGGATGCATGATGACTCCCTCGCTTGCAACTGGCTTGTATGGAGTATGCAGTGCATTGCATCGATCTGCTGCGTTTCAGTGCGCTTAAGAGCTTCCTGTCACCACGTACGTATGTACACACCAACGTGCGTGATCGGGGCCGTAAGCAAGACGGGCATCCACAGGCAGGGACTTGCGTGACCTGCGCGGCCCCTCCCACGACTTCCACCTGTCCTCATAACTTCAGGTAGTACATCTAGTTATTCGAGGCTTTCAGGCCTGCGATAAGTGTTGAGATTCGGTCAGTCTTCTATTAGTAATGCTTTGCCTGCTGTGTGCTGCGAATAAGGGCGCTGTGATCGTGCGCCTTATTCGGGTGGTTTCGGTTCTGGTACGACCATCGGATCTATGCGGTCTGTGGTCTTTAGGCAGCAGTGGCTGCCGATTTCCTTAGTTGCTTGTAAGACGATTGCTGTTGGGACTTCGGCTCTGTCCTTCGACGCATCGTGCAACTCACACAGCGGGCCTGTATTTCAACAGGTTATGAGCCCCGGCTCTTGATTAGCCTTGGGCGTGAGCGACTTTGAGTTCGTCGCTTGCTCTGTCAGGATTGACAGTTTTCTTTGCGTCTTCTTCTTCAACGTTTGGGTCATCGTGAAGATGGACGCTCCGATTGGTACCATGGAGACGCTGAACAACGATAACCACAAGCTCTGGTTTACCCGGTGCAAGGGTCTACTTCTTCAGAATGGCTTGTCCAAGACCGTTGACGAACTGCTGCCGCCGCGAGAGGATCCTCGTTACGCGGCGGCAGCAGTTCGTCAACGGTCTTGGACAAGCCATTCTGAAGAAGTAGACCCTTGCACCGGGTAAACCAGAGCTTGTGGTTATCGTTGTTCAGCGTCTGGTTTACCCGGTGCAAGGGTCTACTTCTTCAGAATGGCTTGTCCAAGACCGTTGACGAACTGCTGCCGCCGCGAGAGGATCCTCGTTACGCGGCGGCGGTCATCCAGAGCGACAAGGCCGTCGGCATCATTCTCCAACGCTTGGGGGTTGACGACTCCAACAACGTATATCACGATGGCATCCAAGCTAAGTCATTGTGGGACGCGCTGGTGTCCAAATATCAGATGCTGGATTTGGTCGGCGAAAGCGCCGCGTACCAGCAGCTAATCGGGATGAAGATGAAGGAGGGCGAGCGTGTGGCTGACTATGTGGGGCGTGTTGAGGTTCTGCACACCTCTTTGTTAAGAAGCATCACGTATCCGGTGACCGTTCCGATGGCCATCATCAGCGCTCTCCGTGGCTTGACGGATGAGTATGCACTTGAGAAGCGTGTTCTCTGTGCACATGGTAACGCCCCAGCAGATTTCAAGAAGTTGCGCGAGTTGTTGCTGACTGTGGAGTCCGAGGCGAAGCTGTCCGCGGCTGCCAAGAAGATCGAGACGTCCGAGGCCGCGGCCGCGTTTTTTACGCGCGACCGCGGGTTCCGGTTCGGTGGCGCTGGCGGTGGTGGTGATTCCGGCCCCGAGTGCTACAAGTGCGGCGAGCGCGGCCACATCGCGCGTTTCTGCACCAACCGGGACGCGTCTACGACGCCCTCTGGCCATCGTTCTTCTGCCGGCGCGTCGGGCTCTGGTTACCAGGCTAAGCCGACGCGCTCGGGCTCGGCCTCAGTTAAGTGCGGTTATTGCGGAAAGGATGGGCACGTAGAAGAGAAGTGCTTCAAGAAGCGGCGGGATGAAGCGAAGTCGGGGTCGGGCGGGTCGGTTGGGACCGTCGCCCTTGTGCTGTCGGCGCGCGATGAGGCGTTTGTTCCGAAGCACCCCGAAACGGGTTGCAGGCAACGGGTGGTTTTTAACGGGAAGGTCGTGCACGGGAACCCGACTAGGCCGCTAAATGACCGGCCTTGGTGGCTGGACTCGGGCAGCAAGCTGCACATCACTGGCGACAAGACCCTGCTACACAACTACCGCTCGTTGCCCGTCGGCATGCGCATTCGGATAGAGGTGGGCAGTGGGGACGTGCTAGAGGCTGAGGGGTTTGGTTCCATAATCCCTGCCTACGCACAGTCGCTTGAGATTGAGGACGTGTATTATGTCCCTGGTTTCAAGCACAACCTCATCTCGGTCTCGCGTTTGACCGACAAGGGCTGCAAAGTGAATTTTGAGAGCGATGAGGCGGAGGTGCTGCGCAGGCTCCCAGACTCGGACAACTGGGTTTCGATTAAGGCCAAGAAGTGCGCGTCGGGTTTGTACGAGTTCATCTCGTGTGTGAAAATGCCTGAATTTTTCCGTCCTGCACAAGCCATGTCAAGTCGGTTCTTCAAGCATTCGATTAACTCCCCCTCCCTCGTCCTGTCCGCGAAGGGTTCGGATGACGAGGTGGTTGAGTTGTGGCACCGCCGTTTTGGCCATCTGGGCCTTCAGAACTTGGCGAGGTTAGTCCAGAAGGATCTGGTTACGGGTATGGATGTGACGCCTGCCCAGCTGCACAGTGTGAAGGACTTGAAGTGCGAGCCATGCATCCTAGGGAAGCAGTCGCGTTTGCCGTTTCCCGTTTCTGAGGCGGATAGGAAAAAGCCGCTAGAACTAGTGCATGTAGATGTGGCTGGCCCTCTTTTGCCGTCGAGCGATAAGCATAGGTTTTTCCTCACCATGCTGGATGATTACTCGGGGTTTTCGCTCGTTAAGCCCTTAGTACACAAGAGCGACGTCAAGGGGGCATTGCAGGCCATGTTCGTGTTTCTGGAGACTCAGCTAGGGTGCCAGTTAAAGTGCGTGCGCTCAGATCGTGGTGGGGAATTCGTCAACCACGAGCTAGGCAGCTGGTTTGCGTCGCGCGGAGTTCAGCACCAGCTTACCGCGCCTTACACCCCTCAGCAGAACGGCAAGGCTGAGAGGTTGAACCGTTCTTTGCTAGACAAGGTGCGCAGCATGCTCATCGAGTCTGGTGTGCCCAAGCGTTACTGGCAGGAGGCAGTGGTGACTGCGAACTACCTGCGTAACCGTTCGCCTGTCGCGGGGAAGGAGAAAACCCCGTTTGAGTTGATTTGGGGTGACGCACCTGATGTGTCGCACTTGCGTGTGTTTGGTTGTGTTGCTTATGCGCATGACCCCAAGCCCGTGGACAAGCTGAGTCCGCGTGGGCGGAAGGGCACATTTATGGGATACGAGCCTGCGTCAAAGTGCTTCCGTATCCTGACTGCAGAAAATAAAATGATTTCGTGCCGTCATGTGGTGTTCAACGAGAGTGAGTTTCGTTTTCGAAATGACGTGTCCAGGTCGGTGGACGACCCGTCGTGCGTATCCAGTGCGGAGTGGCTAGGGTGTGAGGTCTCGAGTGCTGAAGGCATGGCTGGCGCCATAGGAGCCGACGAAACGGCTGGCGTTGGCATGACCGGTGCTGGGGGTCCGCGTGTAAGTGCCGATGGCGCTGCACAGGATGCAGTTGCCGGTGATGGGAGTCCTCGCGCTAGTGCTGATGGCGCTGCTGGTGCCATAGGAGCCGAAGAAACGGCTGGCACAGGAGTTGCCGGTGCTGGGAGTGGCGTGGTCGCTGCTGGTGCTGTCCCTGATCTCCCGCCTCTCCCGGACTCTGATTCCGTGGGAGAGGAGGAGGAAGGAGAGGAGGAGGAAGGTGAAGAAGAGGAGTCGCATGATGGTAGCTTTAGGAGCCCATCTGGTGGCTCCGGTGATGGAGGCTCTGGAGGTTCTGGTTCCGGTGTCGGTGGTTCTGGGTCTGGTTCCGGGGGCTCTGGTCCTGGCTCGGACAGCCCGGGTCCAGGCTCTCCGCCTGCTCAGGGTTCTGCCTCTCGTTATGGCAGGCCTTATCGCACGCCGGCTAAGTTCGCTAATGCGTTTTCGGTCGTGGATTCGGGCACTGAGCCTCAGTCGTTGAAGGAGGCCATGGACAGGCCCGATTGGGAGCTGTGGAAGGCTGCGATGGACGAGGAGATGGAGTCATTGCACCTGAATGGTGTGTTTTCGTTGGAAGAATTGCCGGAGGGGGCCAAGAAGATTGGCCTCAAGTGGGTTTACAAGTTGAAGCGCGACGAGCGTGGCAACGTCGAGCGGTACAAGGCGCGTCTGGTGGCGAAGGGTTTCACCCAGCGGGAGGGTGTGGATTTCGATGAGGTATTTGCGCCCGTTGGGAAGTGGGCCACCCTGCGTTCGCTGTTGGCTGTGGTTGCGGCTCGTGATCTGGAGCTGCACCAGGTCGACATTAAGACCGCTTTTCTGAACGGTGTCCTGGAGGAGGAGGTTTACGCGGAGCAGCCCCCGGGTTACGAGTTGGGGGGTCCGGGTTTGGCGTGCCGCCTGCACAAGTCTTTGTATGGGCTACGTCAGGCCCCGCGTGCATGGTACGAGCGTTTGCGGTCCGTTCTGGAGGAGATGGGCCTTCGACCCTCGCCCGTGGACCCTGGTTTGTTTATCGGAGAAGGAAAGGATCCGGTGTACGTGCTCGTGTACGTCGATGATCTGCTTATCGCGTCAAAATCGGTGAGCCAAATTGAGTGGGTTAAGCGCGGTTTGAGCGCCGCATTTCAGGTGCACGACGTGGGTGTGGCTTCGTTCTACCTCGGTCTCGAGATCAAGCGGGATCGGGCGCAGCGGTCCATCACCATTACCCAGCCGCGGTATGTGCTGGATATGCTAACTAAGTTCGGGATGGATGGGGCCAACGGGCGTCGTGTGCCCATGGAAGCAGGACTCAAGTTGTCTGATACGGGCACGCCTCTAGAGGCGTCCGAGCACAAGTACAGTGAGCTCGTGGGTTCGCTGCTGTACCTGTCCGTGTGCACGCGCCCTGACATCGCGTTTGCCGTGGGAGCGCTGGCTCGCCACATGTCCAAGCCTACGACCGAGCACTGGGCTGCTGCTAAGGGGGTCCTACGTTACCTGGCGGGCACCAAGAACGTCGGCATCAAGTTCTCGGGACCGCTGGAACTGGTCGGCTACTGCGATGCTGATCTGGCGGGAGCCAAGGGGCGTCGCTCCACAGGCGGCTACGTGTTCAAATTGGGGAACGGAGCGATTACGTGGAGCGCGAAGCTTCAGCCAACGGTTGCTACCTCGACGGCTGAGTCGGAGTATATGGCTGCTGCGGCTGCGACGAAGGAGGCCTTGTGGTTGCGCCACCTGCTGTTCGACTTGGGGATCGCCGTAGGGGCTGTGCCATTGCGAAGCGACAACAGCGCTTGCGTCGCCATGCTGGAGAGCCCGGTTTCGTCTGCGCGCACCAAGCACGTAGACATTAGCCACCACTTCGCGCGTGAGCGGGTTATGCGTGGCGAGATTCGCATCATGCGGTGCGCTGGCGAGGAGCAACTGGCCGACATTTTCACCAAGGCCGTGACGGAAGCGAAGTTGCGCTACTGCATGAACAACCTAGGCATGCACTAATGGGTCTTAGTTGTGGCCTGCGTTGGTCGTGTTAAGGATTTACTTGCTTATCGCGTTTAGGTGAATCCGTGCCTAGCTAATCGCTTGTTTGCGTTTTGCTGAAGGACACCTGCAGCGGTTTAACTGTGTTTGCCAGAACAACTGGTTTGCTTGTTTTTTCCTGTTCAGCGTGGGAGCTGTTTTGCTCTCCTCTGTGTTCCTGCGCTCCGTGGGAGCATGCTTTGCATGTGTATTCTGGACTTGCGTGGGAGCTTGTGTTATTCGTCTGTCTGTTTCTACGAGGGAGCCGTGGACCTGTGCTCTCGTCGTACTGTCTGTCTGTCATTTTCCTGAACTTGCTTTCTAGGCTATCTTGATGCGTTAGTCTCGTTAGAGCATGTTAATTTTGAAGCCTGCCCGCGTGGGAGTGTTGAGATTCGGTCAGTCTTCTATTAGTAATGCTTTGCCTGCTGTGTGCTGCGAATAAGGGCGCTGTGATCGTGCGCCTTATTCGGGTGGTTTCGGTTCTGGTACGACCATCGGATCTATGCGGTCTGTGGTCTTTAGGCAGCAGTGGCTGCCGATTTCCTTAGTTGCTTGTAAGACGATTGCTGTTGGGACTTCGGCTCTGTCCTTCGACGCATCGTGCAACTCACACAGCGGGCCTGTATTTCAACAATAAGGTGCCACACTGTTCCGAGCTCCCTAAATCCAACTTATTCTGGATCACCCCATAGCAAGGCCAAAGCTCGTACTAAGGCTGCAATTCGAGCTGTCGGATACTAAATCACGAGAGATCGTACGTTTCTGCAGCGCACATGTAGTGATGCGCTGGGGTAGGTGACATGTTTGGCGCGCGATGCGGTCCCCCCATCCAGTAACTTGTTTGCGTTACCGGTACTTAAACCAAGGATAAAAGCATGTTTGATACCAAAATGCAGATAACATTTGACCGTGACGGAGGTGGATGATTTGTTTAGAACTCATCAACTGCTGGCTCGAAAGGCCCAGCAGGCAAACCGGATGCCAGAAGCATGGACCGCCCTGTCCTTCCTAGTCCATATGCACGTCACACCGACATAATCCTTGAACTTAGCTGAAACGGATTCAAACCGCAAATGAACGGCAACGCCGTCAGCACTCGTACTTAGGAACGTACGGCGAGCGCTGCATGCACCATGAATGGAAGCCCAGACACATGTCCATGTTTTCAATGGGAGCGGACTCACACCCACCGGAAAATTTAATTGGTGTTTATTAGTGCCCTGTCTCCAGTCCTACTGGCCTGGTCGGCAGCTCGCCGTACTCGGTAACCTGCTGCCTTGTCGTTGTTGGGCGCCAAGGCAGGGTGGGTAGGTTTCTCACTAACGAAAAAATAGTAATTGAGATGTCATGACCGCCATGGCTGATCACATAGACATAGATCTCGACGACGACGACCTGGACGCGCGGGAACACAACGAGGACAAGGGGCAAGCACAGGCAGACGCAGCGCTGAGCCAGGTCAGCTGCAATGTGTTATCCACACAGCACGCGCATGATTGCAATGGGCCGGCACACAAGGCGACCAAGGCGCCAAAACCGCTCCCTTTCGCGCTTGCATTCCGCCCCAGGATGATCCAGACGAGGACGAACGTGACACATACATTGGTTACAAGTAAGTTGTTTCGACCGTGCTGTCGTGAAGTCCCCATATCGGAGCCCTCGTTGCCACGTCCTCGCCCCGCTGCGGTATCCGGACCGCATTCGTCTCCCGCCAATCAAGTGGCGAGAGGGCAGCGTGCAAAATTATCGCCAAATTGCTATGTGCCGTCGAGTCCGCGCAACCCGTTGCTTTCGGGGGGAAATGATGGGCTTGATGGCGGTCACGGGTGTCAGGTGGTGGCGCGGGAATGACAACAATGAGCAGGAGGGGAGGATGTAAGCGGAGTGAGCCGTATTTCTTACGTAAGGACTTGGCTTACTTCAGACCTTTCCCGTTTACATCATATCTACCATCGCCATTGTTATCATTGCTTACCAACAGGCCCAGTAAGGTCCGCGAGGGTCGCAGCCATCCCGACCCCATCGTGGAGACGCAAGCTTTGGCGGCGGTGGTGCCCCCGGATCCGCACTACCTACATAACATCAAGGTGCGACACGGCGCACGTGCTGTCGAAACGGAAGCGAAGCGGTGGAGGGGGGTGGCCGGGCGGTTCTTACGGACGACGGTAGGGTGCGGCAGGTGATTGGGAAAAGGAGTGTGGGGGTGCCACCGGTGAGGGAGGGGAGCGGCCACTGGTGAGGGAGGGGAGGGGGGTTGATCAATCCCTGATGCGGTGCGGACACAGAGTCTGGGGAGCCGCGCGAGGCGGCGGGCAACACCGCTTTCCAGGACACCGGTCAGCTGCCGGACGTGAGCTCGCGCGACCCAGATGGCGCACGCGAGGCGGAAGTGAGCTCACGCGACCCAGATGGCGCACGCGAGGCGGAAGTGAGACAAGCCACCCGCCGTCTGTCACCATTGCTTTTCACAGCACGACGACACGCAAAATCGCGAGCTTTCGTTTTTCCTATGTACTCCAAAACCTTTAGTTGCGCTGTATACTGCAGGCACGCAAAGGAAAGGTGGTGGCCGTCAAAATGGCAGTACACCCTCTCGCATGTGCGACCTTCCTCCCCCTTGCTCTCCGATCCCACGCCTTGGGCCTTTTGGCCCGCTTGCCAAACAACCTCCCCCACCTCCAGGACCGGTTGTGTAATCGGTTTTTGTACCATCCCTCCGACGGAACCAGGACCTCGTCGAGTCGGGCGCCATCAGCGATGCGCAGTTGGAGACCGTCATATACGCCTGTATGCGTTTCGAGCAGCGGCTGGAATGCAGCACCGGCGGCCAGGACGAAGCGGAAGGGGAGGCCGCTGCGGATTCGGGGCCGGGGCCGCGCGCGGGCTTCTTCTTGGGCGACGGCGCGGGCGTCGGCAAGGGCCGCCAGATCGGCGCGTTGATTCGGGAGTGCTGGCACAAGGGCGTGAAGCGGGTGTTGTGGGTCAGCGTGAGCACGGACCTCAAAGAGGACGCGCGGCGGGACTTGGAAGACACGGGAGCTCTGGCGCTGGGGGTCAAGCTGCACCCGCAGGTGGGGCTAAGCGGCGGCAAGGGTGGCGCGCCTGGTGCCTGGGGTTTGGTTCCGGAGCTAGGATTGGGAGTCAAGCTGCCCCCACGGGCGGGGCAACAAAATGCAAGCGACGGGGTTGGTGCCTGGCGCCTGGGGTTAGGGTCTGGCGCTAGGACGACAGGTGCGGGGGCGAGTCTTCGTGAGCGGCTAAAACACGCAACGTAATGTGGCATCTGGGCAACGATCGTGGTCGCTTGGCAGCTCCTGCTGCTGGGGGCCCTCTAGAGCGCAGACCAGGTTGCCACCCCTGGATCCTCAGCCCTAGCACCCAGAGCCTGAAGCTGATGGGTTTTGTTCGCTGGCGGCTATAAGCATCCGGGTAGCTTGACCGGGGCAATGGACGCATGGAGGACAGCATAAGGCCTCCACCGAGAGGGCCGCCGCCGCTGCCGGCGTCAGCGCCTCCGGCCCCTCCGCTGCCCGGCCATGACCACAACACCCTGGAGGGGCCACTCCCTTGCCGAGAGAGAGGGGCTCCTTCCGCCGACCAGCCCTGCTGGTGCCCTGGGTCCGGCCGTGGGTCCTCCCGCTGGGTCCTCCTGCTGGCGCAGGGCAAGCACGGCGCCATGCCCGCGTCCACTGACGTGCTGGAGCGCCACTTCACCGACGGCGTGCTCTTCTGCACCTACTCCCTGCTCATCGGGAAGGGCGCGGGGGTCAAGGCGGGCGGTGCGGCCCTGCGCGACTTCCGCATTGCGGATGGCGGCCACAACAAGTCGCAAGTGGAGCAGGTGGGTGGTGGTGGTGCCTCCTGGGCCCCCGCCCAACCTAGGGCGGCAGGGGCAGGGGCAGGCGGCTGCAGCAGAGCTTGGGGCTGGAATGAGCCCGCTGTATGGATGAAGGTCCAGCCGCAGACGAAGGTTGTTCCTGGCCAGGAAGTCGTGGTCCCTTGGATGCCCTCAGGGCCTTGCTTGCGTCGGTTCCTGACAGCTCGCGCCGGCCTCTCCACAGGCGTTCCGGCGCGAGCCGCTGCGCTTCTACCCTGAGGGCAGCCGCCTGCGCCAGATCGTCAACTGGCTGCAAGGCGGCGGGGATGGCGAGGGCGAGTGCCTGATCATCCTGGACGAGTGTCACCGAGCCAAGAACCTGCTGGTCGGAGGTGAGGGTGCCGAGCTGCCCGCCTTGTATAGGCGCTCATGTAAGGCGAAGAGGCAAGCGGCGGTTGCTGCCCCCCCGCCCCCCATACACATACACACACACGGTCTGGGGTTTTTCTCGCAACCCCCATACACATACACACACACGGTCTGGGGTTTTTCTCGCAACCCCCATACACATGCACAGCCAGGACGTGGCGTTAGTGACGCCGATAGTTCGCTTATACCTGGTAGAAGGAGCACAGCGATGGAGTGGGGAGTGGGGAAAGAACCCAGCGACGAGGGGGAAAGGAAAAACCCCAGCGGCTGAGCGAGGCTTCTCGGGGGGTCAGCCGGGGTCAGCACGTGCTGGAGGCGCCGACTCAGCGCCCTGCGCTAGCATTGCTGGTGTCGCAAATGTGCCCCTTACCGCGACGATGCTGCCCCTGCGGCCGATGCTGCCCCTGCGGCCGATGCCCACCCGCCGCCCTCGCCTGCGCAGACGGCACCCAGACAGGCCGGGCAGTGGAGGCGTTGCAGCTGGCACTGCCCAACGCACGAGTGCTCTACAGCAGCGCAACGGGTGAGTGATCCCGGATGCCAAATATCTTTGATCTCCGATCTGGGTCCATCGCCGCGATCTGGGTCCATCGCCGCGATCTGGGTCCATCGCCGCGATCTGGGTCCATCGCCGCGATCTGGGTCCGTCGCCGCGATCTGGGTCCGTCGCCGCAATCTGGGTCCGTCGCCGCGATCTGGGTCCGTCGCCGCGATCTGGGTCCGTCGCCGCGATCTGGGTCCGTCGCCGCGATCTGGGTCTGTCGCCGCGATCTGGGTCCGTCGCCGCGATCTGGGTCCGTCGCCGCGATCTGGGTCCGTCGCCGCGATCTGGGTCCGTCGCAGCCCCAGTCACGCGCTTCACGGCACCCCACGGGCGTAGACCTGCGGGGCACGCGTATGCGGCTGCTGGAGCGCGATGGCGGAGGGCGATGGCTGGGGTGCTCATATCGCTGTGATGGCGCAGCGACCCGCCCGTCGTCCCGCACCTCGCGCTTCTTCGCCTGCGTCAAGTCACGCACTTCAGTTTCTTCCGCCCCTCGCGCAGCCGCACGTGGCCTCGATGCTGGTGTGCCTGCCCTCCTTCCACTCATCCGCCCCACACACACTCCCCCGGCCTCCCAATCCCCCCTCCGCCCCCCAACCCGCAGGCGCCACCGAGCCCCAGAACCTGGCCTACATGTTGCGGCTGGGACACAAGGGATTTGAGAGCATGAGGGACCTGTCGGCGTCCTTGCAGGCGTGAGAGCTGTCAGGGGGGGGCGGAAACCGCCAGGGCTGGAGAGGAAACACGTCAGGGGTGGGGCGGAAAACGTCAGGGGTGGGGCGGAAACACGTCAGGGCTGGGGGCTGCGAGGGAGACCCGTGGGTGCGAGAAAAAACCCGTTTAGAACAGACGTTTCTGTTTCGAGGTGCATGCTGGGGGCGGGGGCCCGCCTCGGCACGTCAGCGGCGGGGCTGGGGTGCCGCGGCCCATCTTCCCCCGCCACTAGGAGCTCTGCCAGCTGGGATGCGTTGCCGCACTCGTCGTTCCGCCACTCAAATCGGCTTGCTTCACGTCTCTCAAAGGGACGCAGGCGCTCTGCTCAGCGCGCCCGCAGGCCGCGCTTGGCCGTGTGGTCCAGCCTGTGATGAACCGTGGCCCCCCGGCGCTCGTCTTCCTGCTGCTGCTGCTGCTGCTGCTCCCCTCAGGGCCGGCCTGGGCGCGCTGGAGCTCTTTGCCTCCGGCATGAAGGCGCTCGGCACGTACGTCAGTCGTACGCTGTCGTACAGCGGCGCCGAGTTTGTGGTGGCGCAGGCCGACATTGAGCCCGAGTACAGGTGGGATGGCTGCTGCTGCAGGCGGTGGGCGCTGCTGCTGCTGCCCCTGTCAGGACGCGGCTCTCGGCTGCCACCCAACTAGTGGAGCTGCCCCTGCCCCTGCCCCCCTGCCCCTGCCCCCTGCCCCTGTCCCCCTGTCCCCCTGTCCCCCTGTCCCCCTGCCCCCCTGCCCCTGGCCCCTGGCCCCCTGCCCTTGCGGTGCTGAGATGGGCATCCTCGCGTCCCTCGCGCTTCCTCTTGCGGTGTCTGCGCTCCTCAGGATTATGTACGACCGGGCGGCTGAGTTCTGGCAGCTGCTGTACAAGGTCCAGGAGAACCTGCCCAAGTTTGGGGACAAGTGGGTCGCAGTCCCCGGGGGGTTCGAGGAAGACCCCGTGGGGGGGGGGTAAAACCCGTTCACGCGAAACCCGTTTACGCGACAGGGACAGGATAGTTGGCGCATGGTCGTCGGACACAGCGCGCGTGGGGGGCGGGGGCGAGGATGGCCCAGCACGCTTGTGTCTGCGCTCCGAAACCCTGCACGCGCGGCCAAAGCGCTGGGCAGGCGCTCGCCCGCAGATGCGCTGGGCGTGGGGGCCGCATGGCCCCGTCGTGCCCTTACCTCGTAATGGTGTGCTCAGCGGGCGAAAGTGCCCCGCTCGGGGGCCGTGCCGCTCGTGCCGGCCTTCACAAGCCGGTGCATGTTCCTGCTCCAGCTGGGGCCCCTCCTCACTTGGGCTCCGAAATTCTACCTCCCCGCTACCCCACGGATGCCAGGCGCGACTCTCTGCGGGCTAGGATGTTCTGGAGCGGCCACCAGCGCTTCTTCCGCCTCATGCTGATCGCCTGCAAGGTGAGGCGGCAGCAGCTGCGGCCGGAGGGGGCGCCCTGGGCGTGCGTCTCGCAGCGCCTTCAGCAGGCTCTGCTGGGCTGATCGGCCAACCTCAGCACCGCTGCTGGCTTTCCATGGCCCCTCATGGAATGGCGGCGGCGACGTCTTGGCACCATCTCCCTCCCTCACACTTTCGTCTCCTACCCGGTTTTACTCTTCGGTGCCTACCTACGGGCTTCCTCACGTACCGCCCTCGCACTTTTGTTTTTTACCCCCCCCCCGGTTCTTTAATTGTACCCCCCACACACACAAAAACACACGCCCTCTCCCCTCATCCCCCAACCGACCGCGCCCTCCCCCGCCATCCCTCCTCACGCCCCCTCGAACTCGCGCTGGCCCTGTGTGTGCAGGTCAACCGCTGCTCCCAGCTGGCACGGCAAGCCGTGGACGACGGACACGCGGTGGTCATCGGACTGCAGTCGACGGGGGAAGCCAACATGGACCAGGTACGACAGGCTGGCTGACGTGGAGGTCACCGACTAACCGCTTTTACGCACCGTGCCAACACCTTCCGCCCGTGCGCCACCACATCCCTGCCGATGTCCTCATTGCGCATTTCACCCGCGACGGCCCAGCGATGGCCTGTCTCCGCTTCCTCACCACATCCCACACCCTGCCGTGCCCGTGCCCGTGCCCCTGCCCGTGCCCGTGCCCGTGTCCTGCCGTGCACGTGTCCTGCCGTGCACGTGTCCTGCGGCTGCCCGTGCACGTGTCCTGCGGCTGCCCGTGCACGTGTCCTGCGGCTGCCCGTGCACGTGTCCTGCGGCTGCCCGTGCACGTGTCCTGCGGCTGCCCGTGCACGTGTCCTGCGGCTGCCCGTGCACGTGTCCTGCGGCTGCCCGTGCACGTGTCCTGCGGCTGCCCGTGCACGTGCCCGTGTCCTGCGGCTGCGCCTGCCCGTGCACGTGCCCGTGTCCTGCAGCTGCGCCTGCCCGTGCACGTGCCCGTGTCCTGCGGCTGCCACACCCCCTGCCCGTGTCCTGCGTCGTGGGCTGCAGGTCCGGAACGTGGAGGGCGATGAGCTGGAGGACTTCGTCAGCTCGCCGCAGGTGCAGATCCAGAACTTCATCCTCCGCTTCTTCCCCGTCCGACACCCGTCCAACCTGCTGATCGACACTATGAAGCTGGACCGGCTCGTGTTCCAGGTGGAGTGGTGGGGGTGGCAGGGTGGGGGTGGGGGGGGTGTGGGGGCGTTGTTGGGGTGCGGGGGTGTGTGGGGTGGGAGTATTGGGCGTGGGGTTGTGGGAGGGGTGCTGGTGCTGACGGCAGCAGCAGTGCGGGTGTCGGCGCAGGTGCCCACGCAGCCATTGTTTCGCGGTTCGTCACTGTGGCCCTTATAATAATTCTAACAACTCATTAAACCCGTGTACTTCGTTAGGGGCCTCACACGAATCCTCGTGTCCCAGATGCTGCTCTTGGTAGCGCAATCGGTTTGATGACCACCCCTTGCTTGCGCCCCGCATCCAGCAAGCACCCCGGGAAGGAAGACCGGTGCCCCCACCTGCTCTGACGCATCGCCTACACCGAGACTTGAACCTTACCGCAAGAGCGATCGCGCCTCTCAACACACATGGATGCAGATCATCCCCCCCTTCGGGGTAGTGGGAGCAGTGGATAGACGGGTAGCGTCCGAACTGGTGTTGGCACACTGTAACACACACACGCATCCGCGCTGTCCCCTTCAGACTATCTGCCGTCCCATCCTTGCGCTACATCTACCGCCGGGCCACCTCAGCAGGCCGTCTCCAAACTAGTCAAACTAGTAACACCTCGTCCCCTAGGTCGATCCACCTGCTCTTACTTGCATCTGTCCTTATCCTTACCTACCGCACCCGCAGGTCAAGATGTCGCTCGACGCATGGGGCGACTTGGTGCCTGCAGCCGAGCAAGTGCGCCAGAACCCCGGCTACTTCAGGGCCGACAACAACGTCAACGTCGGACACGGCGGCTTCACCTCACGAGCCCCCGCGTGGCCCCCAGCGGCGGCTGGTGCTACAGGCGGTGGCTCCGCTCCCGCCGGCGGCGGTGCGGGTGCGGGTGCGGGTGCGGGTGCGGGTGCGGGTGCGGGTGCGGGTGCGGGTGCGGGTGCGGGTGCGGGTGCGGGTGCGGGTGCGGCCGCCGCTACAGCGGCCGGTGGCGGGGGCGCAGCGCCGGCGGCGCGGGAGTCTTTCCGGCCAGCAGCACCGGCGTCGGCGGCAAGGCCGGCGGGGCCTGCCATCGCTGTGTACGACAGCGATGACGACGTTGTAGAGGTGACGGAGGTGACGGCGGTGCAGCGGAAGCCGCTGCGTCAGCGGCAGGCTGTTGCCAGCAGCGCCGTCAAGGAGGAGCTCGATGTGAAGGGGAGGGCGGGCAGCAAGCCAGGCCAGGGGGCCCCGGCGGTGAAGGCCGAGCCGGCCAATCCAGCCCAAGCCCGCGGCGCCGGTGGTGGTGGTGGTGGTGGTGGTGCTGCCGCCGTTGATGAATCCTGGAGGCGACGGTCTGGAAACGAGGAGGACCCCATCGTCATCGATTGCGACAGCGACGATGAGGGTGCTGGCGGTGGCGCCGGCGCGGCGGCCGCCGCCCCCCCGGGTGCGAACCCCAGCAACCGCGGCGGCCGCCTTAGCAGCGACGGCGAGGACGCGGATTCCGATGGCGGCAGTGAAGACGTGCTGGCAGTGACCGAGGTCCCGTTGGAGGCGCTGCTGCAGCGGCGGCGCGATGAAGCGATGAGGCGGGGTGACCTGATCGACCTGGACAGCGCGCAGGATGACGTGGCGGTACGGCAGCTGGTGTCACAGCTGCTGCGGGACGAGCGGCGCGAGAGAGAGGACGAGCTCCAGGGGCGGGCGCAGGCGGTGGTGGTGAGTGGGGGGGAGCACCCGCGGAGGAGGGCAGGGTGGGGCGGGGGCAGCAGGGGCAGGGGCAGGGGCAGCTGTTGATGCTGCGCTGCCGGTCATACCGGAGGTGGGAACTATGGCCTGCGGTGGAGGCGCCGTAACGAGGAAGAGTGACGAGCTGCGCGGCAGCGCCGTCTGTGCCCTATTACCCCGTCCCGCCAGAGCTCTCTGAACTCACCACAGCTCTCTGACTCCGCCCCTTGCCCACACGCCTCCAGACCGCCCGGGAGCAGGCGCTACAGCAGCTGACGAGGAGGCTGCAGCTGCTGGAGAGCGGCCAGGTGGGGGCGACTGAAACCCTGAGCGCACGACCCACACACACGCCGCCTCCCTGCTGGCTGCATACCCCAACCGGGTGCGGGTGCTGCACTGCATTGTGTTGAGGTCCCAAGCAAGGGCCGCGGGTGGCGACCATGCCACCACGTGATGCCCTCATCGCACAAGCGCGCTGCCCGTCCTTTCGCTCCGCGTGCACTCGCCCGCTGTCGCGACACAGCACGTAACTTGCACCACCCGATGTGTCATGACACCGCTTGTGTCGTGACACCGCTTGTGTCGTGACACCGCTTGTGTCGTGACACCGCTTGTGTCGTGACACCGCTTGTGTCGTGACACCGCGTGTCGTGACACCGCGCTGCCGACGCCGACGCTGATTCTGACGCCCCATGCAGGATGACCCAGCCGACAAGGCCGACAAGAACGACGACAAGAACGACGACAATGATGACGGTGATGACGAAGCAACGCCGCTCGTGAAGCGCCGCCGATCGGTTCTTGGCTCAACCTGCTGCTCCGCGTGCAGCTGCGGTGCCGCCGCCGCCGCCGCAGGGAACCCGCTGCTGGTGTGTTGGGAGTGCGGTGCGCGCATGCACCTGCGCTGCTGGGACGCAACCGCCGAGGAGGCGCCTCTGGGCGACTGGCTGTGCCCCGAGTGCGTCGGCCGTCGCTCAAAGCGGCGATTAGGTAGGTGGCGGGTTGGGGAGGATCGTAAAATCGACGAGCGAGAAGAGGGTGGGTAGATGCGAATAGGGTGGGTAGAGTTAGAGAGGGCCGGCGATCCCACAATGGAGGAGAGGCGATTAGGTGGGCGGGCGCATTGTGTTTGCAGGAGGCTTTGGGAGGGGGGATCTCGTGTTTGCTGAGCCCACCGGGTCCGGATGCTGGGGTCTCCCAGTTTTGTTTTGGGTAATGGCTTCCAGCCGTCCAACCGTCCAACCGTCCGTACAACCGTCCGTACAACCGTCCTTTCGCAGTCGGCGCCTCGGACTTCATGCGCCGCAGCGCCATCACTCGCTGCCGGACCGCTGTCGGCGCGGCGGAGGCGGCGCTGGCGGAGGCGCAGCGCGCTCTGCAGGCGCTGGGGCAGCAGGAGCTGGAGCCGCGGCGGCAGCAGCAAATCAAACAAGAGAATGGTGGCGGTGACGGTGGTGGTGGTGGTGGTGGTGGTGGTGCTGGTGCTGTCAGGGCAGGCGCGGGCGGCAGCAGGGATGACGGCATCGATGTGGACGACGGTAAGGGCACCGGAGCTGGGGGGCGATGTGGAAGAATGCGCGACGCGCAAGAGACACGAGGTCCTGGGCGCGTGTAGCGCGTACATGGTTTTGTAGCGCATACATGGTTTTGTAGCGCGTACATGGTTTTGTAGCGCGTACATGGTTTTGTAGCGCGTACATGGTTTTGTAGCTGGGCATGACGTTGGTGGGCACGTAGGTTGGTCTCTGCTGCAATGTAGATGGGTACTGTCGGTAAAGCTGGTTCAAGGGGCAAGGTGCGGCGAGCGCTAGGTAGATCCAGCAGGGTCATGAGCCAGCTCCTGATGCCCCGGGCAGCCAATGGCCATTGCACTGCGCAGCAGAGCGGGCCTCGGGTCCACTAACTACCCAACCAACCTTCCTAGCCCTCCTGTTCCTTGGCGCCTCCCCCCCCTGCACCCCCTGTTTTTATACCACCCCCTGCACCCAGTTCTCCAGCGTGAATCTCAAAAACGTCTGTCCTAAATGGTTTTCCTGGCATCCACGGTTCTTCCTCGCAACCCCCGCCGCTGCACCCGCACCCGCTCCTCCGCGCCCTCCCAGACTTCTCCCTGGAGGCGCTCCTCGCCACACCAGCCGTCACGCCAGCTGCCACCAAAGTAAAGAAGAAAGCTCCCGCCACCGGGACCGCCATCGGGACCGGCTCCAAGCGGCGCGGCCGGCCTGCGAAGGGCGTCAAGGAAGAGAAGGGCGACGACGGCGCCGGAGGCAGCGGCGCCGGAGGCGCCAGCAGCTTCATGGATCAGACTCCCGGCGGGTCGTCGTACGCCGTCAGGTCACGGAATCTGCCGCTGGGGGTCACTGGGCGAATGGTGGACGCGGGGGATTCGGAGGACGACGATGACGAAAGCGGTGCGTCTAGCAACCCGACAGCGAGCGCAACCCGAGTACCCGAGTAAAGGATATGCCTGAGACGACCTGGGTAGCTGGAGTTTGTGGAAACGGCAACGCACACAATGAAAGCCCATAGATGCGTTACCGGAGCTGCGTCCATGCCAGGATGTTGCCAGCTGGCGTGTGTGTCGGCCGGCGAGCTAACACGGCACAATTTCACATTGGCATATGTATGTTGTTTTGCCAAGGGACGGTGCGCCCTCGGTCCCCCAGACTGTCACCCCGCGCACCCACCCAGTGGCCCCAGCTAGAAACACATTGCCGCGTCACCGCTTTACCACCCTTACCTCCGTAACCCGCCGCTGCAAACACCCTCCAACTGGCCTCTCTTCTCTCTTCCCCCTCGTACGTTTTACTCGCTGCCCCCGCTGCCGCCTTAGCCCCCGACCCGCTGCCGCCTCAGCTCGCTGCCGCCTCAGCTCGCTGCCGCCTTACACCCCCGTCCCGCTGCCGCCTCCAGCAACGCCATTTCCCTACCTTGCCGCGCCACCTTTCCGCGCCACCTTTCCGCTGCCTCCCTCCTTCCCTCCCCCCCTCACCCTCCCCTCCCACAGTTGCGGTGCCGCAGCTTGCCCTGGTGCGGCGGCTGCTGCTGGAGTTCGTGGGTCGGGCGGTGGAGCTGCCGCCCACTCCGCTGGACCGCCTGGTGCAGCTGCTGGGGGGCTCGGAGGTGGTGGCGGAGATGACCGGGCGGAAGGGGCGGCTGGAGGCCGACGAGGACGGAAAGGCAAGGCTGGGGAAGGGGGGTTGAGGGTACCGGGGCCTGGATCGGGGAACCGGGAGCAGCAGAAACGGAGGGACTGGGGCCGGGGGCGAAGGCGGCTACTGCTGCCCGTGGCCTTCGAGGTGGGCTTTACTTGGCCGCAGCAATGTTGAGTTGTGTCTTAGTTTGTGTGGCTTAGTTGATGTGTCTTAGTGGGCGTGCCTTAGTTCGCGTGGAGGTTACCGGTCTTGGGGGGACGGCCGCCGCCGCATGCAGGGTGTTCGGTGATCCCGGCTTCCGCGCCCTGCCCCTGTCCCGCCCCTCCCCCTGCCCCTGTCCTGTGCCCGCCCAGGTGCGCTACTACGACCGGTCCAAGCAGCTGGGGGAGGTGCGCAAGCATGTCAACATCACGGAGCGCAAGGCCTTCATGGACGGCCGCAAGCGCATCGCGATCATCAGCGACGCCGCCTCCACCGGCGTCAGCCTCCACGCCAACAGAGTGTAGGTCCGGCCGCCGGTGCGACTGGCACCGCTGCTTGGGTGTGGTCCTCAGAATGTCCCAAGTGAAGTGAAACGAGGGCCCGACCCAGCGGCCCTACCCAGTGGCATTGGCGCGGGGTTCTGGGCAGTAAAGGCACCAAAGGTGTCATCAATTTCGCGCTGTGTTGGCAGCCGGACACGAATGGTGTCCAGGAAGGCGGCAAAGACAGCATCACGGGCATGGCGCACTGATACGGGAAGGTGGATGTGACGCGCTTGGCGCCACAACGGTGAAGAGCTAATACAGCACCGTGTGCACAGTTGAGACCGTGCCTCCTCTGCTGGTAGACGGTTGAGGTGTATGTAGATATGAGAGGGGTAGGGGTAAGGGTTAGGGCCAGGGTTAAGGTCAGGCCAGCGAGGTAGGTGGGGTTGGTCGGTTGACTGGTTTCCAGTTTCATCTTTTTCGTTGTAGGTTGACTGGTTTCCAGTTTCATCTTTTCCGTTATCGGTTGACGGTTTTCCTCCCTGCCCCGCGGGCCCCCAGGTCTGTCAACCAGCGGCGGCGCTACCACATCACACTGGAGCTGCCCTGGTCGGCAGACAAGGCCATCCAGCAGTTCGGTCGCAGCCACCGAGCCAACCAGGCGTCAGCGCCCATCTACTGCCTGCTGGTCAGCAAGTGTGGCGGGGAGTACAGGTGAGGGGGCGCGCCGGGGTGGGGGGTAACAGCTGTGGGCGGGGGGAGCGGGGGACAGAAGGCGGGGGCGGATGGATAGCGCCCGATCTGGCGTTACGGGGTTCGGAGGTGGGACGCTGCTTCAGGGACACCTCAAGGCCCTAAGCCGATACCCCGTCGATGTCTCCTCCAGGGAACAGTAAGCAACGCACCGAACACGAGCCCGCGATGTGGCGGCCGCACAGCGCCTCCTCGTGACGCTGGTGTCGCTGTGTCTCTTGAGGCCTGGCCCGAAACTACCAAACTGTAAACCCCAATCGTTGACCCAGTCCCCGCCTGCCGCTGTCGCTGGTGGCTCGGTGTCGCGTGAGGTCAGGCCCCAAGCTGTCACATGAACCGGGGACCCGGTCCCTGCACGCCCCTTGAGGCCACCCAAGCTCTCCAGCATGCATCTCAAAACGTCTCTTGCTAAACGCTTTTTCTCGCATCCACGGGTCTTCCTCGAAGCCTCTTGAGGTCAGGCCCCAAACCTCAGACTGTCCATCCCAATCGGTGACCCGGTCCCTGCCTGCCGCTGCCGCTGTCGCCGCTGCCGCTCCCCAGGTTCGCCGGCTCGGTCGCCCGGCGGCTTCAGAGCCTGGGCGCCTTGCTGCAGGTGGGGGTTAAGGGGGGGGAGGAGCCGGGACTGGGGGTGCACGCAGCGATAACGGCGGAGACCCCAGCGGACAGGGGAGGAGAAGGGTGGGACCCGGGGGTATGAGAGGAAACCCTTGGGTCGGCAAACATAGGAAAACCGATTAGGGGCCCGGGGGTGGGGGGGCCCGGGGGTATGAGCGGAAACCCGGGGTTAGGGGGCCCCCCCTAACCGGTTCCGCTGCAGCCACGTACGACATGCGTTAAGGGACCTGCGGCTGACACCTCCCTGCGGCGGGGGGGGCTGAGGTTCCGGAGGAACCGCGGGTAGTGCCGGGGGCTCGACCGGGTGAGTGAGGGTATTACGTAATTGGTGGCTAGCCAGCTGCCAGCTGCCAGTTTCCTATCCCGGGAGCTAAGTGATCCATCCCCCCCAACCCCTCCCGTTGGACGGTGCCGCCGGCGTCCCTACATACCAGCCCCCTCTTAGCAACCGACCCCAACCGTCAACCCTCAACGGCCAACCGCCAACCGCCAAACCCCACCTGGCCCCGCCCCCCGCCAGGGCGACCGCAACGCCCTGGGCGCCACACGCGACCTCAAGGCCTTCGACGTCACCAGCCCCTGGGGCAAGGTGCGCGGTGCTGGCTGCCCCATCCCCCCCGCCGTGTTGAGTAACCTGTGTTTTGCCTGTAACACCCCCCCGCCGGGACGGGCGCAGGACGTCTGGCTGCACCTGAGACCGTGTCACCATCCCATCCACCGCCTCAACTGAACCCCCCCCCAAACCCCCAAACACCCCCACACACACACCAGCAGCATCCCATGGGCCCCATGCCCTCACTTGACGTCGGCCTTCACCTTCGCCCCCTCTCCCTCCCGCCGCCTCCCTCGCCTCCCGCCGCCTACCTCGCCTACCTCCCCGCCCCCCCCCAGGCCGCCATCCAGCAGCTCTACTTTGAGTGCAGGTACCCCACAGAACCCTCCATGCAGGGCATCGTCACGCCGCTGCTGCCCGATCACTTGCGGGGGGGACCCATGAGGGCCGCGGACGCGGCGGCGGCGGCGGCGCAGGCGGCGCAAGCGGCGGCGGCGGCGGCGGCGGCGCAAGCGGCGGCGGCGGCGGCGCAGGCGGCAGGTGCGAGCCGAGGATGTCGGTGCTACCACTGCCACAGCGCTGGGAGCCCTGTAGAGGGTACCTTCGTGTTTATTGGGCGTTGGAAGGGTTGCATGCGCTGTGGTGATTCATCCTGCGGCAGAACCCAGCAGGCTGCTGTGTGCATGTGTGCATGTGTGCATGTGTGCACGTGTGCACCTACCGTGAGCAGCGCCCGGGCTGGCGGATCGGCTGTCGCGTGTTCATGCGCCCGGTGAATGGGCCCCCCCAATGCGCCCACTATCTTGTCGTTTTTCGTGTCACCGGTTTCACACCACCCCCCCGGTGCGGCCCTCCCTGGACTCAGGCGGCGCCCGACGCGACGCCGGCGTTGCGGACCCGCAGGATGTGGGCGCTCCGGAACCAGTTCGGCGGCAATTCTTCATGCCGTACATCAAGACCTGCCTGACCAACGTGGGGCTGCAAAAGGACATCGACAAGGCCGTGCCGCGCAATCCCACGTGAGCGACCCACGGGTCGGGGAAGCCTCCGTGCGTGTCGGTTTCCCCGGGTGAAGGACACGACAGGGGGCCCCGGGGGCGAGCGATCTCGGTTGCAGGCGGGCGCCTCGATGCAGCCTGGTACCCGTCCCCCCCTCTCCACGGTTTTTATGCCAACCCTCCCCACGGGGGACAGGTCGACATACGACGCCCGTCTTTAGTTTCCTCAATCAAGCTCTCCAGCATGCACCTCGAAACGTCTGTCCTAAGCGGTGTAGTCCTGTCGTACACGGGTTTTCCTTGCATCCCCCCTCCCCATGGGTTTTTCCCTCGAACCCTCCCCATGGGTTTTTCTTGCAACCCTCCCCACCCGAATGGCGCTCTGCAATGAGAGTGGACTCGGCTCTGCTGGCCTTCCTAAACCGGCCTCGTATGGGATCTCCCATTTTAGCGCCTTCACGCCCTGCTCGGCCCCCTTGAAAAACCTCCCCTGCCCCCGTCCGGTCCGGTCCGGTCCCTTGGTTCAACCCCGCCCCACCCCACCCCACCTCAAAACGTCTGTTCTAAACGGCTTTTCTCGCGTCCACGGGCCTTCCTCGAAACCCCACCCCACCCAGGCTGGTGGACCACGGCACCGGGGGCGAGAAGCGCGTCGAGGCCTTCCTGAACCGCCTGCTGGGGCTGCCCCTGGCCGACCAGCAGCGGGTCTTCGAGTACTACTGGCAGCTGATGGAGACGATCATCGCACACGCCAAGTCCACCGGGATATACGACTACGGCATCCGAGGACTGGAGGTGTGTTCGTTGGGGCTGCCGGCAGGCAGGCGTGGGGCGACAGGCGCCGCAGGCAGGCGGTGTGAAGTAGGTAACGCCGGGTAGTTGAGAGTCCTGGGTCTTCCCCAGCTCCCGGAATCCTGGCGCGGTGAGCCCCGACACGCTTCTTCTCCTGCTGCTGCTGCTGCGCTTTGTTCCCTCTTCGTGGTTTGCAAAGAAGGGCGATGCCGTTACATACCAGCAACGCCCCTCACCCCTTCTCCCTCGCCACGGCCCTCCACCTAGCCCTCCTCTTGCCCCAACCTCCTCCCCCTCCTCCTCCTCCCCCTCCTCCCCCTCCCCCTCCTCCTCTTGCTCCAACCTCCTCCCCCTCCCCCTCCCCCTCGACTTCATACCGCAGGGCCGCAGCGTTACTGTGCGCCGCCTCGTGACAGTGCACACGGAGCCGGGATCAGGTGGGCCGGAGGGCGCGCGTGTGGTGGCGGTGGTGGTGGTGGTGGTGGAGGGGGGGTGCTGCTGCTGCTTCTGCAAGTAAAAACCCATGTGGTTGTGGTGGTGCTGGTGCTGGCGCTGGCGAACTGGGTGCCCAGGGGAGCCGGAGGGGCACCTAGGAGGCGACCAGCGGCGGCCGCCGGACAGGGGCCAGTTGCGCAGCCGAAGTTGAAAGACACATACAAACAACCACACCACGCAAAAACAAACATGCTCGCATCCCGCCTCCAGACGCCAAGGCCTTCTACGCTGAAGTGGAGGCGGACCGGGGGGTGCCCTGGGCGGATGCCGTCTCCTCCTACGATGACGCCGTGCGGCTGTGCGGCGCGAAGCCCGACCCGCGCATCGGCTTCTACGTGGACAGGACCGGCAGGTAGGCGTGTGTGGGGGGGATTTCGAGGAAGACCAGTGGATGCGAGAAAAAAACCGGTTAGGACAGATGTTTTGAGATGCATGCGTGTGTGTGGGGGGGGGGGAGTTCGTTGGATATGGGGATGCGGTCGACATGGGGGTTCGGTGCATTAAATCGGTGCTGGTAACAAGATGGCATTGCACGTGGTGGAGCGATGGAGTGAGACGCGGTAGAGAGGTATGAGGCGCCCCGTGCCTGTGTAGCTGGCTTCGTGGTGGGGAGGGCCTTATACTGGGGGGGCCTTATACTGGGGGGGCCTTGTCCTGGCGCCCTCGAGCGCCCAGGAGGCGGAGCATGCGACGTCGGGCTGATAAGTCCGACCACGCCGGACTTTGCCTAGCCTTGGTGCAGTTGAAAAGAAAATGAAGCGCCGCATTTTGCCCAGCCTTGGTGCAGTTAAAACGAAAATGAAGCGAAGCGCAGGAACATCAGTCGGGTCGCTGGCGTGCGCCACTCTTACGCGGCACTGCGCGAGGAACCAACAGGTGTTGCGCCTTTGCCTGACCGCGGTGCTCCGCGTCCCTTTCACACAAACCACCACGTGTGGTACCGCAACTTGGCCTTGGCTGGGCACCGTTCCTGCCCTCCCCTAATTCCCCTACGTCCCCTACGTCCCCTACTTCCCCTACCGCCTCCGTCCCCTGCTTGCTGCCCACCTTACTAACCGCACCGACTGCACTCGCTCCCCCCCCGATCACGCCCCAAAACGTCTGTTTTAAACGGTTTTTTCCCTCCTCGAACCCCCCGATCACGCAGGCTGCAGGGCGGCACCGGCCACCCGCACGTGCTGCTGGCCACCCCCTGCGCCACCGAGCGCCTCAGGAGGTTCACCATCACCTGGTTCCGGATCCGCCGGCCCAACGGCACCGGCAGGATGGGCAGTAAGCTGGTGGACACCAACCTGCGCGATTGCTATGAGAAGATCTCGCTGCAGGTAGGGAAGGGAGGGGAGGTCCCTGATACGGATGATGTTGTTGTTACAGTAGTGCTGCTGGAGCGTGTGATGGGGGAGGGCGGTACTCCTCCCGTACAACCCCATGCCGACGAAGACATCGGCGGGAGCTCCCGCGGTTCCAGCGGGTGACGCCCCTCGCCTCCCCGCGCCGTGATCGCGACCCTCAGCGCGCCGAGCAGCTGTGGGAGT
This sequence comes from Yamagishiella unicocca, assembly GCA_003116995.1. Taxonomy (NCBI): domain Eukaryota; kingdom Viridiplantae; phylum Chlorophyta; class Chlorophyceae; order Chlamydomonadales; family Volvocaceae; genus Yamagishiella; species Yamagishiella unicocca. The sequence goes on along the minus strand of BDSL01000114.1, from coordinate 49,935 downwards.
TCTGGTTCAAGTTCCTCAAGACGCACTGCATCCACGGCCACAACTGCAGCAGGTGAGGCGGCGGGGGGGGGAGATGAGGCAACCCGCGGGGCCAGGTGAGGCGGCCAGGGTTACATAAAAGAACTGTGGACTCGACGTGGGAGATGTAGTGGGCGTATAGCGATTCGGACACCTGGACGCGGTCGGGGGTTTTGAGGAAGACCCGTGGATGCGAGACCCGTGGACGCGGGGGGGAGGAGCAGGTGAGACGGCCGGCTGGGATAGGTGAGACGGCCGGCTGGGGGCGGCCGGCGCTTGTGGCCCAGACGTAAGCAACCTCAGGGCTGCGGTCGAGATGAGGATTCAGAGGAGTAAGCGTTCGGCCTTGCAGCAGGAGCGGCGTATTGGCACCGGTAACGGTCTCCGCCGCGACTCGCTGCCTATGAATCGCTTACCTCCGAGCTGTGGTGCCATTTCAAGGCTGTGTCCCTTGCAGCTTGAGGCTACCTTGCCACACGTGTAGATAGATGCTGATCGACGGACGTGGTCGCATCCTGGCTCGGCCCTTTAACGCCCTTCAACACCCTTTAGTACGCCGTTTAGCGGCCTTTTAACACTCTTTTACCCCTTTTTGCGCCCTTCAACGCCGTCAAACCCTAAAACCCTGAAACCCTAAACCCTGGCTCGCAGGCGCAACCGACACGACGTGTGCTACGCCGGACAGAGCATTGTGAAGCACCACATCATCGCCGGTGGGTGCGGGTGTGTGGGGTGGTGGTGGCGGTGTGGGGATATCTGTGCGCCGGCCTCTCAGCCGTGTACCTTCGCGCAACAGCACCAGTGAGAAATAAACCGCCTTCAGCTCGGGGACCCAACTTGGGGCTCCGCCCAGGTGCTGCAGTATCGCTCGCGGCAATCTGTGGCGTGGCCCTCTTTGGCCGGCCGCACTGGGTTGCGTGCGGAGTTCATCGGCGGTAAGCGCAAAGCGATTGAAACAGGTACCCGGATGCGGCACCCGACACCGTGAACTTGGCCGCGCGCACGTACATGGCCGCCGCCGCTCATGAGCTCCTCCCCCCCAAAGAGCGAGAGGGGGCAAAATGTTTTTTTTTCAAAAACACATTTTCAAAAAAAAACATTTTCAAAAAAAAACATTTTCAAAAAACGCATTTTGCCGCCTTCCTCACGTCGGCGCTTGGTACGTAGACGGTGTTCCCCCCATCTCATGCTTCGCGCGCGCAGGCGCAGTGATCCCAGTCTGGCGGCAGCTGTCAGAGGTGATCTCCAGCAGCCAGCACCGAAGGGACGCCGAAGACTGGGAGGGCGGCCGGGAGGATGACGCCGACGAGGCGGGCGGCAGGTGAGGCCCGCAGGGACCGGGACTGGGGGCGTTTGTGAGGAAAGCCCGGTTGGGGCTGGGGGTTGCAAAACCGCACCGGTTGGGACTGGGGGTGGGGATGAGGTATGAGAGGAGGAAGCCGGTGGGTCGGCACTGAAAAGTAGAAACCGATTAGGAAACGTTTGAGGGTTCGAGGAAGACCCGTGGATGCCCGAAAAAACCGTTTTGGGGTGGGGTAGACGAGAACGATGGATCAACATAGGAAGAGGCATGATTGGTATTGGAGACCTTGGGAGGGTAGGGGCAATGCAGAGCGACCATGTTGACCGGAAGCGGTCTGGTCCCTGAAGGTTAGGTCAAGGGAGGGTTCGCGCACGCCACACTGACGCGGCCCCCACCCATGCACAAACGCCCTCCTCCCCTCCAAGCACCAAACTCTTACTGTGGACTCAAAATTTAAGGTATGTCTGATCAAATGTGATTAAATGATCAAACGTGATCAACGTGCCACGCTGACACGCTGCCAACCCGTACCTACACAGCCTCCTCCCCACTGCGACCCTCCTCAGCTCGCGCAGGTCCCGGAAGGCGCGGACGCAGAGATGGCCAGCTTGCGTGCGGGTGCTTGCCAAGCTGTCGCCTCAGGTTGCGGCCCAGGCCCAGGCGGCGGGCATGAGGCTGACGGCAGCTACCGCTGGGGCCGCCGTGGCGGGTGCCGCTGGAGGCGGCAGCGCCGGGCAACAGCTGCACCAGTTGCAGCTGCACCAGCTGCAGCAGCAGCAGCAGCAGCTCGGGGAGTTGTTGTTCGTGGGGTTGGACATTAAGGGCTTCCAGGCGGATGCGTTGATGGGCAAGCTGGAGATGGAGCGGAGAGAGGCGCGCGAGAGGGCGGGGCCCAGCGGAGGCGCGGGGGCTGCGGCGGCGGGTGGCGCAATGGGTGGCGCCTACGGCTAGTGGCGGACACTGGGACGGCGCGACAGGGGCGGTTGAGGGAAGCCCGTGGACTAGGAAGCCGAGTAGGAAAGCGTTTGGTACAATACCGCGTTTGGAGGCAGGGGCGGGTAGCAGACGCGAACGCGAACGACCATTTGTGGACAACCCTGCCTGTTATGGGCTGTGAATCAGGGAAGAGCGTTTCGTCAACGTGCGTGCGGCCTGTACCACATTCGACTCAGGTGGCCTGGCCCAGGCGGGCAAAGCCGACCTGCAATGCCGCAGGGTAAGATGACGACGGTCGTAGGAGTGGCACACGGCCAACGGCGAACGGAATACTATTTTAGCAGGTGTGCTCAGTATCAGAGTACTGGATCCGCAAAGACGGATCACAATTTCAGGGCGGCGCAAGGCGGCGTGATGGTGGGATGTTGTGCAGGCGGCTGAGGCAAGCCTGCGGCAGCGCGCGAGCATTATTTAGGCGGCACCGCGTGGGATATGTGCACGTACGGCGTTGGAAACACCTCCAACACCTTCTAATGTCATTCCCGAGTTGCTGCAACTGGGTGTGGTTTAATGCAGGATCCTGGACATGTTGAACTCGAAATGGCAGGGGCCGCGTGGAGATGCTCATTGTGTGATAGATGAGGAGGAGGAGCTGACAATCTCCATGGAGACCCCGGTTGGTTTGGGGCCAACTAGCGAGCGCCTGCAGACTAGAGCGCCTGAGAGCCATCGACACGTTAGTGAAGACCGAGGGTTGCGAACCTCAAATGTAAATATAGATAGGGTCGCTTTGATATGTTCGCTTATGTACGGTAGGTCAACGTTTGATCGGTGGTACGAATGAGGGTGACGAACGGTAATAGTCACTGTAAGTGTAGATGACGTTTAGGGTCAAGACCGTGAGGTAGAGCGCTAGAAGCAAAGATGCCCAATGTGGGTCCATTGCTAATTAAAGGGTCCGGTAGCTCACTGTTGGGGGCATCTGTTGGGGGCTGTTGGGGGCATCTTGACAACACCGTGGCTCACTGTTGGGGGCATCTGTTGGGGACTGTTGGGGGCATCTTGACAACACCGTGTACTAGTACTGGTTCACTTCATCTGACGTGGGTCAGGATGGTAGTCCCGCCCGTCCGCGGGGCATCTTGACAACACCGTAGCTCACTGTTGGGGGCATCTGTTGGGGACTGTTGGGGGCATCTTGACAACACCGTGTACTAGTACTGGTTCACTTCATCTGACGTGGGTCAGGATGTAAGTGGGGACTGGGGATCTGGGCGAGGACTCAGGAGGGTTGGCTGTGGAATTAAATCCTGCGTTGGCGGTGCTGAGTGCTTTCGAAGACGCACCGGGTGCCTTGAGAACTGGCCGACGTTTTTTCATTTGCAACGAAACGTAATTGATTCACTCGAAAAGGTTTTGCTATTACCGACTGCTTTTGTTGTCTGCATTTGAAGGTTGGAGTCTTGTGGTCATGGCAGAGAAGGGGCGAGGTCGCCTTAAATTGCGTGGGCAATTAAAGAGGCGCGTGCGACAGCAGGGGCCCGTTACATCGACTCAACGGCGTCCCAAACCTGCGAGCTGCCTCACGAAAAAAAAGACGCAGCGGAAAATTAGAGGGTAGGCAGGCCCAAATATCCCAGCCCAGCAAGCAGCTGGGCTCAATTCGCGCAGCCTGGGAGCAGGCCACCGTGGTTTGCAACCAGTAACATGGAGTCGGGAATGCATCCCATACTCTCTCGTATGTGCAAGGTCAAGAAACAAACGCGCCAAGGACGAACACCAACCACGAACGTAAGGGCTGTGCACCTCACACTGTACGGCACAACCACGAACGTAAGGGCTGTGCACCTCACACTGTACGGCAGTACCACACGTGACACAAGCACAAACACACAATGGTCAGGTCGTGACGTGTCCAGAAACAACAGCCGGAGGTAGGGTCCGGTGCAAGCGTGTCAGCGCCAACCGCTCAGAAACCACTCGACATTTGCGGTGTACGATACCCCGCGGAGACAACACAAGAGAGTCAATATCCTCCCATCCTAAGCAACCCGCACTCGTGTCCGCTTCCGTCCCTTTTTTTGCGTCCTACCAAGTGAGAGCAGGGAAACAGCACACCGGCACGCCGACACTCTGTCGAGTCAACCAAGCAGTGGCGATGTGTCCCTGAGCCGGATGCGCCGCAATACCCGCATGGCGGTCCTGTATGTGGGAGTGGATCCACAGTTCCTGGGAGTGGATCCACGCTTCCTGGGACTGGATCCACAGTTCCTGGGACTGGATCCACAGTTCCACACAGCCGGCAAGACGTTTTAAGACCCCGACCGAAACACCGATCAAGTGCGCAGTGTGCCCGACCTCCGCCTCAGCCGCAACGCCCTGTGAGACCCGTCACCACGTTAGGGTTCAGCCGCCTCCGCGACCCCGAAACGCGCAGCTCAACCCAGCTGCGTCCCCACCGTCCCGGAAACGCGCAGCTCAACCCAGCTTGGTGCCCGCCGTCCCCGAAACGCACAGCTCAACCCATCTTAGTCCACACTATGAAACATTCAGTAAGAGCAGCGGCGCGCTGTCCTGCCCCCGCGCGTCCTCAGCCCATGCAAAGACTGCTCTCATGAAGGGGGTGGCGGCGGGGGCACCTGGGCCTGATGCGCCGCCTGCTGGCTCCCATCCATCACCGCCCCCTGCTGCTGGTGCTGCTGGTGCAGCTGCTGGTAAATCGCCGCCGCGTGCTGGGCGTACGACAGGTGATCCATCCCGCCACCCTGCCCGTGCCCTGCGGCCGCCGCGGCAGCCGCCGCCGCCTGCTGCGCATGCGCCTGTTGCTGCCACTGGTACGCCGCCACCAGCGCCGCCGGATCACCCGCCGCGCCGTACGGCGTCGTATAGCTCGCCGCTGCCTGGCCGCCGTACGCCGCCATGTGGGCCGCCGCCATGTGTGCCGCCACCTGCCCGCCGTACCCGGCAGCGCCGTAGCCCTGGCCGGCGGCAGCTGCGGCCGCCGCCGCCGCAGCAGCAGCCGCGTAGGCCGACGAATCGTACGCGTACGGCGCACGTGCCTGCGGCTGCTGTTGCGGGGCCGCCTGGAGGTTTGCCGCGTAGGGCATGGCCATTGAGGCCAACTGCGCAGCGTACTGCTGCTGGTACTGCAGCTGCTGCAGTTGTTGCGACTGAGCAACATCCTGCGCAGCAGGCTGCTGCTGCTGCTGGGCAGGCGCCACAGCGGCCGCGGCCACCGAGACCGCCTGCCCCTGCTCCGCTTGATGGTACTGCTGCCCGTACTGCTGCTGGTACTGCTGCTGGTATTGCTGGTACTGCTGCGCGTCGAGCTGCGCTTCAAACGGTGCTGGCTGCTCCGCTTGCTGCGCCAGTTGGGGGGGCTGCAGCTGCCCGGCGGCGTCTTCGGATGGCGCCGATGTTTCCACGGGCTGCTGGAATGACGAGTCGGCGGGGGCTTCCGCGCCGCCTGCGCTGGTGCCACCCTGGAGTGCCGGCACCTCCTGGCCAGCATCAGGCAGCGGGTGCAGCCCGGGCTGGACAGCAGCTGGTTCCAACAAGTATGCGGGCTGGGGCTGCTGCTGTTGCTGCCCCTCGCAAACCAGCGCCTCCGGCGGCGCTGATGGCTGTCCATGCACCTGCATCAGCGACTGCTGGGCCTCCGAACCAGGTGGCAGCGAGTAGCCGCCTGCAGACGCACCTTCCGCAGCCGCCTGCGCCGGCGGATCCAGGCTCGGCGGCTGCGTTGGATCCACCGGGTCACCCAGGTGCTGCTGCTGAGCCTCCGCCGCGGCATGCCGCGCAACGGCTGCCTGGAGGGCCGCCTTGCTCTGCTCCACCGCCGCCTCGGCCCGCTCGTACGCCGCCTGCATCACAGCAGCAGCTGTCGCCACATCGAAGCCCCCCGGCTGGCCAGCCCCGTCAGGATCGCCCGCGCCTGGCGGGGCGTGCGCCGCTCCCCCACCTGACTCATCGCCCGGGGCGCCCGCGTCCATAGCCATCGGACCTGCCTGCTCGTGCCCCGATAGGCGGCGCTGCTGCTGCTCCTCCTCCATCCCGCTGTGTTGCGCCAGCGCCACCGCCTGCAAAGCGGACTCAGCAGTCGCCGTGGCCACTGGCTGCTGCTGCTGCCCAGGCCCGGAAGCGGCGAACCCATGGCCTTCCAGCGCCGCTGCTGCCGCCGCCGCCGCCGCCTGGGGACACGAGCCTTCCGGTGCCAGCACCTGCAGGGCCCCACCCGTCGCATAGTGCTGCTGCTGGCCTTCATGCCCAGACTGCATCGCTGCATCGACCAGCATGGCGGAGCCGGCCTGCGACACAACCTCAGCAGCCTGTGCGGAGAGAGGCCTGGCTGCCTGCGCCCCAGCCTCAGGCCCCACCGCTGCCGAGCCGTCCGGCACGCAGGGCGAGACTCTGCCGCTCGTCGGCGCACTGTGATGCCGGACTTGCTGGTGCTGGTGCTGCTGCATGAGCGCATGCGTGACGCTGGCTGCGGCGTCTGGACCGAGCATCCCCAACCCATACGCCGCCGCCGTCGCCATCATGCCGCCACCACCTCCCCCGTACTGCGCCGCCGCCAGCTGCTCCTGCGGGGCCTGTATCTGGCCAGGCGTCGGGCTAGCCCCCTCGCTGCCACCGCCCCCGGAGCTCCCGGCGTGCTGCGGCAGTGCCTCGTGCGTATGGACGACCCCATATGCCTGCCCAGCGGCCGACAGCATCGCCTGGTACTGCTGCGCAGCCAGCAGCTGCTGTTGATGCTGCTGCTGCTGCGCCGCCGCCGCGGCGGTCGCTGCCGCCGCCACCTCCATGTCCGTGGCTGCGGCTGGGGAAGCCCCCCGGGGGAACCCTTCCCCCCCCCCTGACCCCCTCCGAGACATGTCCACCGCGGAGGGTGACGCGCTGTCCATCCGCGGGCACGACCCCGCGCGCTGCCAGGTGTTGCTTGCTGCTGCTGCTACCGCCGCTGAGCTGCCGTCGTCGACGGCGGAAGCCCCCGCAGCGACGGGTGCCTGGCGGGGCACGTTGGGCATCCCTGGAGGCGGGGGCCCTAGCGCTCGCTGCATGACGTGGTGCTGTTGCGCCATGAGGTGCTGGTAGGAGGACGCGGCGGACAGCATCGCAACCGGCTGCACGCCGAACGACGCTGCAGCGGGCACAGCGCACTGCTGCTGCTCCTGGACCAGCTGCTGTTGTTGTTGCTGTTGTTGCTGCTGTTGCTGTTGTTGCTGCTGTTGCTGTTGTTGTTCCTGCTGTTGTTGTTGCTGTTGTTGTTGTTGTTGCTGTTGTTGTTGCTGTTGTTGTTGCTGTTGTTGCAGCTGTTGTTGTTGCTGTTGTTGAAGTTGCTGTTGTTGATGAAGTTGCAGTTGTTGTTGCAGTTGTTGTTGTTGTTGCTGCTGCTGCATGAGCAGCATTTGCTGCAGCTGTTGTTGTTGATGCTGCTGCGACGGCTGTTGGTGGACCACCTTGGGCGGTGCGTTGCCTGAGGATGTGGTGGGCGAAACCGAGGCAGCGCCGCCCGGCAGCGGCGGCCGGCCTGCGCTGCCGCCGCTGAGGGACCGCCGCACCGCGGGCTGCTGGTGCAGCAGGGTGGCACCGGCAGGCAGCCCCGCCGCCGCCGCCGCCTGCAGCACCGCGGCCACCCCCCCAGAGTGCAACGTCGTTGCCACCGGAGGCGCCCCAGGTGATGGTGCCTTACTGGTGGCGGTAGCTGCTGTGTGCTGTGGGCCGTTTGCGTTGGCGGTGGCTGCGGGGGCGCCGGGCGTGGAGGCGCGATACGAGCCACCGCCGCCGCCGCTGCTAGCGGCCGCCGCGGCCGCGGCGGCGATGGCTGCTAGCGACGTGCCCTGTCCCGCCGCCGCCAGCTGCTCCATATAGGCATGGATGGGCTTCCCGCCGCTCAGCGTGGCGAGCTGGTTGCGAAAGGGCTCGGGCAACTGCTCGAGGCTGATGCGGTTTGTGGCGAGGGCTGCGAGCAGATGCTCCAGTTGGGGCGTGGAGGCCGCTGCAGCCGCAACGGCGGCAGCGGCGCGGGGGTCAAGCAACTGCTGCTGGCCCTGCTGCTGGTGCTGTGGCTGGCCCTGCTGGTGGTGCTGCTGCTGGCCCTGTTGCTGGTGCTGCGACTGGACCTGCTGCTGGTGCTGCTGGTGGTGCTGCTGCTGCTGTTGCTGCGGCGGGGACTGCGAAGCTGTGGGTGCCGCCTGCGCGTTCTGCGACAACTGGGCCGGCGGAGGTGGTGGCGGCACCGCCTGCGGCGGCGCGGCCGCCAGGGGCTGCTGCAGCTGCTGCGGGCTGGCAGCCTCGCTCATGACCGCATCCGCGGCCGCTGCAGCGGCGGGCGCAGCGGGGCCCAGCCCCGCTGCCGCCGCGCCGCTGCCGTTCCCGCCCGACACGTCCAACGCCCCCAGCGGGCCGAGAGCCATGAGGTTCGCGACCGCAGCTGCTCCGCCGCCCCCTGCCGCCGCCGCGCCTTGCATGGCTGCGGCCAAGGCCGCGAGCGCGGTGGTGTGGTCCATGACGAGACCGCCCGCACCCCCCGCCGCGCCCCCTGCCGCCGCTGCGCCCTGCAGGGCCTTATCCGCGACGGCCTGCAGCTCCGGCGGCAGGCTCGAGAGCGCGTGCGCGCCTGCGGCGGCGGCGGCGGCGCTGCCGGCGGCAGCGGCGGCGGCCACGGCCGCCACCGCGGCCTGCTGCTGCTGGCTGGCCTGCTGGGCGGAGCGCTGCAGGTGCTGGGCCATCTCCGTCAGGCGCTGCAGCGGCAGTTGCGACTGCAGGTACTCGATGTACAGGTTCATGCGCTGCGTCAGGGTTGCCTTGGCGTTCTGGTAGTCGCGGTTGGCGGTGTCGATGGCGCCCTGCGCCTTGCTGCGCACCTTCTCCATGAAGTCCTGGTATTCCTTCTGGATCTGCTGCACCTGCGGGCCGGAAGACAGGGGAAGCAGAGGCGCGAACATGGGAGTGGTGAGGAACGGGAGTCGTGAGGAACGGGAGTGGTGAGGAACAGACCTTGGAAAGCCATGCAATGACCTCGGAAAGCCATGCACAATGACGCGGATGGAGAATGCGGACGATCCAGCGTGCACGACGCTGTGTTTGGTTATGTCGCTGCGGAGACGCGGCCACTTGGTGGTCAATGGCAGGGGCGCATGGCAAGATAGGCCCTTCGTAGACCGAGGCTACTAAGGTTGCAGGTATCGGCATGTCAGAGAGCTACTATCAGAAAACACTCATAGCCTCTCCTGTGACCAGGAGGGCTGGTGTTGTCAGCGAATCTCTCTGCGCCTCACGGCGGCGATGTGCGCCTCATCTGAAACTCAGCCGCCACTCAGTCAGGCGAGCCGAGGGATTAACAGAGGCGCGTGTGCAAGTGCAAGACACGCGCGTGTACACTGCCAGGACGACTTGCGAAAAGACACCCCAGCCGATGCACGGCTCGCTTCGCGACCCAAACACGCCAGTTTCACAACACCTCCCTGAGACCGCACGCGGCTCGCAACCCGCTACTCGCGGGGCTGCTGCCGGCCCCCGACACCCCCCCGACCCCACCTTGATGCCGTGCGACAACCCCCCCACCCCACCTTGATGCCGTTCGACCCTCCCCCCAACCCAGTTCTCCAGCATGCATCCCAAAACGTCTGTTCTAAATGGCTTTTTCGGGCATCCACGGGTCTTCCTCGAAACCCCCCAACCCCACCTTGATGCTGTGCGACCCCCCCCTCCGACCCCACCTTGATGCTGTGCGACCTGTCCAGCACCACCAGGTTCTCCTGGCAGTCTCGAGTGCTCTTGAGCACCGTCTTCATGTTCTGGTCGTTCAGCACCCCCGCCATTTGCAGCAGCGGCATCAGCGTCGCCAGTGGCCCCAGGGGGATGTTCTCCTGGCTCACCTGCGCATACACCAGCTGGTGTATGCGCAGGGGGGGGGGTTGGGGGGGGAGAGAAACGAAAGGAGGCGGCGGGGAGGAGGAGGCTGTTTGAGGGTTGTGGTTGCGAAGGCGAAAGCGGTTGGGGAAGCAACCGGAAGCCCCATGCATCAATCACCGGCGCAAAGCCATCGGTGTGTGTGGGGCGATGTGAAGTGCGAATAGGGCGGCGGGTCCAGCGGGCGGAACCCGCAGGGCCCGGGCCCTCGGCGCTTGGCGCTGTTAAGCGCAGATAGATGCAGTCAGGCGGGGACTGCCGCGATGGCGGCGTGGTGTGGTGCGGTGTGGGCTAGACGATCAACCTATGGTCCGCGGCCCTCATATTTGCAGAAATATGTAATCACACGTGCTGTCAGCGAAACGAAATGTATGTGTGTGTGAAGGCGGATAATCATCGGGCCGTTCGCGGATCGCCGTCGTCAGGTGCCACACCACACCGCACTGCAGCCTAGCATGCCCCTCCTTGCACCTAGCATGCCCCCTCCTTGCACCTAGCATGCCCCTCCTTGCACCTAGCATGCCCCCTCCTTGCACCTAGCATGCCCCTCCTTGCACCTAGCATGCCCCCTCCTTGCACCTAGCATGCCCCTCCTTGCACCTAGCATGCCCCCTCCTTGCACCTAGCATGCCCCCTCCTTGCACCTAGCATGCCCCCTCCTTGCACCTAGCATGCCCCTCCTTGCACCTAGCATGCCCCTCCTTGCACCTAGCATGCCCCTCCTTGCACCTAGCATGCCCCTCCTTGTGCCTGCCTCCAAACCCAAATGGCAAAACGGGCCCCGTCACGGGGGACCCCAATCCGGCCTCGACGCAGCGCCCAGCCGCACATGCGTCTGCCTCGTCCCCTCAACAGCAGACTCACCGTAGACACATCCGACTGCAGGATGCTCGTCAGCCGGCCCGAGAACGAATCCACCTCCGAAACCACCTGCGGCTGCGGCCCGCCGCCCCCGCTGGAATCTCCTTGCCGGCCGCCAGCGCCCCCAGCTGCCTCCACCCCGCGGCTGCGCTCGCCGCTGCCGCCAGCGGCTGCGATGGGGCCGCCGCCGCCGCCGGTGGCCGCCAGCAGTGCGGCCGCCTCCGCCGGGGATAGGCTGCCGTCCGCCGCCAGCTGGGAGCTGCGCACGTGGAGCTCCCGGTAGTAGCTGAGGCGCGTCAGGATGTGCCAGAAGACCTGTGGTGGGGGTGGGGGGGGGGCAGGCGGCACAGGGGGAGGGACACGGGCGATGTCGGATGTCCGGCCGGGCGGGGACGGGAAATCCCTCCCCAGCTGGAGGAAACCAGCAGGACGCCTCTCCCCTTAAACTCAACGAGCAGCTCCGCAAAGGGTCGCAGGGTTGTTAGGGTTTTGGCATCTAGGATTTTGTGATCTAGGGTTCTGGGATCTAGGGTTTTGCGATGGTCCAGCCCGGCCCCCTCCGCTGCTCACCTGGTCCAGCGCCGACAGGTCGTGTCCGTACCGCTCCCCCAGCCGCCGCAGTCCGTAGTCCTCGCCCAGCTGCACCTTGACCAGGTGGGCCGCCACCGCGATGATGGCCACCAGCGTGTAGTCCTGGAAGTCCGAGGGGGCCTCCTCCTCCTGACGCATCATCACAAGGATGTCCGCGACCTGAGCCAGGGGGGGAGTGAGCCGGGGGGGGGGGGGGCGTGAGCCGGGGGGAGTGAGACAGGTTGGGGGGTTGGAGGATGAAATCCGTGACTCGACACAGGAGAACTAGCTGCGGATGTAAATTAGGTTGGCTGGGCGGGATGTAAATTTCGACGAAGGAACAATGGCATGTCGAACAGGCAACGAAGGCGCAAGACGTGCGCGAGTGAGGGAGGGTACAACTAGCTGGCCGCCCTACACCCGGCCGCCCTACAGCCACCGCCCTACAGCCACCGCCCTACACCCGGCCGCCCTACACCCGGCCGCCCTACACCCGGCCGCCCTACAGCCACCGCCCAACCTGGCAGGCCATGTCGCTGATGGCTGCCGCGGCCTCCGAGTGCAGCTCCAGCTCCAGCGCCACCTCCTTCAGCCGGGAGTACGACCGCTGCGCCACCGCGTACTCGGGCGAGGTGGCGTCGCCAATGGCCTTCTTCACGGCCTCCATGCGCGCCACCTCACGCAGCAGCACCTCCCGCACACGCCCTGGAGCGCCAGCGTCGTCGCCGCCGCCGTCATCCGCAAGGCCGCCGCCACCCAAGCCCCGCCGCCGCCGCTTGAACGGCCTGTCTTCCATCATAAACCCATTCCCCTGGCCGCCGGCCGATGCGCCGCCGCCGAGGATGCCGACGGCCCCGGGTCCGTACCCGCCTCCGTCGTCGCCGTCATGGTCGACCCGCCGGCGGCCGCCGCGGCCCCTGCCGCCGCGGCCAGAGCCCATGATGCCCCCCCGGCCGCGGCCGCGGCCCCGGCCGCGCCCCCCGGGGCGTGGGGCGCCGTTGCCGTCGTCATAGCTGTCGTGCATTCCTAGGGACATGCTGCCCGGGCCGCGGCTGGGGCGGTAGGTCTCGTCATCGGCGTCGTCGTCCTCGTGGCCCAGGTCGCCCAGGTCATCGGCGTCGTCTCTGCTGCAGGGTGCGGGTGCGGGGTGGGGGGACGGGGGGAGCGGGGCCGGCAAGCACACGTCGTCAGTAGCCGGCCGTCCCTTAAGAAGCGAAAGCGACGGGCGCCCCCCCCCTCATCCCGCAAAAGCGTGGGACGAGGGGATGACCAGCAACAAGCGCCCGCCTTCTGATGCCCCGACATCCAAAAACCAAACGCGGCGCGCTCTCTATGCCGCTATGCAGTGTGTATGACACGCAGGTGTGCCTTCCTGCGCACCGCCGCCGCAACCGGCACAACACCCGGAGCCATACGGGTCCTCAAACCTCACACTGAAATCCATTCTGCCGCAAGCCACTTCGAGCCGCTATGTCAACGCGGCGGGCATCCTATCCTCTTTGGCTCCCCCCCACCGCGCGGGGGGTTTTCCTGTCCTCGAACCTCCCCCCCACATCGCGCGGTCGTCCTCGACCCAGTTCTCCAGCATGCATCTCAAAACTTCTGTTCTAAACGGTTTTTTCTCGCATCCACGGGTCTTCCTCGAACTCCCCCCCCCCCGCGGGCCGGGTCCGCACCTGTCCATGTCCATGGCACTACTCCGCCGGCCCGAGCCGACCGCGTGCTGCCCCTCCTCCTGCTGGTCCTCCTCCTTCCTGATCGCCTCGTAGCGCTCCCGCAGCAGGGACGACCAGAACAGCGCGGTGGCCATGCTGCCCTCCGACCGGTTCGCAAGCACGCCGTTGGCGTAGGCGCCGCCGTCGGCGGAGGTGCCCGCGCCGCCGTACGCCGCGGCGTCGACGCCGCCATGCAGGTCGTCCTCCGCCGTGCCCTCCATGTCGTCCGCTCCCTTGTCGTCCGGGAGATCCTCCTCCGCCTCGTCTGCGGACGCCAGGTGGTTGCGGGGGACGCAAGAGGAACCGTCAGGCGCTCACACGACGCAAGGAACCGGGTGCGGGGAACCGGGTGCGGGCGCTCGTGCAACGCAAGGAACCGGGTGCGGGCGCTCACACGACGCAAGGAACCGGGTGCGGGGAACCGGGTGCGGGCGCTCGTGCAACGCAAGGAACCGGGTGCGGGCGCTCATACGACGCAAGGAACCAGGTGCGGGGAGATGTGTGCTTCGCCGCAGCTACGAAGCGGTCCTTCGCAAACCCCTCATTTGCTTGTCTTGAGCACAGCAAGCATGCCACCCGGTTGCCCTCCCTGCCCCGCCCCGCGGCTCCAACTGCCCCCCTAGACCGCTAAACCAACCAACCTCCCTACTCCACAACCATGTGTGTGCCCTGAACCCCAGTGCGGCTCATCCTGCGCCTCCAGCCGATGCAGCTGTTAAGTACCCGCAATGTCGCGGTGCCTAGACCCAGGGGAGAAGTCCCTGATTCACCAGCAGGCCTAGGCCTACCTGACGCGGCCGGCACGTCGTCCTCCACCCGCTTGTCCACGTCAGCCCAGGTCCGAACCACCACCATCTCCAGCCCTGGACCCAGCGGCACCCCGCCAGCGGAGCAGCTGCCCTCGCCGTCGGGGCCGTCCGCCGCAGCGCCGCCCGACGCCGCACCGCACTCCATGGCGACGTCGGAAGCCCCGCCCGCAGCGCTCGCGCTGCAGCACGCCGCGTGTCCCAGCTCCATCATCTCCCGCACCTGCTCCTCCGAGTAGGCCCCCCGCTGCTGCCGCTTGGCGGCCGCTGCTTCCCGACCCTCCGCTGCGTCCGCGCCCTCGCCGTCCGACGCCGCCGTGCTCGTGTCCGCGGCCATCACACCGTCAAGCGCCGCCGCGGCCCCTCCTTGCTTGAAGAGCTGCGTGGTGCCCCACTTGAGCATCTCCTCCAGCACCCTGCCGCCCATGACGCTGCTACTGCCGCTACCGCCGCCGCGAGGGCCGCCCGCCTGGAACAGCTGCTCCAGGCCTCGGCGCACCTCCACCAGCTGCAGCAACCGCTCCTCCACCGTGGCCCGAGCGTAGAGCCGGTAGACGGCCAGCTGGCCCGTGTCGCCCACGAGGAAGCCCCGCCGCAGGGCCTGCATGTCCAGCCGCGGATGCCAGTCGCCGTCGTACACGATGACGCAGCGTATGCTGGGCAGGTTGGTGCCGAGGCCCAGGGCGCGCGATGTCATGAGGACGATGAAGGGGGAGGTGGAGGCAGCCGAGGATGAGGGTGAGGAGGGTCCGCCGCCGTAGGCGGGGCTGCCGTTGGCGGGGGAGGTTGCGGCGGCAGGGGCGCCGCCGTTGGAGGCGGGGGCCGAGGTCGCGGCTGCGGCGTTGAAGGCGTTGATGTTTGCGTACCGAACCGCCGAGGGCGTCGAGCTGTCGATGCGTATGGAGGCGCCGGAACCAAACGCCCGATGGACGTACGATTCGAGCAAATCCAGGGTCTGCGGTTGGGGGCAAGAGGGTTCAGCGCGGTGTCAGTCAGTCGGCAGACGGATCCGGTGTAGAGCCCGCCAGGAGGTGGGCGAAGGCGAGGAAGAATCGAGCCGCAAGTCAAGTTTAAAGTGGGTCTAGGCACTGCGACCGCCTCCCAAGCCCCGTCCCCAGCCGACCCCAGCTTAGGAATTAGGGTTTAAGGGTTTAGGGGTTTAAGGGTTTACCTTGGTAGTCTGCGACACCACCAGCACGCTGCGCCGCCGCCGGCGCATCGTGTGCAGCATCTTGTCCAGTACCGCCAGCTTGCCGCTGGCCGCCAGGAGCGCCTCCGTGGACCCCGGCGTGGTGCCGCTGCGGCCCGTGTGGCTGCTGCGAGGGTGCGGAGACGGCAGCGTGGATGCGGGGCCCTCGGCGGCGCCGCCGCCGCCGTCGGCGCCCGAGGCGGCGTGGGCCGCGTGGGCGGCGCTCAGCTGCATCGCCTCCTCGTGCTCCAGACGAAAGTCCTCCAGCAGGAAGGGGTGGTGACATACCTGCGCGCAACGTTCGAGGCAGCGAAGTACGGCGTGGGGGCGCGGGGAGGCCGGGGTGAGGTGGAGGTTGGAGGAGGAGGACGAGGCAGCGGCGGCGCCTGGGCAACGAGCGGCACCCTCGGCGGCACGCCGGAAGGATTATACCCAAGCAGCTAGGCGAGTCTCTTCCCTCTTGTGGGTGTAGCAGCTGGGCTTCTTCCAAGACGCCCCTCTCCACCTCACGCCCGCCCCACCCAAGTTCTCCAACATGCATCTCGAAACATCTGTTCTAAACGGGTTTTTTCTCGCATGCACGGGTCTTCCTCGCAGCCCCAGCCCCACCTTGCGCAGCTCGTTGCAGATGTGCTTCATCAACGACGCGCGGTGGCCACCGTGCCGTGGCGGCCGCGGGTCGGCCAGCGCCTCGAAGTGCCGGGCCAGCACGGTGCGGTAGCACTCGGCCTGCAGGTCGCTCAGCCCCACGGGTACCTGCGGGCGGGCCAGACCACCCGCACGGTCGGATGCGACACCGCGACAGGCCACCAGCCAGCAGCCCCGGTACGTCCGGAACCAACAACACAAAAGGCAACACGCCATGCAACACACCAGGCAACACCCACACGGTCAAGAGCTACTCCCGGTGAAAGGTACGCGGGTAGCTCCTCAACAAGCGACAGCCCCACACCCAAGGGGCGGCAAGGGGCGTTTGGGGTGCCGTCACAACAGGCGACCGGACCGGACCAGACCCAGCCGCCGGCAGCGAGGCCGCCATCGACCGGCTAGAGGCGCCCGTTCGCACCTGCACCTCCCGCCGCGCCGTCACGTGCCGCACGACCTCGCGGCCTACGCGCCGGCAGCAGCGCGCCTTCAGGGCCTCCGCCAGCCGAGTGCGCGCGGCCTCGGCCGCGCCCTCACTCGCCATGTAGTCCTCTGGGTCATAGGCCTGCGGCGGAAACGTGACACGGCAGTGCGGCGGGTTGTTGCTTTGGAGGTGGCGGGGATAGGGTGGGTGCCGCCATCCAATGCACCCGCCCGCGCCACCATCACCCTCCACGCGGCACGCGCACCCCTCTCTACAGACGTCCGCGGTACCGGGTTCTACTACTTTTGACCTACTAAGTGCCGACCCGTGGGTTTCCTGTCATACCCCACCGACCCGCCGCGCTTCGTACCTGGACGTCGGGTCGTATGAGCTGCGAGAAGCCCACGACTTCGTCCAGCGGCGCTGAGGAGGGGTTGTTGTTCATGAGCAGCACCCGGTGGCGGCCGCCCAGCTCCGCCAGCGCTCCGCTGCTGCGGCCCGTCACCCCACGGGAGCGCTGCCGGAGGTCCACCACGATAGCCTCCCAGGGCACCGCCTGGACGAGGGAGGAGAGCGCGGCGGGAGGTGATCGGTGGGCAATACCGCATGTTTCAACCATGTGGAGGTAGGATCAGCCGTGTGTCTGGGTATACGTAGAAAATTCCCGCGAAAACACCGTGGTGCGTCTGGGGTGGAGTTGGCACGATGGAGACCGTGACTTCAAGGGGGCCGCAGCCTGCGTCCGATGGCTGGTCGCGCCTACCTTCAGCAGGGCCAGGTCAGTCAGGACGTGCTCGTAGCCGGCAATCACGACGTCGGGCTTGGGCACCTGCGCCACGTAGGTAGAAAGCCCGGGAGGGGTTCGAGGAGGACCCGGCGGGGGGTGCAATGTTTAACCAAGGGTCTAACTTGACGATTCCCTAACGCGTTTCTATGCATTTGTCTCCCCGAGCCATCAACCAGCGGCTCCGACAGCCCAGAAGCGCCCTCACGCCCGCGAGCCCGCCCACCTTGCTCGGGCAGTCCTCCCTGCCGCGCCCCGTGGAGCCCTTGCGGTCCAGGGAGGAGGGCGACAGCCAGAGCTCCTGCTCGTGAAGCAGCGCGCGGGCGGCGCCCGTCCCCGTGTACACGATCACGTTCACGCTACTCCCCGCCGCCGCTGCGGCGTCCTTGCTGCCGCCACTGCCGCCGGCTCCAGCGCCGTTGGTTGTGTCGTGGGAGTCGGCGGCGGTGGCCCCGCCGGCCCAGAAGCTCCAGTCGCCCTCCCAAAAGTCCAGCATGGACTGTGCGTGGAGAGCGGCCGGCGGTGGGTTTAGCAGGCGAGGAGCAGACATGGACGAGCGGGGTAAGGAGAGGGTATTACTAGGATGCCGGGCACGAAAGGACAACACCGTAGCACCCGTGCAGCAGAGGGAAGGGGAAGGTCGCCGACCGCGTCGCCCTAGGCCGGCTGCGGTGGCTCACCTGGGGGGCGATCACCAGCATCGGACCGGTCGCCTTGAAGTCATGGCTGCAGGCGCATGGCGGCGTGCGAGGGAGGAGATTGTGAGGAAAGTTCGTGGGCAGGATGTGGGCGTCGGTGTCCCAGGGGATACCGCTTCGAAGCCCGGCAGCCCCCTGTTGGTCTGCGCCGCGACTTTACCGCACTACAAAGCCTCGGCCACAGTCCACGTAGTCGACGCAGTGCCTCCCTTCCCCCTTCGTCTTTCACAACCCACCCAGGCATGTGATACATCCCCTCCTTGTCGGTTCACCGGCCTTCACTCTCTCCACCCAGGCCAGTGCTCCAACCCAAAAGCCCCAGGAGCTGCTCCAACCCCTTGCAGCACCGCCCTGTCAGACCCCTTGCTACTCAGCCCCCTTCCCCCCCAAACCGGGTTCCCTCTGCCTTCCCCCCTCAGGTTTTCAGTGCCGACCCATGGGTCTCCTCTCCTCTCATACCTCCCCAAGGTTCCCCGCTGAGCCCCGGGTGGAATCTCGCTACCCCCCCTGTACGCACATGAGGCTCTGCAGGAACGTGGCAACGGTGGCCGTCTTGCCCAGCCCCATATCGTCAGACAGGATCGAGTGCTTGCCCGCCGCCCACATGCGCCGCAGCCAGTTCACCGCCTGCAGCTGGTGGCTGTGCAGCCGCCCGCCCGTCACATAGGCCGGCTGCTCGGCGAGGTCCGCCAGCGCCTGGGTCCCTGGCACCAACGCAGCGCCGTAGGCCTCCGCGGCGGCCTCCGCGGCCGCGCGGGAGGCCTTATGCAGCGCGCGCTTGCATCGGGCCCACATGGCTGTGTGCAGGGCTACGTATTCAGGCTGCAGCAGCAGCTTGTTGCCCTCCGCCTGTGTCGGGGGGTTGAGGGTGTGCTAGTTTGGGTGCTAGAGGGACGGAGGGTGCGGGACCTGTGAGCTGGAGGCGCCCGGTTGGGAGGAAGCCGCCCGCAAGTCGTTGCGGGATGTGGGGCAGGCCTCGCGCAGTGTGCAGCTTCATGCCGTCCGCGGCATTGGGCACCCCATCTTTCCTTTTTTCGCCGCACACCGTTCGCCCCTATCCCCACACGGTTTTCCTCCCGCTGGTACTGTAATTCCTCGGTTTGTCGTTTCACCCTCTCTACCCCCGAGCGTGCAGCGCTCAGCGAGCCCTCACCTCCCACGTCGCCTGCTCGTAGCCCAGCCCCGACCACTTGATGAGCACCTCCCAGCCGGGACCGCTGGGCGACGGCCGCCGCGACACGAAGCGCTCCGGCCGCGTCCACGTCTCATCCACCGCATTGCACGGCCGGTCGCCGTGGCGCTTCTTGAAGTTGAGCAGCTTCCTTCGGGCGAACCCCATCAGCGTGCTCTCCTTGACCCACTCGTTGTGGATATGGCTGCGGTGCGCCCACTTCACCAGGTACTCCGGCTCACGATCGGCTCCCCCGACCAGCGCGCCCAGCGCAGCGGCGCCCTCGTGCCCCTCGAGCCCCGCCGCGCCTCCCGCCGCCGCCGCCGCGGCGGCGGCGGCAGCCGCCGCCGCAACGGCCGCAGTGTCAGTATCGTCGCCGAATCCGAGCAGCGCCGCTGCCGCGTCAGCTTCGTCGGTGGCCATGCGGTCGGATTGGTGTCCGCCGGCGGCAGCGCTGGCGGCGGCAGCCGCCTTGCCGGCGGCGGCCGCTACCGCGGCTACGGCGCTGGCGGCTGCGACGGCGTCGGCAATGGCGTCGGCGTTGGGTGAGCCCGCTGCAGAGCTCCTGCGCAGGCGGTCGAGGATGCGGTGGCGCTCCACTTCCAGCTGCCGCTGACGGTCCCTGCAGCGGGTACGAAGTACCGGAGGCATACAGTTCGGGGGTTCAATGTGATGTCAGCACTCGGAAAGCGCCTTTGACTGTATCTTTCCGACTATCGCGTTGTTCCTTGTCGCAGGAAGACACTTCAGCGCACTAATCCAAGCAGCAGCATCTGAATTGTGTTGGGCTTCCCTCCCCAGCTACTCGCCCTCGACCAGTTCCGACTAACGGCTGAACACGTTTCTCAACTGGACTTCAACCGGCCAGTCCATGAACTGCGTCTTTTGCAGTCTTTGTGGGACTCAACCGTTATCAACCAACCGTTCCATTCCCCAACCTCCGGATCCCCACGTGCTCACCGCTCCTGCGCCTTCTCCTGCTCTGACAGCGGGAAGCGCCAGCCGTAAATGGCCTCAACCAAGGTCTTTTGGGGCGGCACAACGCCGCCGCCAGCGGCGAAGGCATCGGCGGGGTTCGGTGGCGGCTCCAGCGGGATCTCATCCATGAAGTCGTCCTCCTCGTCGCTGGGCCTGTGGACATGACAGCGCCGGGCGGGGCTTCACTTTGGCTCTTTTCGATATGCAGGCATAGCTAAGTACTAGTACTTTGGTAGCAGCCAAGGATACGTGCTAAACATGGGCATATTGTGCATATGATGTAGTCAGCCCAGTCCCAGCTGATCCTGCAGCCAATACCCCGTGCAATTGCAGCCAAACGACGACGGCCCATGCCCACCCAACCACGAACGAGGCCAGCGGAAAGGGCCAGCCCAAAGCCGCGCATGCCTTCTCCGCCCATGATGTGCTTTGTGCATCTTCCTGGATCTTTCAAAGCCGTCGCCAGGCAGCTACTGTTTTTGTACAGATCCTAAACCCAGGATCTCCGTGCATAAACCACCCCCCAAACACGGTCCGGCAGTGGACCCACCTGGGCATAATGCCGCGCCGGCCGCGCCCACGACGCCCGCCGCGGCCGCGGCCCCGGCCGCGCCGGCCGCCACGCCCGCGTCCTCGGAACCCCCGCGCGACTGCAGCTTGGAAGTGTGCCGGCGCGCCCCAGCCGCCGTCCGAGTCGCTCTGAAAGTCCTCCTCCACGCCGCCTTTGGTGTCGGTCATCATATCGTCATCGGAGCCGCCGCTCTCCACCTTCGGCACGACGCCGTTGCCGTCCGGCGCCAGCAGGCTGGCCCCGTTGGCGGGCTGCTCCGAAAGGCGCATGGCCGCCTCCGCATGCGCGATGGAGGTCCTGAGGTTCTGGTCGATGATGGGCCCGGCGTCCCCGCCGTTGCCGCTGACGTCGCCCACCTTGAAGGGCTTGAGGCAGTCCAGCGGCAGCCAGGCGTACTCGGCCTCCTCGTCCTCCTCCTCCTCGCCTGCTGCACGGCCAGCGCAGTGCCATGTCACGCATGCCCGGGAGGTGCCGTTGCCATGTCGTCCAGACCGTGCTTATGTGCCGTGTGACAACGACCGCGGTCGTGGGCTCGAGCGTGCCTCCGTAGCTGGCCCCTCACGGGCCCTGGCTTTCATGACCGTGGGTCAACCTAACCTAGCTGAAGTCCGCACCCACATTTCCACCGCCCTTCTTGCCATGAGGTAACCGCAGCCCTCCTTCCGTGCCGGCAAGGTCGCCCCTCGTCTCCCTTCCCGGTGTCTCACCCATGCCCAAGGCGCGCATGCTGGCGGCCACAATGCCCTGCGCCGTGTCCAGCCTCTCCTCCACTTCGCCCGGGATGCCTTTGTTAGTGAAGAAGACCACCGGGATGTAGAGGAGCACGGAGCTGTGGCCGCCCGGGGGAGGGCCAACCTGCATGGACAGCGTGCGCAAACACAAAAACTGCTCGGTTAAACCCCACCGAACAATGACAAGGCCATTGCCCAACGCCGGAATTCAACATCGAGGGCCACGAGCATGGTGCAATGGTGCCGGGTTCTTAGGCATACATAAGGTAAGTTTCACACCCAGTAGATAAGGGTCCCGGGCAGCTAGGACCTGCCGCCTCTATAGCAAGGCCCCAGCTTCGCACATGTTATACATATAGGTTTCGCTGCTAAAGAGCATACGTGGTGATGCCCAAGGCCGCATGTGATAGCGCCGCAGCAGTCGCGCCTTACCTCTCGCGGCACCGCGCGCCGTCGAACGATTTTCGCTGGCCACCAGTCGTGCCCCTCCACCTTCGCCCACACAACCCGGCCCGGTCGCAACGTGTCCCGCGGGTACGGAAACTCAGGCCGCTGCAGCACCACGTGCTCCGCGGGGTCCAGCATCATCATGGGGGGCAGCTGCGGGGAAAGGTTCCATCCAATAGCATAAGGAGGTTTCATCCAGCGTCATGAAGGAATGCCATCGTGATTGTGCTGCGCAGGACGTTCGACACTCGCGCGAGCGCTCTGGGGTAGATAACATGAACCTTGCCGGAAAAACCCATGCCGCCGTCGCATGCGCACAGCATGCGGGCTTGGGGCTTCATCGGTTGCGTACAGAGACGCATGATGCACGCAAAGTTTTCCAGGTTCGGGGCTGCGGATAGTGCCTTGCATCCGCACACGCAGGATTGGTCATGTGAGGATGCCCAGGCGCGTGTGCAAGGGTGCAACCGTACTGCAAGCTGCAGTTCCCTCACCTCTGTGTCGTACATCTCGCCCTCGCCGCCCACGCCCATGACCAGCAACGCCTCGGCCGCCTCGCTGACGCCACGCAAGCCGCGGCCGAAGGCGCGACCACCCGAGCGGCTACGAGCCAGGCCAGCGGCCGTGGTACGGCCGCCCCGACCACCCCGGCTGGTTCCTCGCCCCCCACGACCACCACGGCCCCCGCGCGGAGTCAGGCCACGGCCACGGGCTCCCCCTACACGGCCCCCTCGGCCTCCGCGCCTGCCAGGGCTGGGTATGCTTGCCGTAAGGATATCCGACCCAGCCCGCCTGATCTTTGGCCTGTTGCCAAACTTCGCGCGCATGCGCTTGCCGCCGTCCGGGTCATCATCAGCGCCGTCGCCCACATCGTCGTCGCCGTCAACGTAGTCCTCCTCGCCCCTAAATTACCGGAAGGAACTGAATGTTAACATGTTGTAACTTTGTACTCAATACTGGCAAGTACCATAACAAGACGTTAAGCAACTCTCGGGATTAGGCAGCGGCTTACCCGTCGCCCTCGTAGTACTCCGGCTCCGCCTCCTCAAAGGGCGGCTCCTCATAGTGCGTCTCGTTCTGATGGTGTGCCAGATCTTGTTGCTGTATGGACATGGGAGAACATGAAGAGCTTCAAAAGCCCGCCCTCAGGACAAAAAAGCGATATACTCAGCACAGCACAGTAGGCCCCTTCCCCGATACTCCGTACACACCTGAAGCGCCAGGATTTCGTCAATTTCCTCGTTGGAGAGCGCTTGCGGTGTCATGCAGGACGAATGACGGACGTCCCATACGTTGTGTCTACACTCCCAGTCCTCAGGCAACTCTTCATCCTTAAGATTATATGGCACCTGTAACGATGTACAAAGTAAGTGTGAATTTCGTTTGAAGAAGTTGAGTATGTACAGACAACAGATATATTATTGTGCTTAATAACCGCTGCAAGTATCACTGCATCGACGGACCTTCCTCCACTTCTGGCACTTGTTGCATTGCACCCATTTTTGCATCTCGGGACGTTGTATAGAGCGCTGCCTGCTTTGTCCGGCGACCTGGCCGTCAGGTGGGCCCGGGGTCGGTCGCGTCGGAGACCCCCCTCGCAACTCCTCCCGGCTGAAGAAGATGAATTGCACAAACAAACAAAATCGTTAGTTGCCGCCAGGCATGCCGCCACGGTTTCCAAGCGAGCACACAAGGACTGCACCAGCTTCACCTTGCCGCTGCCGCCGTTGCCAGGGCACCGAGAGCATCGGCAACATCCGCCATTTCGTGCATTTCCTCGTCAGCCTCCGCGACCGACATTTTCGCGAGCTTTCCTGTAAGGAGGCCATGCAAAACGTATTCATAAAGGTCAACCTCGCGAGCAAGGGAACGTTAAATATAGAGTTCACTATATGCTACTCTTCTTGAGACGAGCAATAGCGATTTGATTTCGGCAGCGGTCCACGTCCGCCCACAGAACTCAGCCACCACCGCTTGTGTTGAACTCGCTGGCCCACCAGTCCATATGCAACAAATCAACCTTAATATAGAGCACTATGCAGATATCTAACATCCAATCGACATGGCATAAGCGAGCTAGGAAGCACAAGTCAATCGATTTACTTATGCGCCCGATAACAAGTCAGAAAACGCCCACAAACAGTAAATGATTGCATCGTAGAACATATGTTTATGCACATAAATTCCTGCTAGAAGGTGCTGAGCCCAAACCCAGGAGAAACGCAGGCAATTATTCTTCGCACACCTTTTTGCTCCTTCCCTCACAGCATAGCTCCTTCCCGGTACATTGTAGAAAGGTAACGTTGTGCTTGGGCCGCAGTAAAGATGTTCAAGGAATGATGAAAGGGCTAAGTGCTTGAGATGTCATTCCGTTAATCGGGGTACCAAGCAGGAAGGTAATGTGCATCTAATTATCGTTAAGATAAAAATGATAGAGTGCAGAGCCTAGAATGTCGCAATAAGGGTCTATTGTACGGCAAGCCTCAATACCAGAGAGCGAAACATCCATACGGAACCATTGCGTGAAATTACAGTATCCAATATCCTACATTAAGATCGGATGTTAGTTATATAGGAGTTGTGTCTTGAGCTACCAGTAAGATATGCACGGAGCACACGGAGCCACGGACCACGGAGCCCAGCCAGCTAAGGACAAGCTATTGGCACATCAGAAACGATGGCAGGGGTAGGCACAGCCCATTCCAGGGTCCATGCCATGGGTTGGGGCCTGGATTTCCCAGACGCAGCAAACGCTAGGAATGGCCATATTACCTAGCTGGGCATCGTCTGACAGTCGTCAGAGAGCGATCCCCATGCCCTCCAGACGACCTGATCTGCCGGTTGTGCTTGGCTACATGCCGATGTGACCAGGATTCCCTTCCGTTACAACGCCGTCATCGTGGCGTCATAAGGCTTCAATGATTGATCGAGCAGTGGCCTTACAACTGCACCAACACCACCTGCGTGCTGTTACACTGCAAGCCTGCTGCATACAACTCTGCAAGCAGAGTGAAATCCAGGGTAGATAATGGCTATTTGACTGCGCTGCTGAGGTCTTGCAAGGGATTTGGCTGAAGAACCGAAGCGGGTGGGTGACCCATGGGTCACACGCATGGACATATCCTACAGCCTGCTGTTCATACTCAGCATGGCCTAGAAAAAGGGAAAACGTCTTTGGCAAACATGGACATTTCGGCTTGTCTGTGCAACCTTTATGCCAGGCGCTTGAAAGACTGGGTCGAGAGCCGTGTTTCGGCGCACCTGCTACCGCAAATGGTTTGCCCACCAAATTGCGCCAATCCCCATGGAAGCTGCACCCCGCATCAACACCTGACGCATACTCCGTTCTAACCAGCCCGCCAGTAGCCGCCTGCGTAGTACTCTTAGGCCATGTTACAGGGTTGCCGTCCTCGCGCCTCCAATCTACTTCCCAGCCAGTCCAGCTAGCGCCCTCCCACCTGTCCTCTGAACACCACCACCCGCTTCAGCATCAAGCGAGCGCTCTGGAGGCATGCGCGCTTAGGGCAGGGGCTGTGCGCGTCCGCCGCCGCTGTTTTCGCGTCCGACACGCTAAACGCGCCCACCTAGGGCCCGCTCCAGCAGCCACCAGGGCTGTTGCCAGCGGCCCCAGCTAGCCCTAGACAAACCAAACCCCGCGCGACCCACACCGCCCCCTCCCCCTGAGCACGCCGCACCCGCACGCCTGCCGCTCCTGACACCCTCACGACAGACTGTGCCGTACCTCGAGCTGCGCGCGTTCTCCTTTTCCTCCGTGCAACGCATTTGCCCCGACCCTTCCGCCTCAGGCCGTGCCCGCCCCGTGCTACTGCGTACGCGCCAGCTGCGCCAACAGCGCGTCTCGCCGCTGCCGCAGCGCCGCCACCGCCGCCTCCCCCGCCACCGCCTGCGTGCACAGCTCGTGCAGGCCGCCCAGCAGCACCTCGCAGTGGTGCCGCACCGCCGCCACCTGCGTACGCGCGCCCGCCGCCATGGCGGCCAGCGCCGCTGCGTCGCACCCTGGCGGCGCAAAGGCCCCGGCGGCGCCGCCAGGTGGCGACGCCGGCGACGCCGACGCCAGCGGTTGTTGCTGCTGCTGCGGCGGCGGCGGCGAGCCGGACGTCGCGACGGTGGCGGCATGTGTGGGCGAGGTCCCAGAGGACAACGTGACATGCAGCGCGTGTTGGGGGCTCCAGGGGGGGGTCGAGGTAGCGGTGGAGGCGGTGGAGGCGCACAGCTCCTGGTACGCCGCCTGCCCCGTGCGCCCCCCCAGGTTGAGGGTCTGCAGCTCTACCGGCTCCAGAAGCAGCTCGCCCGTGGCGACGGCCTGGCGCGCCTGGAAGCACCTGCGGGTGAGCGGGCGCAGGGCGCCGGGTTGGGGGTCTACGATAGGAAGCTAGGTCTGGGAGGGCCCTGGAGGTGGGCGGTGCGCAGCCGGATGATGAAGGCAGCCGGCGTGATGAAGGGAATCGCCGTGCCGTGGCTTTATTCGCGCGCGCCCCGCTGCACCTTATGCTCCCTCCCTGGACTGCAACCACGCCACCACCACTGGCGCCTGGGCTTGGGACCCACCTGGACTGCCACGTCAACGTCGCGCCGTTGTGGTCGCCGCCGCTCGCCACCAGCAGCAGCAACACCGCCTGACGCCCCCCAAGGCGGTCCAGCTGCCGCCGCAGCAGCGCCCGTGTCACCTCACACTCGCGCATGGAGGGGCGCAGCGGCACGCCGGGGATGGCGGGCCTGTATGACAACCAGCCCAGCAGCGGCGCTGGCTGCCGCGTCAGCGCGTCGAGGCTGGTCTCTGGCGAGTGGCGGGTGGGGAGGGGGTGGGCAGGTTGCGGGTGCCAGCAGGGTGAGGGTGAGGGTGAGGCGCAGGGCGGCCCGCCACGCCACGCGTGGCGAGGGTTGGAGCACGGTATGAACAGCCGGCGAACGCGGCAGACAAACCAAAAACAGCTGGACGCCACCCACACGCCCGTCCCGCTCGTCAACGTAATCACCCCACACGCCACGGCACGGCGATCGTCGCGCGGCGTCTGTCGCTTGTAGAACAGATGTAGTGAGAGTCATAGTACCCCAGCAGGGGCGCCCACGCATGGGCCTCTCCATACCCTTCCTTTTCCTCTCCACACCCTTCCTTCTCCTCTCCATACCCTTCCTTTTCCTTTTCCTCTCCACACCCTTCCTTTTCCTCTCCATACCCTTCCTTTTCCTCTCCATACCCTTCCTTTTCCTCTCCACACCCTTCCTTTTCCTCTCCATACCCTTCCTTTTCCTTTTCCTCTCCACACCCTTCCTTTTCCTCTCCATACCCTTCCTTTTCCTCCCAGTCCCACCACCCGTGGCCTCCTCCCCCACCCACCATCCAGCTCCCCCGCCTGGTCGTAGAAGCTGCAGCTGGCGGCGCAGCAAAGCGCGGAGGCGATGGCGGCGTGGGACTCCGTCACCGTCGCCGGGTCTGCACACGGCGGCGTTGCACGGCACACGTTAGAGCCTTCGCCCAAGTCACGGTGGAGGAATCTCGTATAGGGCCCACTAGGTCCCAGTAGTGCCATAGGTCCCAGGGGCCGCCGCGTAGCTGGGTCCCGTGGGTCAAGGGAGGGCTCGGTCGCGCTGCTGGTGAGTGCGTAATCTAAAGCCACTCCGCGACTAAGTCCTCCAGGCATACGTGGCTGCCACTGTCGTTGGTGTTACCGGGGATAGCGCTGCACCGGGTGGGGTGCGGCCGTCCCGCGGGGGGATCCTGCGGAGCCACAACGACACCCTCCGAAACCACCGCGAGGGAAGGCCCGAAACCACCGCGAAGGAAGGCGTGGGCAGCGCCGCTGCAACAGCTTTGGGATCGCAGCCCCGAATGGAAGGACAGCACCCTCGCGTGCGGGTCCAGGGGACGGCCTAAAGCCTGATACCGCATAAGGCTGATCTTGTTCCCGCGACCCACTTCATCTGGGTCGCTTCCGGGCATCCAGGTGTCACCCTGCCCCGCTCCCCTTGCTCCCGGGGTCCTGCTCAGGGGCTCCGCAGCCTACCATCGTCATCCCGCAGGTGCTGCGTTGTCGTGGTCACTGTTTCGCCTGCACGGCCCCAGATGGAGCAGTTCGGTGGACCGTCCTTTCGCCGTCTGGGCCTGTTGTCAGCGCGGCTGGCCAAGCTGGCGCCTTACCAAACAGCAGGCCGTCGCACGGCTCTCCTCCTGATGTCACCGCGTACAGCGTAGTCGCCATGGTTGCGCCATGTAACGTGACTTTTAATAGCTTATCTGGCACGGCATCAGCATGCATCCTGCTTTAGTTATAAGATCGTATATGTTTGTCTATGGTAGCCCTGGATCGCTCTGTCAGCGCCAAAATGCAGTTGACCCAAGACGTCGATAATTGCACCAGCCGTTTGTAGGACATATACAGGGTGAAGTTGTACTTGTAGTGTAAGGAATACGGAACAATCGGATAAAATAAACAGAAACAGTGCACGACACCACCGGACGGTACGAGACAGGCCTGTGTAAGGTAGGTGCTGAACTAAGGACAGCCACTTTGGCAACATACTACACTGGTTGTATAGGGTTCCAGTTGCATACTGGACAAGGAAATTGCCCAAGTCCGCCGTGTACGCTGCGCGGGCCACGCCAGCACCGGCCTTGTGAAGCTTGCCGACCCGCTTTTTTGCGTTGTCGATTTGCAACAATATTCATTTTAGACGTCGCGTGCATTCGCGACATGATTGGGTTTGGCCGAACTGCCGGTGACGAACCCTAACGCCTCCGGCCAGCGCCGGCCCCGTAATGGATTGCACGCGAACCGGAGAGCCTGATATGCCTCAGGTGCGCAAATGGCTGTAACTGCATGCAGGTTGGCGACCGTGCGAGCGGGCTTTCTGTGGCCTGCACCAGCCTAACTGTCCGACGCGGCATTGCTAAGCCCAGCTTCCCGCCCCACGCAATCGCCGCCGCTGCTCTCCTGCTTGTGCAGGTCCATCCTGGCACAATGCTTAAAGTCGAGGAAGGCCAGGAATGCGCCGTGCTGTGCGCAGCGGACGACGAGGGAGGCAGCCCTTCGGCACGGGCGGCGGGGTGCGTATCTCAACACGGCAGCGGCAGCTCTGTGCCGTCGCCACCCGCCCACATTAACCTTCCTGTCCCTACCAAGGGTACCAACGCATCTCGACTCATCCGGAACGCACGTTTTGACCCTTCTACTATCTGCTCCCACAGCACCCGCCGTGCCGATTGATCCACACGTCGCCACGCGCATCCCGCCAAAACCCCATTCCACTCCTCCGTCCTGACCCCGTCCCCATCCTGCACATCTTCCCCTTCAACACCCTGTACGTCGTCTTCCTGCCCCAGCGGAGGCGATTTCGTTGCACGACAGCCTGCCCGCCCGGCCAACAGCGCCCGACAGCCCCCAGCTGGGACCGCAGCCGGAACGCAGGGCATGACCGGTAGAGCTAGCGGCGGCAGCGGGAGCGGCAGCGCCGCAATGACGACCTCAGAACCTGGGCCCAAGGGCGGCTGCGTCGTAGAGGACGACTACGACGACGACTTCGGCGATGGCGCCACCGCCACCGCCGGCGACGGCAGCAGCGCCGGGGACGAGACGGAGACGTTTTCGGAGCTGTCCGACCCGGGGGGCACGGAGGTCGTGTTCGTGCGCGAGGGCGTCGCGGTATGGCCGGGGGCGCGGTCCGAGCGAATCCTGGGCCGGCTGTCCCTGGTCAAACAATGCAACGTGCTCTTCATGGCCTGGCTGCCGTACAGTCGGGGGGTCTTGCAGGCGGACGGCACCTTTCGAGTCGTGGCGGCGGCGGCCGCCACGGCGGCGGCCGGCGGCGGCGGCGCCGTCGCCGGCGGCGGCGACGGGGCGGAGGTCGGGGCGGCGGCGGCGGGAGCAGGGGGCGGCTGGGCCGCGGGGGGCAGTGGTGAGTCGCATGTTGGGTGGCAGGCACGGAATGGAGGGTATGAGAGGAAACCGTGGGTCGGAATGGCGGGGGCCCACAGGGAGGGAGGGGGGCCTGGTCGTGCTATGGGCATATGGATGGGGGGGAAGCTAAAAATGCACCGGGGGGGGAAGGGAAACCGGTGGGTCGTGGTTGGGAGAAGGGAAGTAGGGCGAGGTGACACGGTGTGGGAGCCGCTTCGTTGTGTATTGGGGTCGCGCTGGGAAGTTAGTGGTGGCTGGGGCTAGACGTGTGACCACCTCCCGACCCAAATCATTCGCGTCGTTGTTGCACGGGACCCGGGGCTGCGCATGCTCTCGCAGCTCACCGACGCCGGCGCGGACGCAGGCGGTTTGTCCTGCAACCACCCGCGTGCCCAAACCACCCAACCACCAACCAACTCACGGGTTTTCCTCGCAACCACCAACCGACGACCCGCGCCACCCCTGTCCGCCTCCCCTCGACGGCGGCGGTAACCCCAGACCGCACGCTGTACGCGGTCCACCCCATCCCGCTGTCGGAGGTGAAGGCCCTGCGCCGCCGCACCCCGCCGCTGGGTCTGGGCTGCCCCTCGGTGGTGGTGGTGCTGACCAGCGGCGTCACGCTGCCGCCGCTGTACTTCCAGCGTGGCGGCGTCAAGGCGCTCATCAGCACCCTCAAACAGGTGGGCCGGCGCACAGGGCGGGACGGATGCCGCCGGCCCCTCAGGCCCCACCCCCACCCCCACCCCACACCCCACACCCCACCTCCCCAGCATGCATCTCAAAACGTCTTTTTCGGGCATCCACGGGTCTTCCTCGAACCCCCCCACCGTAAACGAGTATTTGTTTTTCGCAACCCCACCACCATTGGTGGGGTGAGTTTGTGACCAAGTTCCTCTGCCCAAGTTCTCCAGCATGCGTCTCCAAACGCATGTTCCGAACGGTTTCCTACTCGGCTTCCTAGTACAGCGGGCTTTCCTCCCCTGACGCCGCCTCCTTGCGTCCCACCGCCCACAGCACGTCTTCCTGCTCAAGTCCGCCAGCGACCCCAACACCTACCTCGTCAACGACACCGCCGACCCCCTCAGCCGCAGCCTCAGCGCACTGCAGCTGTCGGACGTCCTTATCGGCGGCCCCCCGCCCGGCTCCTCCGCCACCTTCGAGCCCGGAGAGGGCATCGTCACCGCCGCTCCCCCCGTGTGCGTGACCGGATCCAAATCCAACTCCAAATCCAACTCCAGGGAGGCTGGAGCAGCGGCTGCCGCCGGGGTCAATCACCCGCTGCCGGCTACTGTCACCTGGGCGAGTCCAGCGACGGGTCTGGGCCTCGCTGCGGCGGCGGGCATGGGCAATGCCCCGCCGTTAGCCGTCAGGCGTGGCGCCGCCGCCGCCGCCGCCGTCAGCGGCGGCAGCGGCCTCGGCTTCGGCCTGGGTCTGGGCCTGGGCCTGGGCAGTGCCGTGTCATGGTGCTGGGCGGACCAGCCGGCGGCATCGGCGGTGCCGCCGCCGCCGCCGCCGCCGGCGGCGGCGGCGGCGCCGTCAACGTCGCCGACGGGCGGCCTTGGGGCATTTGAGGCCGTTGACGGCGGCAGCGGCGACGACGATGAGGCTGACGATGCTGGCGGCGACGGCCTGTTGGGCGGCGGCGGCGGCGGCGGCGGCGGAGCGCACCACGCCAACGCATGGGCGTACGGCATCGTGGACGCCATCAACCGCTTCGTACAGAACGTGCGTGGCACGGCGTCGGGCTGGATTGGGGCCCTGGACGAGCTGGACGACGCCGATGGAGACGTGTACGGCAACTATTACCCGCCGCCGCAGTACGACGGCGAGGATGGTGAGGTGGATGAGGAACTGCGGGCGCGGAAGGCGCGGGCGGCGGCGCTGGAGGAGCGGCGGAGGGAGGGGGCTGGCGCCGCCGCCGCCGTCGTATGGGCCGTCGGTACCGGCACGGCGCGCAGCGACGAAGGGGAGCCGAGCTACAGGACCGGCGGCGCCAGCAGAGGTGACGGCGGCGGCGGCGGCGGCGGCACCCGCTACGGCGCAGCACAGGGCGCGGACGCTCACGTTGGCGGCGGCAGCGGTAGCGGCGGCGAGCACGCGACGTTCTACGGCGCCGCCGCCGCCGCCGCGTCGGACCGGGCTCGCGCCGCCGCCGGCGACGGCGGCGGCGGCGGCGCCGCCTCCGAGGTCGCGACTGCGGTCGGCGACTTTGAGCTGCTTGACGGCGGCGGCTGCTGGGGCGAGGCGGCAGCACACCCGACCAGCCGCCGCCGGCTGCGGCCGCCGCCGCTATCGCCGGAGGAGTGGGCGGCCATGTTCGATGCGGGTGCGCCAGGGCGCGTTGGGCGCGTGGGGAGGGGCTGCAAGGAGGACCCTTGTTCGTGCCGTGAGGAGCTGTGCAGGGGGCGGTTGCGGATCAGGCCACGGCGGCGGCAACGGAATTGCGGTTCGAAATTCAAAAAGGAACGGACGCTGTGAGCTGTCCGGTGCAGTAGCAGCACTTTCTGCGTGGGTATAAGAGAGAGTGGGCATGCAGGCACGAACAGCCCGGCCACCTCTCCACAACCTAACCCGCCTGTCCCACTTGACCCCACTCCCCAGAGGGCCGGCTGGTCGGCGAGGCGGCGCTCCGAGACCGCGTGTGTGTTTCTGGGTGCTCCTCGGAGCTGCGGCGGGAGGTGTGGAAGCACCTGCTGGGGATGTACCCGCGGGGCAGCACGGCGGCGCAGCGCGCTGAGACGGCCCAGGTGGGGGGTGAGAGAGGAGACCCGCGGGTCGGCAGGTGGGGGGTGTTTGAGGAGACCCGCGGGTCGGCAGGTGGGGGGTGGGTCGTGCAGGTGCCTGCCATCTGCCAATCTGCTCCCCAGCCAACGCCGATCTTTGCCCCCCCCCCTCCGCAACCACACCTCCAAACCCCACACGCTGCTCCGTACGCCGCCAAATCCGCCGCCCGTCCCTCTTCCTCTCCGTGTAACATCCTCGGGTTTCCTCCTCCATACCCTCCTTCCCCCCACCTTCCCCAAACCCTCGCCACCTCCCAAAACCCTCCCCCTGCTTCGGCCCTCCCCTCCCCTCCCCTCGCCCCTTCCGCCTCTTCACCGCCCACCCGTGCAGAAATGGCAGAGCGATTACCAGACCCTCCGCCAGCAGTGGCAGTCCATGGTTCCGGCGCAGGAGGTCCGCTGCGGCTCCTGGCGCTGCCACCGCACCGCAGTGGACAAGGACGTGCGCCGCACCGACCGCGGCCACCCCTTCTTCGCGCGGGAGGGGTGCGCGGGGCTGCGGGCGCTGCGCAACGTGCTGCTCACGCACGTGGTGTACGACAGGGACCTGGGCTACTGCCAGGTGGGGTCGGGACGCGGATCGTACGCGCGAAGAGAGGGTGTGTGTGTATGTGTGTGTGTCTGTGTGGCGTAAAGAGGGGGACCGCTGGCGGGTGGGTACTGCTGGGGCGGCGGCGGCTGCGGCGGCCGCTAGGGTGATGTGCTGAGTGCATGCCGACGGCAGCGTGTTTCGTGTGTGGTCCCTGGGCATGCTCCAGGGGGGGCCTGGGTCCTTTGCGGGGCTGACCTCGGGGCTGTCTGCCAGGTCCCGACGTGGGTCTGGGATTCTGTCCGCGTCGAATGGGAAGCATCGCGCAGCCGCTCACCGTGCTCCTTCCCGCCAAGCCAGGCTTTTTCAGGGGTTTCCGGTGCAGAAGGCACGGTAACATTGTGCCATTCCGGGTTACCCACGATCCTCCCTTGCTGGCGCAATCAGACTGACGCCACACACCGCGCGCCGTATCCTATCCCGTCATCCGAGGCTCCACCACGCGCGCTTGCTCGTCAAACTCCGCGCCCTCCCTGGCCTCAACTCACCTCCCCCCCGCAGCGCCTTCGCTTCGCCTACTCGGCTCCCATCTCTTCTGCGCCGCCTCCTTCATCGCCCTTGCATTTTCGGCCGTGGATTCGCGGATTCTCTTACACCCCCCGCCCCCTCGTCTGCCTGGCTGACTGGCTGGCTGCAGGGCATGAGCGACCTGGCTGCCCCGCTGCTGGTGGTGCTTCGGGACGAGGCGGAGGCCTTCTGGGCCTTTGCGGCGCTCATGGAGCGACTGGGCAGCAACTTCCACAGCGACCTGCAGGGCATGACGCTGCAGCTGGGGGCGCTGAGGAGGCTGGTGCAGGTGCGCCGGCGGCGGCGGAGGGTGTTCGGGGTGGAGGGGAGAACAGGGCGGGCCGGCCGAGCTGGGGAAGCGGTCCTCCATGCCCATGTCGTGTAACCGGGTCTATATATGCCCCCACCCCCCTCGCAGCTTCTCGACCCGCCGCTGCACGCCTACTTCGAGCGGCGCGAGTGCCTCAGCTACTACTTCGTGTTCCGCTGGCTGCTGATCCTCTTCAAGCGCGAGTTCAAGTGAGTGGTGGCTGAGCGGCGCCGCCCTGCGCCTGTCAGCTGCACCTGCGCCTGCCAGCTGTAGCCCGTCCGCTGCGACGCCGGACACCGGCATCCTTCACTCCCGTGCTTTTGCATTAAGGAAGAAGGACCTTGAAGGGCCCAGTGCCGATATGCCAATGGGACAGGCTTTCCTGCAAGGATGTATGATAAGATGATCAGTTGCGCTGCATGTGGCCTTTGGGGTGGTTGCCTCTCCTCTTCCCCAACGTGGCGTCTGTGACAGTGGGTCCAAAGTGTGGTCTACGGCTAGACACACCTGGCAAGACACGCCTGGCTAGACACGCTCGCCGCCCCTCTCAAGTAGTTTTACTCGTCAGTGCCGACCCACGGGTTTCCCGTCACCCCTGGCTATGCACACGCTATATTTCCCAAGTCGCGTTATCGGGTCTATTATTGTAACCCCCCCGTTTTTATACACCCCCCCCCGCCGTCGCTGCTGCTGCTGCCGCCCGCTGGCCCGGCCGTCAGGTTCGATGAGGTTCTGTCGCTGTGGGAGTCCTGCTGGGCCTGCCGCCGCACCCGCCACCTGCACCTGTACCTGGCGGCGGCAGTGCTGGTGCACCACCGGTACGGGCAGGGGCAGGGAACAGGGGCGGGGGCCGGGGGGGGG
This sequence comes from Yamagishiella unicocca, assembly GCA_003116995.1. Classification (NCBI taxonomy): domain Eukaryota; kingdom Viridiplantae; phylum Chlorophyta; class Chlorophyceae; order Chlamydomonadales; family Volvocaceae; genus Yamagishiella; species Yamagishiella unicocca. The sequence continues at coordinate 15,208 of BDSL01000114.1, read as the reverse complement.
CGGGGCCTGGGACAGGGAACAGGGGCGGGGGCAGGGACCGGGGTTAGGGGGGGCCGGGGCCGGGGACAGGGGCGGGGGCAGGGACCGGGGACATGGCGGGGGCAGGGACCAGACGGGACCAAGATGGGCCCGGACGGGTCGCTAACCTAACCTAGGCTGGCTAGCCTATTGTCCCTCCCGTCGTCCTCGTCCCCCACCAACTCACCCCTCCGTCCCTGCCCTCTCTGCATCCCGACGCCCCCCCGCCCCCCTCCGCCGCGTCGTACTGTACGGCAGCCGCGTGATCCTGTCGTCTGACCTGGACTTTGACGGCATGCTGAGGTTTTGCATCGGCCTGTCGGGGCGGCTGGAGCTGCAGCCGCTGCTGGAGACGGCGGAGGCGCTGGTTGGGTACGCTGGAGAGGCGGGGCGGGAGGTGACTGCTGGCCTGCCGTGACGAGTGGAGCGGACAAGTCGCAGGTGCTGCTGTTGCTGCTGCTGCTGCTGCTGCTGCGGCTGCGGCTGCGGCTGCGGCTGCTGGCGGTGTCCGACCCACCGTGTATTATACACCGAAACGTACCAACGGAGACCTCCCTCGCGCGGGCAGATATAGCTGTAAAAATAAGGGGGGGGGTGAACGTCGTACGGCGCAGGTGACCCTTGGCCATCCACGGCAGATTGCGAGATAGCCGCGTACGGCAGGCATGGCCAACTCTGCACCTGAGTTCGTTGTCTTTCTTAAGCCAGGGGGGGCCGTATTCAGTGCGGCGCTTGCAGGACGATGCCGTCCAGGGATCGCCCTGCCAAGAGAGAGAGGTGCACATGCACACACGAGTGGCTGCGTAAATGGAGGGCAGCTGTCGCTTCCTTGCCGTTTGGAGGGGGGGCTGTTTGAAAGGAGGGAGCGGTGTATAAGGAGGCTGCGCGTTGGTTGGAGTCTGTCGGAGAGCTCAAGCGGCAAATAAATTTATATATGCTGCACTCGGCGCAAGTGAGCAGGCAGGTCTTCTCAGTGCTTGAGGAGTTTTGTTTTCAAGCCCTGGCTCTGGAGCAGCTGCAACCGGTCGTACAGGGTCTTTCAGCGTTTTCGTTTTCGCCCAGGGATTGGCGGGTTGGATTGCAGTGCGCTGCTCAGCTGTGCGGACGGTGGCCAGGTAGGGGTTGCAAGACCACACAGGGGCAAGTATGATTGGCAGGGTCGCGGGGTAGGCTGATCATAGTGATTGGCGCCTGCCAAAGGGTGCGGTTCCTGGTGCGGACATAGGGGTTGAGGCGCCTGTTGAAACATGCGTAGAGATAAGCAACCCTGTACATTTGAAGGCGTGCTCAGTGTTGGCGCCGCCTGGCACGGGCCGGGAGAGGTTTTATTTTGTGCGGAGGATTCCAAGGCTCCGCAAGAGGGCGCGAGAGCGGCGCGGCTGGAAGAGGCAACGAGGGAGGCGGTGAGCAGTGGATGTTATGTGTTTGCTAGGGTTTGCCAGGGAAGCTGGGTGGGCTGCGCACCGAACGGTCTTACAGCGCAAGTTTCCTTGCCTTCGAATGTGCGGAACGAGATTTAACGAGAAGAGCACAGGGTAGGGTCCATCCACGCTGCTGAGTATCCCACCGCGCCACTAGGCCGTCCGTTTGATGCTGTAGCACATGGTGAATAGCCACATCTTCCCCATGCCAAAGTATTGCGCCTTGCAGCTGTCGTGCGAGAGCGCAGGACGCCTTGCAACCGAAAATGCTTTCATAAGAACCTACACGAAAACTAGGCTCTACAGTGGATGCTGATGTCAGTTCTTCGTGCAATTATGGGAAGGCGAGACTAGGAGCTGGGACGTACACGCATACGCACGCATGACGAGGTCAGGCTGGCAGAGCAAGTGTCTCCTGCTACATGAGCCTGCACGTATTGCATGCCAAAACCTCTTAGCATTTTGGGTGATATCATTGTACCAGGTAACAATCGGAAAAATGTTCCCATAGTCCATAGTGGTTTCGGTGCGGCTACGATGGGCCTTGCGTCCCCGGTCCCCTGAACTGTTCCTCGCGTCACTCCTTCACTCTCTTTCCTGTAGATTGGCACTATGTCGACCGTCGTGCCAGAGCTCCTTGCCAAGAAGCGCAAGCGGGACGAGCAGGCTGCTGCCGAGCGGGCAGCGGCTGCTCTGGAGTCTCGCAAGAAGGCCCGGGCCACCCGCAAGGATATCTTCAAGCGTGCGGAGAAGTATGTGTCCGAGTACCGCTCTCAGGTACAGCACGGGCGCCGGCAGCATCTTTCTTCCGGGCGGGGAGCCAGCGTTTTCGGGCTTGAGCCGCAGCGCCCGCCGCCAGCATGGACGCGTATATGGAGGAACACTTACTATCATCCAGCAAGCGGCCCGTGGAGTATCAAGCGGCTTTGGAGTTGGGAGCGGCAGCCGCCCCTTGGCGGCGCGACAGGATGCCACAGCATAGCTTTGCGGAGCTGAAGGGCATTGCGGTGCCACCTTTCTCACAAATATGGGCTTTTACCGAAGTCTGGTAAAAGGAAAAGTATTAAAGGACTGGGGCTTGACGAACACCTCGCCGTTGTCTGCATTGCATGCGCACAGGAGAAGGACATGGTCCGCCTGAAGCGTGAGGCCCGGGCTAAGGGTGGCTTCTACGTGCCCCCTGAGGCCAAGGTCATCTTCGTGATGCGTATCCGCGGTTTGAACAAGATTGCCCCCAAGGTGAGCACAGGAACCCGCGCCGCAGGCGTGCTCGAATTCCAGGGAGAACGATTCTTTATATTCTGGTACTTTTTGTGTTGCCTGGGATGGCTACTGAGGCCTCATGGTGACCGCTTTGACGCGGGTGTCGGCGCGGTTCAGAGCGACGCAAGTTGGTTTTCGCGTTCGATTACAGCAATGCGCTGGTGCATTATAGGGGTAGCTGCATGTACGGTATCATGCGCCTGCGCCGCTGTTGTCGATCGTGTTTGTTGGCACCTATCTGTTCCCCCCCCTTAAACATGCACAACCTGTCATTCCACGCCTACAGACCAAGAAGATCTTGCAGCTGCTGCGCCTGAAGCAGCTGAACATGGGCGTCTTCCTCAAGGTAAGGGGCGGTACAAATGGCGTTGCTATCTATCTTCCCCATGCGGGCACGGGAACAGCATGGCTCTTAACATTGGCCATGGTTGGTCCTCCCGTTTATCGCACCCAAAGGTCAGCAAGCCGGTGCTGAACATGCTTCAGCGCGTGGAGCCGTACGTATCCTTCGGCTACCCGAACCTGAAGTCCGTCCGTGAGCTGATCTACAAGCGTGGCTACGCTAAGGTTTGTAGGGGCTGGTGGGGTGGGGGCAGGATCCACCTAGTTCGCGACTGGTGAGGAAAGGATTCGCGACACGCCGGGGGCTCGGTAAACGGGGAGGGGGGGAAGATAAAAATGTCCAATGTTGTCGCGGATGGTGAAACGGGACGGAGGGGAAGGGGGCCCACGCTAAGCAAGCGGCTGGAGGTAAATTGACTGGCAGCGCCTATCACCGCACGTCGCTGCACGTATTTCCTCTGGGTGTTGGGCGCTCAGCAGCCATGGTACGCACGACGGAGCCGCCATGGACCACTCGTCTATGTTGTCTTAACATAACGTGTCGTACATCGCTGCTGACCACACGCCACCCGTCAAGCACCAGCACATACAACGCGGCCTCCCGTGCAGCAGCAGCCGCATGCGGCATAAGAGTGGGGGTGCGCCAGGCCTGACAACTTGGCGGACAATATTCTGACTCGGAATTGGTGACTGTACACAACCGCCGAGGAGGTTTTCTGTAGTGTTGTTGTGACATGGTCGGGGCCGCAACTTACCTGTCTTTCCGTCGCTGCTCCCGTGTTCCGCAGATCAAGAACAACCGCATCCCTCTGACGGACAACAGGATCATCGAGGAGGTGAGATTAATCCTGCGTCGTGGCGGTTTTGAGGTTGTAGGTGGGACTGGCGAGTCCTTCCAAACTGCAAGCCGGCAGCGCTGGAACGGCTGGCTGGCCTGCGAATGCAAGCAGCTGGTGGCTTTGCAGCTGGTTGTTCTAAAGCAGGAAGATGGTTCCAAAGCGGGAAGAGAGAAATTGGACGGCGACCCATTTTGGTTAGGAAACACATCATCGCGTGCGCAACGCATAATGCAGAGCGTGAAATCCGCGGCGTTTTGCACAATCAGCGCATGCATCATAAAAGGTGTAGGATGCGGCGACACCCAGCGCACGGGCTCTAGTCGGCCAGATAGGTAGCGCGGGGGAGTTCCGGTCAGTCAGTTAACCGGGAGCGCACTGCCGCAGTTCAGCTCAGCTCCACGTCTTTGGAATCCCATTGCCGGACGAGAAGAACGCAGCGCACGGGCGCGACAAGAGCTAGTCTGCTCGCGGGAAATAGACCGTGTTCGTTGGCATGCGCCGCTGGGTTACCCTACATGTGCGTGCATCAGCTTGCTGTGTTTGCGCCTGAGAAGCCTGACGGAATTTGATCTACGCTGGACGTATGAGATCAGGAGGAAGGAAATACACAAGGGGTGCCTTCCGGTGCCCGAGCATGGGATCGAACGAGGGTCCAGACGACATCGTCGCACCGGGGGCTGGGGGGTCTTTGGGGCCTCCCACGTCCTGGACCCCCTCCTGGACTCCTTCCTTCCCTCCGGCCCCTAATCTCCCCCCTCTCCCCCTCGCGCCTCCCGCTCTCCCTCGCACCTCTCAGCACCTGGGCAAGCACGGGCTCATCTGCATGGAGGACCTGGTGCACGAGATTGTGACTTGCGGCCCCAACTTCAAGGCCGTCAGCACCTTCCTGTGGCCCTTCAAGCTGTCGTCTGCCAAGGGCGGCATGGACAAGAAGCGCCTGCACTACGTGGAGGGCGGCCAGGCCGGCAACCGCGAGGACAAGATCAACGCCTTCATCCGCCGGATGAACTAAGCAGCGAGGTCGAGAGCGCAGCAGCAGACACACTAGTCGGCTGCGGTCAGGGCCGCAGCGGCCTCTGCAGTGGCAGGAGCGGCAGCAGCTGGCGGAGCTGAGCCTGTTCTCCTTCCCCCGGCAGTGGTTCGTTTCTGTACGTGGGCTGGCGCGCCGGCGGTGCCGTGCGCTGCCGCCCCTGCGGCAGGCGGCTCCGTGTTCGTCGTCTTGGCTTCGTCTTCGCCTGGCGTGTCGGTGGGAAAGCGTGTAACGCGTATTGGTGTTGAGGGCGGTGCCCCTGTGCCCCTAAAACGGAATGCTGCACAATTTCACGACAGCGCTCTTGCTTAGCCAGCAAAATTCGTAAAAGCAGCAGATCACCGAAGCGCTGACGGATCCAGCATTTGACGCAGCGATTGGGAGGACGAGCGACGTCATGGCCGTCAGCTGCAAGTGTGGGCGTATTATTTATTGCACGTACGGGCAGCTCTACCATTCGCAGGTAGTGCATGCTGGCTGAAAATTGCCGTTCAGAACATGCGTCGCCGTGTTTAAGATTGCATCATTACATTGTACTGCACGACCAACCAGCAAACTGTCATGTCGATAGCTGCGTAAAAGCCATGTATATGGGATAAGCCATCATGACACGTGGCATGCCTTCACTTTACAAAGCCAAAGCGATGCAGCGTTGTCTTGACGGGATCAGAGCCAAAGTCAAAGCAGCACAGCGTTATCTTGCTGTTGGAATCAGAGCACGGACTGCAAGACCTCGAGTTGGCGCTGCTGGCTGGTTCCGCCGATTCCAGCCTCGCGTTCCGCGCAGTGCTCCCTCTGGCCCATCGCAAAACAACTTGCACTCCTCCTCCACCTCAGACAAACGCCGACAGCTTGCTCGCCACGGCTGCGACCCAGCCCCGCTCGCGGTCGGTCAGGGCCCTGCGAGGAGGCGAAAGGGCGATAGAGAAGAAGCTGGTGAGCCGTGGAGGGTTGAGCGGCACGCCGTCAATGGCACTGCGTCGCGAGACTAGAGGTCCGTACCCGTACAGATAGCAGTTTGTTAAACTGCTACCTGTAAAACTACTGTTCCCGACTGGAAGCCGGGCAGGTCAGGCCAGGGTTCCAACCCTCCGCCTGCCCCACCTGGCATGCTGGCCATCATGCCGTCAGGACCACCACTGCGACCGTACCGACCACATGACGACAGCCGGCCAGCTGCTTCGGCCAATGATGGCCACTTCAGAACTGCCCCTCCACATACAGCCGGCACAACAATCGGGACCCACAGCTCCCGCTACGCCGTCCTGCAACGATGGCCTTCATGCCGCATCGCCCATCGCCCACTACTCAACGCTCGCCCCCCACTGCCATTGGCCGCACGGCCCGAGCCGCCAACCCAAGTCCCCGCCCGCCCGCCCGCCCGCCCTCCCTACCTGGGCCGCTCCGAAAACACCACCAGCATGGCCGGCTGGCCGCTCTGCGCTGCGACGTGCTGCGCGAGCAGGCACTGCGCCCCCGCGGGCACCGCCGCCAGCAGCTGCACCCCGCCGGAGCCGAACGCGCCGGCCTCGGGCAGCCAGATCTGCGGCGTGGCGCCAGACGCCACCTCCGACAGCTTGCCGCTGCCGCCCGCACCGCTGCCGCCTGCCCCGCTGCCGCCTGCCCCGCTGCCGCCTGCACCGCTGCCGGCCAAGTCCTGCGGCCAGGCCAAGGTGACCACACACTGATGTGAGGGCTGGGACGATGTGATGAGACATGCGGCAACGTCATATGCTGCAGGAACGACACGTGAGCAGCAAATCCAACACGGTGGGGTTGCGCTATGAGTCGACAGCAGGCGCTCGCCTGCTGCTTTTGGATGCAGTACCCCGGGGCCCCCCCCTCCGTCCCCCACGTCGGGGCCCCTCACGTCGAGTAACCGGTCCTTTTAGCACACACCCCCGTGCGTGGGTTTTCCTTGCACCCCCCCCCCCGCGCTCGCGCACCGCGGACATGGCGAGGAGTGAGGCCGCCGCGTTGCCCGGTGTCACCACCCCCGTGCGTGGGTTTTCCTTGCAACCCCCCCCCCCGCTCGCGCACCGCGGACATGGCGAGGAGTGAGGCCGCCGCGTTGCCCGGTGTCACCACCCCCGAGCCCACAGCGCCGCGAGCCATCAACACCCGCCCGCCGGCCGCCACGAGCAGGCCGCAGCAGTTCGTGTTCTTGAGCAACGAGAACGACGCCCACGCCAGCTCCTGCGGGGCCGAGCCGGAGGTGGCGAGAAGACCCGGTCACACGACATAGGAGACGGAGGGGGCGGGGGTGGGTTGGGTGCGGGGTTGCGCCATGAGGGCGGCCGGCCGGTACTTGTCGTAGTTTTTGGGGCGCTAAGAGTGGCTCGTGTGAAGCAAACTAGAAGCTGCGATACCCAGCCGACTCGTCACGGTGGATAGCGAGGTCGCACCAGCCCGTTGGTGGATGACGTGGTGTCGTACAGTTTTCAGGATGTGCTGTACGGATGTGGCAGACGGCAGCCAGGAGCCAGCCCGCACATGTGCGTATATGCATCGTTGCGTGTGGGCGCACTGGCTGCAGGGCGGCGTTTGCAGGTCGCGGGGGCCGGGGGGGGGGGAGGGGGCAGGTCGCACCTTCTTCGATGGGTCGGGAAGGCTGGGGTCGAGGAAGAAGCAGTTGGTGGAGCCGGCGATCGTATCTGCGGTCTTCTGGCGGCCGCGCCCAGGCATCGCTTCCCGCAGGCGCTCCTCGATGTCCGGCACGAAACAGCACAGCGACGCAAGCAGCGCGCCCAGCCACTCCGAGCGGAGCTGCGCAGGGCGTATCCACAGCGTTTCTGCCGTTAGCAAAAGCCGTGAGCTGGTGTAAATTAACGCGGATCTCCAGCATCACACCATGACGCCACGCACCTGTGCTTCGGGAGTAGGGTCACCCCCAAGGACGTGGTTCACCAGAATCAGCGTCCCTATCGCAAGTCCCACGACTCGAGGAATCAAGCGGTCGTCAAATCCAGGTATGCCAAGCGTAAAGCGGAACACGGCAACGTCGATGTCCTCATCGCCAAGACCGCCTGCGACCAGTCCAATTGCAACCAAAAGTGAGTGCTTGTGCTGGGCCCTCCCGTTGCCGTAATGGCCATTTATATCTGTGGCGTGCGATCACCTCTTCGCTGCGTCTCCGCGCGTATTTGGGTCGGCTGGCGAGCTGGCCGTGATTGTGTAGGCGCTCGCGCCGTTCGAAGCAGCCGCTGTCGAACAAGAGGACAAAGTCGATATGTCCCAAGGCCTTTTGATAGGAGTGAGTTCGACATTGCAGGGCGGCTTGAAAGGGGACGCAACGACTGGACAAATGTAACTTGTCCTATTGACTTATGCTGCGATCTACCGCGGCCTTCTTAACTTGGACGTGGTAGATTGAGTTGTATACTTCATAACTCGACATAAACTTGTCGAAATTTGCCCATTGTGTTGCGAATGGTTGAGGGGAGTGTGGGTGGTTGGTAATGCTCATGCTGCCCTACAGTACACTGTTTACCCCTTGGCCCGCGCATAGTTATGACCTCCATAATGATAGTTATCTTAATTATTGCCTTTTAACGGACGAAACGTGACGCAATGAAGCTAGTCTAGGCTTTACCCAGCAGAGGCACCCAAGTCAGGGGGAGCCCATACACCATCATGGAGGCCGTCCATCCCGTACCATAACCCTTCGGCCACACCATTTAATGGTTGTCTCAATCAATGGTATACTAGCACTGTGTCGAACCGACATAGCCAGCCACGTAGGGCCAGGCTGTAAATCCATCCTAGGCAGCTAGGCCACTCGCTGCGTCTGTGATAGCTGACATCAAGCTCAGTTTGGAAGGAAGCGAATAGATGCGTGCACCTGGCTGAGTGCGTCGAGATGGGTGCATGCCACTGTACAATACCGTACAGTCATAAGTAGTACGTTCGGACCTGTTCGGAAGGGGCGCTCGGCGCTGTCCAAAATGTCGGGTCCGGTGCTCCCCTGGCTGCGTTCTGCCTCCCTTGTACTCTCGCATTCTGGCCGACGTCAGGCCGCTTCCCGTAACAGCGCGGACATCGCCCGGCGACCTTGTGACCTTGCGCGCGGAGACGCGCGGAACCCCTACACCGTCCCACTCAAAGCCGCATGTGCCTTGAGAAGGCTGGCTTTCCAAAGTTGGGTAGCGCCTGTCCATGTGCCCATAGATGCGCTCGAATTGGAACCAGGATGTTACGATTGGAAACTGGGAACAGTGGAATGTATGGAAACGGCCCGCTCCTGGTTTTTCATTTTGTGGGTGTTACAGTGCTTTTCCGCACTCCACAGCGCTCAGCCCTTTGGCAAGGCTACGCTAAACCTGCTCCGTATTGCGACACGTCCTGCGGCACTGTGCTGGGATAACGGCCCTGCTCCGATGTGGGGGCACCAACCGCCTCCTGACAACAATAACAACCACTGCAACTATACTACCGCCTCTCAGTCGTAAACTTGAAACGAAAACAAAGGAAGACCAATCTCGGAGCTCACTGGGGTTAAGTAAAGAGAAGGTGAAAAAAATGGTCTCACCTGAAGCCGCGCAGCTTAAGTGCATCCCGCTCTATCCCGTCATCCCAAGTATCCCGTGGGCCAAGCCCCCCCCCGCCCCGCGAGCTTCCCTCAGCTCGGACTCTGGTAAACACAATAGTAGGGGGGTGACAGGGTGTCGTCATCCTACTTCTCATCCGTTGGTGTTTCGCTCCCCCGCTGTGGGATGGGACAATATCCGCCGCTCCACCGCCGCAAACCGCGCTACCTACCCTCCCTGGAGGGTCCTCTGCTTAAGGCAGCTGCGCGCCACGCGCCTCATGCCCACAGGACGCGCCATCGCTGCGCGAACATGGTTACCCACGAGGGCGGGTGCGGCGTGCCCAGAGGCGGCGACGACCAAGGGATTGACCGACGGCCTTGCTGCATGCCGGGCAACAATGTTCCCTACGCGCCTAATTAACAGGGCACCCTTGGCAGCAGGACTGCCCGGCCCAGTGCTTCTCGACCTTAGGGTTCGACCTGAATATGCTGCTGTGTCGATATCTCTCATAGGTCAATGACGGTATTGCTTATAATCAATCGTCAAGTCGCTCACGTCATGACTAGAGATCTCGTGCTAGGCCTGACCGGACCTGAATAACGCAAAACGGACGTCATTCCGTGCCGCTATGCATGGGACGATCAGACGGTGTGGGCCGCCGGGTGATGCCCCCGGCGGGCTGAACGGACGGACCGCTGGGTCGTACGCTCAGGTACGACGGTACAACGTACGGCGGTGTCTCGCCCACAATGGTGTCCTAACACTGCGCGTTGGGAAGCAGGTGACGGGAGGGGATGCAAGGGGGTCAGGGCGGAGCGTGCGGCATGATCAGTTGCGCCCCGCAGGTGCGGTGCTAGGTTGCTGTCTAACCCCGAGGAGATGTGAAACCGCTGGAAGAAAGGAAACCGCCTGTGCCCGCCCCCTGGATGCGTGGCGATACTTGCCTGACAGCATTCCAAGGAGAAGTCCAGATGGCTCGTGGCGGGCGTGTTGGCGCTCTCCGAGCATGGCTGCAGGCGGGCGGGGGGGGGGGGGGGCAGGCAGGGGGAGTAAGAGGGGGTTCGTTGAAGCATACGGGCATGAGAGGGGCGTCCCAAATGTACACTACTGCATCGCAGGTACCGGCACCATAACCGCACCATAACCGGTATCGGGCCCATTGCAACTGTAGAGCCCACTGCAACTACCATTACCACAACATCCAACCGACCCGCGGGTCGCGCACAAGCGCGCGCGTTCGCTGGCAGCGGCGCACTGCCACGGCTTGAGGCGCTTTCTTCGCGCGAGACATCCCAACAGGACAAACTCCTGCCTACCAAGCTTCCACGCACGGGCGAGTGCACGCTGAGGGGGAGCCCGTGGGGAGCTTGAGGGGAGGATAGATCTGTAGTTCTGTACTGGCGAAGCCCCAGGTCGAGACAACGGAGATACTGTAGTGCCACCCCCCCACGCCTTCCATTCCCTCCCCACTGCCGACCCGTTCCCCATTTCCCGTACCACCGATGCCACTCCCGCGCGCCGCTGGCGCGTGCCTACCTTGCCGTCCACGAAGATCTCGTCCTGCACTCGTATGAACCGGGTGATGCCAGTATCGTGCGGGCACTCGAGCAGCTCCCTGCCGAAGGCGAACTCAACCGCAGTGCCGTAGCCGCTGTCCCCGCACCCCTCCTGTGCCTCCTGCACCCACGTCTTCCGGCTCTCGCCGCTGGGACCGTCCAGCAGCTCCAGAACCGTCCGCTTATTGGGTACGATGTACGGCTCGCCGCCAGCGTCGACGCCTTGGGCGACGCGGAAGAAGACGCCTGGAGGGGTTAGAAGGATGCAGGGCGGCGGTGCGGCGTCTTGGATTCTAGGGTTTCAGGGATTTAGGGTTTTAGGGATCGGTGCCCCAGGGGGAATAAGTGTGTGAGCTCTTAGCAGCCACCATGCGACGTCGCTTGTTGGGTGAGGGAGTAACGCAGGCTTGCGTTGAAGCACGGTTTTCGCAGGGGCGCGTGAAAGTGGTGACATGGTGACACGCGGCGTCACGTGACAGCAACAAGGGGTGGACGTGCCGCCTAAAGTTGTGTCGAGCGAGCGGGATCCAAGTATTGGGATCCATGGAGCGGGATCCAAGGAGCGGCATCCAAGGAGCGGGATCCAAGGAGCGGGATCCAAGCAGGCAGCCGGCACCCCGATGGAACGGGGTTCGGTTGGGGACTGCTTTATTCCCGGCAGGCACGGCGGCGGCGGCGCCAAGTAAGAGTGCACCCATCCTGACTGCAGCGCATAGCCGTCGTCTAGCGGTCGGTCGGTTTGGCGCCGTACACACCGTTGTAGAGTTTGTTGGCAACCACCAGGCGAGGCGAGGTCGTGCCGGTTGGGTCGTTGTGAATGTAGATCTGGGTTTCGCCGACACGCGTGCCGTCGGGCAGCTGAGCCCCCACGGTGCGTTGGATTCGTTGGACGGAGTTGCGGTCGATGCAGAGGCATCGTGCTGATGGCAACAAGGGCGCTGCAGGGGGGGTGTTCACAGAAAAGAACCGGTAAATCGGCATGGGAAGTGTTGCTGGTGCATGGGGGGGGTGTTCAGTTGGCGCGCCGAAAAAGCAGTGGAGGGAAAGTAAGGTACAGCAAACGTGGGGCAGCAATGGGGAGCTTCCTCCGGTCTGGCAAGGAAGGGGGCCGGGGCCAATCGACCCTACGATGCTGTGTAAACCCACTCAACCCACCCAGCACTGTAGACGCGCCATAGGCGGGAGTGATTGGGCCCTGTGACGGCCTGGGGGAGGGAAATGGACGAATCAGGGGAGGCGAGAGGGTTGAGGAAAGCTCGTGGACTAGGAGGGGGGGAGGGGTTTCACACGCGACGGCTTTGGTGTTTCGAACGCCTGCGGTGATTCCTGGATACCGGGTGCACATCAGTGGGAGGTGAGTTGGAAGAGTGGTTGCATGCGGCAGGCACTAACCAACCCCAAAGGTGGCGCAACGAACAACGAACAACCGCAACCTAACCGCGATCTCTTGTCGTGGAAAGTGCCAATCTGCCGGCAGGGTTGGTGATCGTCAAACTTTGCCCGCATCGGGCGGGGTCGCGGACTCACAGTGGCGACGACGGGTAGGCAGGAGGGGGTGGAAACGAGGGTGGTGGCGGCGGCGGTGGCGGTGGCGGCGGCACTGGGGGCGGTAGTGACGGTGGCGGCGGCGAGGGCGGCGGCCTGCGGAGCGAAATTTCATGGAGACGGGCGCAAACGTGTTCTACCCAGCGACAATCGAAAGACAAGTAG